>CM072893.1:5695082-6021135 GCA_037013685.1 Acridotheres tristis
TTCCCAAAATCCCACCAAATTCCCATGCAATAGCGACATTCTGAGTGTCAGGAATTTAGGATAGCCCATTTCCGCATCCAAATTCCCATAGAATAACAGCCTTCCGCCTACCAGGAATTTCCAATCATCCCTACGGCCTCCCATATTCCCATGGAATAACACATACCCAGGCATGGGGAATTGAGTTTCATCTAGTTCTCCACCCAAATTCCCATGGAATAACAGCATTCTGGGAGCTAGGTATTTGGAATCTGCCTGTTTCCCTCGCAAATGTTTAGGGAATAACAGCATTCCGGGCATTGGGAATGTAGAATCCTCATGTTCCCCTTCCAAATTCCCATGGAATAACCATTTTAGTGTGTTGGGAATTTCGAATGCTCCAGTTCCTCTCCCAAATTCCAATCAAACTGTAACGAAATAATGACACTATGTGTGTTGAGAATTTAGAATCCTCCAGTTTCCCTTCCAAGTTCCCAACAAAACCATGGAATAAGAGCAGTTCAAACATTGGCAATTTCACCTCCTCCAGTTCCTCTCCCAAATTTCCACCAAACTCTAACCAAATAATGATATTCTGTGTGAGGGAAATTTAGAATCCTCCACTTCCCCTTCCATAATCCCATAGAATAGCTGCATTCTGGGTTTGAGGATTTTTGAAACATCCATATGTCCACTTAAACTCTCACGAAACCCTCGGGAAAACAGCATTCATGGTGTTGGGAATATGGTGTCCGCCAGTTGCACTATCCACTTCCCAGCAAAACCATGGAATTACAGCACTCTGGGCATTGGGAGTTTGGAATCCTCCAGTTCTGCTCTCAAATTCCAATGGAATAACAGCCTTCCAGGCATGGGGATATTGGAATCCTTTACTTTGCTTCCAAAAAACCCATGGAAAAATGACATTCTGGGCATTGAGAAGTGAGAATTTGCCAATTCCCTTCCCACTCGTCTTTCAAGGAACAATTCCCTGGCTGTGTCTGTTTGAATTTTGAATATTAGCAGGACTTGAAATGCTTCAAATAAGAGAACTCTGGGTGGCTCCACAAACAGCCTGAGAAACTCGAGCAAACTCGAAACCTCAGAAACTACCACTGCTTTCTCTCCCTCAGCCCAAGTAGTCACAAAGAAGAAGTGTTCCCAGCAGGCTGGGATAGCACACATATACACTACATATACATGACAGGCATCGCCAGCAGCCACATCCTGCTCCTTTCTCTGGCTGGCAAGAGTGAGACTGGGTGTTTACATGTGGGCAACCTGCTTCCCTCCAGCAGCTCAGACTCTCAGCCTGCCCAGTGACCCCACTGAATTCCAGTATTTGCAGTGTCCCAAGGCCACAGCACTACTCTGCTTACTGGCAAAGACCATCACACGCCTCCTAAATCAGTCAGGACTCCCCATGTCCCACAGCCAGCACCCCACTTGCTCTCCCCCAGGCCACTGCCATTGTTCACCAACTTCTCCACTTTGATCTTTGCTGGTGCTCTCAACACTGGCACACCCAGATGTTCTGCAGCTGTTGTCTCCTGGTGGAAAGGACTTGTAAAGCCATGTTTCCTAACAGGACTTCCACAACCTTTCAAAGCAACCTTTTCTGGGGTATGAACAATCTCATTCAAATGTCAACATTTCTTTTCCCATACGTGAAATCAGAATTTCCTTCTTCTGGGCATGCCCAAAACAAGGCACAAACTACATTGTGCCTTCTGTTTCACATGCTGACTCGTTTGTAAACAATGCTAGGAGAATACCTGTTTTGATCCAAGCTAATCTCTGGCCCTTATAGTGCTTTCGGTAGTTAGTTTTGCTTTGCTATTTACTTGCTGTCCCATTGAATTGTTGAATCATAAACAGACTATCTGTCTGTATAGCAGCATAGCAGTGATGAATAAATGCAAGAGAAGGAGCAAGGTGATTGTTTGCTAGACTCTTCCTAGAAACTGAGAAATCTGGTACTTAATGCTGACCACAGCAGATGGAGGAAGCATCCTACATGATGTCAAAGCAATGAAGCTGTAATCACTTTTATGATTACAGTCAAGGCACTGCTTTTGCCACCATAAGTGGAGTGCAGGGAATCTTAAAAGACGACACTCTAACTGTTGTCCATGCTCACTGAGAAAATAATGCTTTTACAGCAGAGCAGGTCTCACCGCAGCTAAATCATGGCTTCAACTGTACACCGCCTTCAAAAAAGCCCACAAAAACACAAATGAAAGGATTTGGAACCCAAGGGAATCTCGGATTGTGACATCAGCTCACTTTGGATTCTTTCCAAATTCTCAATTCCATTTTCTTCCGAGCCAATTATCCCACCTAACATGAAATGTAATTAATAGATTTCCCACATCTAATTACCTTGGAATTAGATTGCCAATGCAAAAAAGACAGAAACAAGCAGTTAATTTCAGACTGAAACCAAGGGTGTTTAGAACAGCAATACTTGGACGTAACTATTCTTAATAAAACCAAAACTTTTAAGACTTATCCATGTATTTTTGGAGGTGGAAAAAGTTTTACATCCAAAAGTCCCTATGGAGCTCTCACCCAGTGCAATGTGCCTGGAGAGACGCTCTCGCTCGTCTTTCAAGGAACGATTCCTCACAGCAGCAGAAGCAGCAGCACAAGATGGCCCACCAGAAGGGGAATGTAGAACACGTCTCTGTCCTGGCACATTTTCGTGTGCAATATGTCCCTCCAGGTCTTCGGTCCTTGCGAAGCTCTATGTACTGTGAGCGCTGCTACTTGCAGCTGAGAAGCACCGTGGAGCTAGCAGCGAATTCGGAGAGCGCTGAGCACGCAGTCAAGGAGCGAGAAGTGCCCCTGCAATGCGGTGCTAATAGCAGCTTCCTCGCGGCGGGGGCGAGCTCCGGCCACAAGAGCTTCTGGTCCGGGCAACAGATCTCTGTGAAGGGCGCACGCGAAATGCTTTCGTTTTCCATTCGAGCTGCGAGAGACGCAGACTGTTGCACGGAGCTCTGAGAACAAAGGTGCACGCCCGAGGCGGGCTTGGGCAGAAGCAGCGTTCTCGAGCGCTTGGCTGCCGGCACACTGCTGGCTGTGTGGCGCCGCTTCAGCGGCTTCTGGCCGCCGGGGAGTGAAAGCGGCGCCAGGCGTGGGCGAGGGCGGTGAACGAAGCCGCACAAGTCCCGTGCTTGTGTGCACCACGTTACAGGCTACTAGGAGAGGAAGGTGGTTGACTCTCGCTTGCCTTCCTGAGTGCCCTTAGCAGTTGGAAGGAGCAAGCTGAAGCACTGCTGCTTGTGCTGCTCCTTGGTTCTCTTCCAGCCCTCTGTGGAAACATTTGCAGTCACCTCCAGGCTTGGAGTTGCTGAGAGCACCATGCCAAATGCCGCGGAGAAGGGAAATACAGAGTGCAGCGAGGAGCTGGAGGCGGCTGACATAGAAGAAGAAGATGAAGCTCAGCACTTGCTCATCCTCCTGGCCCCCCTTTTTTCCCTGGTAGCAACTTTTGCAAGTCAGCAACAGAGCTGCGAGAATGACAAATGGAGTGCAGCGAGACACAGTGTGTTGTGCTCCTATGGCTAATAGGGCTTTCAGTGCTGCTGACAGAAGGGGTATTTGAAGAATGCCTTCTTCTTTGTGGCCTCCTTCTCAGTTAGCTCAAACTGCATGGACTACACCATACTGAAGGTGTGAGGAAGCGCATTGCCCCAGGTTGTACCATGGGTTGCACAGGCTTTGTGTTAAATCAGTCATTGTACACCCAAATTCTGCACTGAAACAGTACAATCCTGCTAAAAGTCTAATTATTTTTGGGAAAAACTTCGTAAAATTCAGCCTTAATAAACAGAAAAATTTTGCAGCAAGAAACTCAAAATTTCCTCCAAATTGCACTAAAAATCGCCCAGAAACTCCTTTTTTCTCCAGTACACCCCTAGTAATCTATCAAAATTCCAACGATTTCCAGGAAATCTCTCTGGAATGATCTCCTAAAAAATCCTAGCAGAAATTATGACAAGGTCCTTAAGGAGTCCCCCCCAAAATGTCCTAAAATCCATCAATGGATATTCATAACCTGCACTGAAACACTCCAAATCTCAAAAAAATTCCTCAGATTACTGCGAAAAAGAGTGAGAAAAGCACAGTAATAAATTCATGCTAAATAATCCCCAAAAAATCCCTAAAATTTGCACTAAGAAACACAAAAGTCCCCTAAAAATCACACTAGAAATGACCACTAAGCTTCTAAGTCCTGGACTAAAACATCAAAAATGGCCCCAAAGTCCACTGAGATTCGAGGGATTTCTGAGAAAAAAGAAACAGGAAAACGGATGGGTAAAAATTCCGGGGGAAATCCGCCTTAAAATTTCTGAAAATCACCAAAAATCGCACTGAAAGTGGCCCAACAAGTCCTGCACCTCCACTTAAACACTCCAAACCTGTCAAAATTCTGAACATTTCTGGGAAAAAAATCGGGAAAAATTCTGCCTGAAAAGACAAAAAAATCCCTAAAACTTCTCAGTAAGAAACACAAAAATCCCCCAGAAATTGCACAAAAATGGCCAAAAAATATCCTGAAATCAGTTTGCATTTTCTTATGAAAGAAACAAACACACCTTTACATGTCTTCCCCAAGGCAGCAAGGATAATCCTACTTTTTCTCATCAAGCAATATAAAACACTTTAGCACAACACACTGCACCAGCTGTAGTACAGATTGTACAATACATTAATGACATTCTCATACAGGGATTGTATATGGAACAGGTGCAACAAGAATTGGATGCCGTTATTGCAGTATTGTGGATAGACAGACAAGTCTAACAAAATACAAGGTCCAGCTCAAGAAGTTAGATATTTAGGCATCATCTGGACCCGGGGAATTCAATAAGCTCCAGAAAAAGCTTTAGCCAATATTCAAACATGGCCCACTCCAGAGGACAAAAAGGGAGTACAGCACTTTTTAGTTGCTGTTGTGTACTGATGATCATATGTACCTGATTTAGCTGTGCTATTCAATCCATTATAAAAAGTTACCAGAGAAAACACTAATTTTGAATGGGGGTCAGAAAAGCAGACATCTTTTGCTAAAATCCAAGCAGCCATTCAGGAACCCATGGAGTTGCATATAATGGATCCATGACCAGTAACTATAGGTTACCCTGGGAAGGGATATGGCCCTGTGGAGCTTTGGCAGCTCCAAGATGATCAAAGGTGACCGTTAGGCTTTTGGTCTTGCAGCCTAAAAGGCACACAGAGTAGATACACAGCATTTGCAAACGCTTTTGTTGGCAGTGTATTGGGATCTCCTTAATACTGAAGCCCAAACAGTGGGTTAGGAAATGGTGGTACACACAGACATGTCAGTAGTCACCTGGGCTTTAGCTCCAGTAGCCACTCACAAAATAGTGCGTGCACAGGAGGCAACTACAGTAAAAAACAAGTGGTACATACAGGAAAGAGCAAAAACAGGGCCCAAGGGAGTCCATCAACTACATGATCTCATGAGTAAAGGACACACAGAGCCTAATCAGGGAACATGACATGCACAATTATCAAATAGGCAGGTGGGAACAACCCTATGACCAGCTAACAGACATTCAGAAACAAACTGCATGGATTACTGATGGCAGTGCAGGGATTCCATGTGGCAAGCCGAATCAGAGAGCTGCAGCACTCAATCCAGCTACACAAACATGATTAGTAGTTGAGGAGGAAGGAGGTAGCAGTCAGTTGACTAAATTAATTGCAGCTTGGCAAGCCACCAATGCAACACTGCTCCATGCTATTTGTTATCTGTACAAGTTCCTGGGCAGTAGCACAGGGGCTTGTAAATCGGCTAAATAAACGGCATGCACAAAAACCATGTGGGGAAAGAACTACTGGGTTAAGATATGGGATCTCTTAGGAGAATGAGAAATGTGAGGATTCCATGTTGATGCTCACACTGCAGAAGAAGAAGATGAAACAAAAAGGTGGAATGCGCAAGTAGATCTGTTGGTGTATATAAGAAGGCTGGATACTGATCCACATCAAGCAGATATACAGATGTTAGCCAAATGGGCACATGAGACAGCAGATCATGTGTGGGTCATGGTGCCAGAGTAGCTTGGGCCAAGCAATGAGGCATACATAGCCAGGCCGACGTAGCTAACACCATTTTTAGTACCACCAGCAGGACAAATCAAGACAGGTAAGGGGCCTGTAGATGTATGGTAAGTTGATTACATAGGCTCTCTTCCCGAACATAGGCAAGAGGGCTATGTTTGCATTGCAGTTTTCTGATATTAGAGTAGCTGTCCCAAGTAGGTACAGCAGCAGCTATACAACAATACGCAGTTTAGACACTGTTAACTGTACTGTGGGACACCTGTAGAAATACAATCAGATAATTGATCACATTTCAAAAACCAGCAGGTAAAAGCTTGGGCAGAGGACCAGGAAATAAATTGGGTTTGGCATTCACCATACCAGCAACAAAGGGCTGGCCTTGTTGAGTGTCTAAATGGAATGCTTAAACAATTAAGGCATCTGGGAGACAACTCATATAAAAATGTTGTAGCCATGGAAAGGGGTGTTTGGCTCAGAGAGAAGGCACCCCATTCCCAGGGCCTGGTCACACACCACAACAGGTGTTCTGTCTTGTTATTAATTCCTTTTTATTTTGACCAAATTATCACCCTGGGAGAAATTCTCCCTAGCCTTGAGCTGGACCAGCTTATCGGCTGGGAACAGAGCTGAAAAGCTCCAGCCTGGAATATTTTTCAGGCTGTAATTTTCTTACTTTCTCAATATGTGTCCCACAAAATGTGTCAACCATTTTTTGGAGGCAATATGGATATTAAATAACCATGTTGTGGCTGGAATACAAACCCCCCTTGGCATGTATGAAGGGCCCAAGTATTATGTTCCTTGTCACATCAGTAAGATACTCAAATTGTCAAACATATCAAGCCCAATTAAAAAGTGGATATCTCTATGTTACACAGAAAACTACACTGACATTCCACCCAGCAGAAGAGCAATGGGTGAAAACAGACCTCATGATTAGAACATCAGAGGACCAACAAGTATTTTTATATTTTGCTTTTCACTCTAGCTTTAGTAGCAAGTGTACCTATAGTATTAAATCCTGTACATCCACAGCCTAAGGAGACATTAATTTTGGCCATTCAAAACACTCCTTCTACTCCTATGCTCCCTAGTAGAACTCTAGGAGAAGTTTTCTTTTGGGTTATGACCTCCGTATCCATTCAAGGTCCTACACAGTTCTACTTTTCAGGTGCCAAGCTATGGTGTCAACACTCCATGGAATCTGGTCCTATTGCCACTGAGGTGATAGCAGCAGAAACAAAACAGGCAGTTACTAGCATTATTCCAGGGGAACAGTACTGGCGCTGAGTACCTGTTCAGCACTTACATTGGTGGGGAGCAGGAGAAGGGTGGGAAGTCTTCTGGTCTTCTGTTTATGTTTTAACAGGATACCTCCAACTCATACCACCTTGGAACAAAATGTCTGTGTGACCCCTACTAAGGCAACTGGCCAAAATACCTTATGCTTTAGCACCACCGTTCCTCAGAAGCCATTCACAAGGCGTCTGATCAATGTCCCTCTCACTGCTCATGAACTGCAACAGTTAAGAAACAGCACCCATGCCTCTGTGGCTTGGCTGGCTACCAGAGCTTGGCAACAATTGTCTCACCGAGGGAAGTCCTCTGCTTTACCCCCACCAGAGTTGCCAATATCAGGCATTTTGAATGCAATTAGTTGTACTACCTTAAATTTGTCAGCACAAGTGTATTGGTTTGAAAGCAAAACCAGTGAGAGACTCCAAGTCAGTAATACAATTTAATAGGAAAAAAAGAGAAAAAATAAAATACATGCAATAATACAAAAGAAAAACCACTGACAGAGTCAGAATACAACTTGACACCCTGTCAGTCAGGGTGCTGGTAGCAGTCTGATTAAATGGTGGCCGCAGTCCTCCTGGATGACAGATGTGGTTCAGTTGAAGCAGTGGTCCTGTAGAAAGGTGCAGATTTCCTCCAAAGGTCCAGTGATGATGTGGAAAGGTCCAGTTTTTCTTCTGGAATCCAGTGGAAAAAGGCTGCTTTGGTGTTTTAAATCTCAATTTTTATCTAGGTAGGAAAGGCTTGGCTCCTCCCCCTGGCTGGAACATGCCTCATTGGGATGATGTAATTTTATCAGTCATGCAGTGGGACTCAGTGGTCCATTAACAGACGATATCTTCCTGGAGGAAGGATGAGTTGTGGAAAAGATAAAGATGACTGCCTCACCTGGTTTTATCAGATGGCCCATTAGAAGAGACTATCTTCCACAGAGATAAGGATCACTGCCCCACCTGGTTTCAACAGATGGTGATAGACTACATATTTTGGTCACATCCTATATTGCAACCTAAGACAGTGTTGGAAACAAGTCCCTGTTTTAGAAGCTATCAGTAAATAAATTAATTTCTGAGATCTGCTCTGTCAGTAGCAGCTTCCCATACTTCCCATGGGACAGTGGATAGAGACCTCCTAAATACCATCTGTACTGGGCACAGCTTTTTTTCCTGGAGAGGTGCTCTAGCAGCACTTGGCAGTAAGTGTTGGGGATTATTCTGCAGGAGCAGTTAAATACATGATCACTGCTGGATTCTTAGCACTGAATTCCCAACTAACAGCAGAGGAACCTTTGAAATTGCTCCTTACAGCATGGCAGCTGGTTGGTACCAGTACCCATAATCTAGGATTGATCCTGATTGTTTGACTCTGAAATCACTGAAGTGCTGGATCATGAGAAACAGACAAGACAGGGAATCAATCGTTTATGTCACCTAGTGGATTTTGGGCAGGACTCAGCAATCTGAAGTGGGCTTGTTTAAGGAGAGGAGACACTGGTTCCCTTTCCACCAAGGTATGGGAAAGACAGCCCAGAGGGTGAGGCTTGGGAAGGAATTGTGAGCTGACAAGTATCTCAAATCAATCTTAAATTCCTGGAATGATCTGGGTTGAAAAGGACCTTATAGATACTCATATTCCAACCCCCTCCCATGGTCAGGGAAACCTTCCTGAGGTGTCCATGGAATATGCTCTGTTCCAAGCTGGAGGAATGGGCAGGGCTTTCCCCCTGAGCCCAGTCAGGGGCATTTTTGGTGTTTCCATGGGAAGAAGCCTGCAAGCTACGTTTTTGGAGCTGGGAGGCTCCATGCCTGGAAATGTTTCCAGCACTGCTATTTAGTTTTTTTCAGTCTTGGGCAAAACTGATTACATTTCTTCCCAAAATGATGTGGTTTTCCCTTGGTTGTTCAGATCACATACTGGCTGTCTAAGGGTTGTGTTGTCTTTTTCTTCTGAATTGAAGAGTGAGGGAATATGGATGCTCCCAACTGTCACAGATATGTGGGAACAGCCCAGTTCCAGTGAGGACTGTGGTGCCTTCAGGACACTTCCAATTCCTTGGTATCTAGGGAATTTAAATTAAGGCTTGAGCATTCAAATCCTGATGAGCTTATATGAACTCCAAAGCCCCTGCAAGTGTTTTACAGCCAGGGAGGGAGACAAGAGTCTGACATCTCTCCCCAGAAACTGGCTGCTAGTTTGGCTGGTTTGACCAGGCATAGGAATAATTGTGTAATCCCTAGGCCTGTACTTAGGAAGAAAGGTTTATTTATCTACCATGGGTTTATTCAGCCTATTTTCAAAATTATGGAAGCAGTTTTTATTGAAATGACCGATGTGTCAAATACTTTCCCCAGCCAGAGGTCAGAGTCAGTCTTGTGGGAAGGATTAATGACCATTTTCCCAATTTCTCCAGGCATCAGGCAGTGCTGGAGTGCTTGCACTCAAATATGCCTGAGGTGCCAAGTGCCAGCAGGGATTGGTCAAGTAGGAGTTTGAACTGCTCCTGTAAGCCCAGACCTGGACCTATGCTTTAGAGATCCCAGGAGATGCTGCCTCATTCAAACCCTGTTTAAAACTGAGCATCCCTCCTGCTCCCTCAGAAGTATTACTGCTCCCTTTGTTGTTCTTTTCTAATAATGTTACTATATTATTATTAATTCCCACTCGATTTCTTCCATAACCCTTTGCTTCTCAGAGGTGGTGCTTTAGGAAAAACCCTCTGACCTGGGGAAGGTGTTTATGGTTCCTGCTGCATTCCCAGTCCCCAGAAGCAGCACGCCCCGTGCTGTTCCCAGCAGATCAGGCAGAGGTGCTTTTCCTTCCTTATATGCTGCACTTTGGCTTTTTGAAGGGTCTCTGGGGGTGTGAGGGAGAAATTCTTTGTCATTCCAGGGCGGAATTAGTCCCGGTCCCACTAAAAGCAGGAGGAATTTTTTATCATTATTTTCTCTTTTCACCATGTGCAGCTCCCAAACTTTTCAGTGCTGATCCTTGGAATAGTTTTGTTCATAGCTGGTAAACAAAAATCAGCAATTTACTCCCCCGTGGCAATTAGATAAGTGCAAAGCCTCGCTTTTCATTTAATATTCCAGAGAAAAACTGCCAAGGAATACAGCAAGTGTCTTCCCAAATGAAGACCTGCCCATTTCCATGCTGGGTTTGCACACGCACAAGATCTTTTCCTGTCTGGAATCCCAGTAATAGTCCCCCAGAGAAATGTGCAATTTAAGGTCTCACAGCCTGACCAGGAAAATCCCCTGCCTATAGGGATGGAAAATTAGTTTTCCATTGTTACAGTACCAGTTCAAGGTGATTTTGAAGTGATGAAAGTATTTTTATGTTGGGCACATCAAAAAAATCTAATGGAGCAGCCAACACTGCCTCATCTCCATGGAAAACCATCTGGGTTTAGGATCTTGTTTTGTGGGTGTGAAATCTCCTCACAGAATCTTCTGGATCTCATTCCACCTCCCGCCATGGGCCATGACACCTTCCACTAGATCAGGTTGCTCCAGCCCTGTCCAACCTGACCTTGAACACTTCCAGGGATGGGGCAACCACAGCTTCTCTAAAAAACCTGTGTCAGGGCCTCATCACCCTCATGGGGAAGAACTCCCTCCTAATATCCAATCATTCCAGCTTTTCTGTAGGAACTGGGGTGTGACAAGGGAACTGGCTCCAAACAAGGCCAAAGAACCATGTGGGATCTGTATCCAGGAGGACTCCCCTTACTGGGTCAGTGGGAGAACTTGTAGGGAGAGAGGCATCCATGGGGACAGGAGAGTTCCCACTTCAGTTCCCATCTCCCTGCTGGCATAGAAGCATAGCACCAAACCAGACCAAATCTTGGTGTTCCCTGTGCTCCAAAGGTGATGGGTGAAAAGACTGGAAATGTTCTTGCACTCCTCAGCCAGCACCGTGATTTTCCCTATTCCCAGGTCTTCTGTTCTTTCAGTTGGATTTTCCCAGGAGCTGTGGTGTGCCAGAGGCTGGACAGACTGCCAGTACCCCTATTAGTCCCAGAACCCAGATTTTACTTAATTAAATCTGAAGCTGTTAAAGAGAAAATAACAGGAATGCGAAAATTCCACACACTCGAAGAACTGAAGTGCTGTTGATTAAATCTTTGATCTAGAAGTACCTGTAACAGATCCCTCAAAGGGATTTTAGTCTTCCCAATGGCAATGCTTCCTGAAAATCCAACTAATTTGAAAATCCAAACCTGTTGTTTGGAACACCTTTGGTGGTCTTTAATATCTCAAGTACGACCAGAGATACTTCAGGCATGACCATCAGACAGGGCAGTCAGTGAACACCAGCTCAGCTGAGGCTCAGGAATAATTTGGGAAAAATAATAAGGAATCTTTACATTGTATTTTAAATTATTCTTCATTTAATTGTATCTTTATATTGTACATTTAATTATTCTTATGATGCATTAAAAGAAGTTGTATAGAAAAAAAATTGAGAATCCATCTTTAAATGGCAATCACCATCATGATCCCCACAGTATCTGTCTGTTAATTTCTGCTGCAGGAACCCCAACTCAGGCCCTTTGCTCACTGATTTTTAGCATCGGACAAACCGAAACGCTGGACATGGATGGGTCTCTGCACAATGTCGCAGCGCTCCTAGAAGATTATGAGCTGAGCCCTGGGAACATAGGGCTGTGCCTTGGAACTGACCCTAAAAGTCATCCAGTCCTTGACCTTGGTGTATGTACTTTGCAGAGGAATCAATAACAGCTCTGGGTTTATGTTTGCTTATCCACAGATAATTACCTAGGAGAATTATATCACATCCAACCTGATGTAGAAATACATCATCCATGAGGATTTAGTGTCAACCATCCCCAGCAAGAATGTGTTGTGGGAGAACATGGACACCTTTGAGAGGGCGTTGAAGAGCTGGTCCCAGTGCTCCAAACCTGCAGCGGAGCTGAGCAGGGGATGATGAGGCACCTGTAACAAGGGACACTGCCAAAAAACTGGGGGGAGACAATGGTTTAGAATTCTTGTTTAGAGAAACACTCTTTTAAAATCAGGGTGTTATTTTTAGGCCCAAGCTTAGAAAACCAGAAGTACATGATGTTTTCAAGTGTCACACTTCCAGCCTAGGAAGACAAAAGGCCTTTTTTGGTGTTTAAATTCAACCCCAAAGCCACTTTTGAAGTCCAGACTAAGGCACTGATGCTTCTGAGCTTCTCCTGTACTCGTGATGTATCCATGGATTTTAGGGAAGGAATGGAGATTGCAAATACCAAAATATCCGTCCTGCAAAGCCATTTAATAGGCCAGAAAACTCCTATGTGAACCAAAAGTTCTTGCAAGGACCATTTTTTCCTGATTCCTGTGACATGTTTCCCACATCAAGTCTGGGTGCTGCAGGAAGAGCGACCATGAAATGGTTTGTCACAGCTTCTGTGGAGGCAGCAAAGAGCCAAAGCTCATCTGTAGGATGTGTATCCTGGAGTGCATGGAGCCCCTGTGAGTGCTGCTGGGCGCAGAGAGCAGAGATTGCTCCTTTGGGCAGGGAAGCCCCAGCCACACTGTGTGGGATGAATTTGCTGGGATGCTGTTGGCTTTCCAGCCTGGTGTTCCTGAATATGGAGGAGAGTTTCTACCTCTATAAGAATGGGTAATGATATGAGGGGGTGGTTGTAGGATATTGTGAGGTTTTGGACCTCTGGGTGCTCAGAGGCACCCACACTGTTGGGTTATGTTCTTCTTTAAAAAGCGAAGCAGCTAATAGTTGCTATAAAGTTATTTATTACAGAAGCACATCAGTCTCAAAGGCAAAAACAAAGCAAAGCAATGGCATAAAAGCAAGTGACATAAAGCAATGGCAAAATGCACATGGCATAAAGCCACGGCATAGACCACTAGCTGTTCGTAATGCATGTTCTTTTATAGAAACTTCCAAGCAAGCTAAGACACAAGCTCGGACCACTACTTCTTAACCTATTACAATTCTAGTTTCTCAGCACGCCAGGCTATGCATAAACTACGTACATGGTCTATCTTGTTCTAACTGAAAAATGTAAGCAATATTCTTAACTCTATTATGTCTGAAGTTAGATTCTTGGAGCCTCTAAGGAAACACTACTATGTTTTCCAGCCTTCACTAGAACACATACTACTTCTCAGGTATCTAAGACCTTTTACTCACTAAAAGCACATAAAACATATTCCATTTACTTACTTACTTACTCATTCCATCTATTCACTTACTCATTTCATCTATTCACTTGCTCATTCAATCCAAAGACTTTAATTAAATCCCTACATTCTCATCTCTCTCTGAAGGATTCAGAGAGACCCCTGGCTTATTGACTCCAACAGGATATTCTTATATATATATGTAAATATACACATATATCATAAAGCCATGGAATGCATTGGGTTGGAAGAGACCTTAAAGCTCATCTCATTCTCAACCCCTGGCATTATGCCAGGCTGCTCCAAGTACTGTCCAACCTGACCTCAAACACTTTCAGGTACAAGGCAACCACAAGCTAGAATAATAGGTTGGAGCTCATGGTGCCTTGCTCCATTTCCCATCCTAGCTGGGCAGCACATGAGTGGGAACACTGCAGCAAAACCTGTGGGAATTCTATTAGCTCTGCATAGAGTGCTGCATCCAGCCCCATCCCAACAGCACTGACTACTCTGTCTATGCTAAATTCTGGAGCAGGGTGTGAGCTAACAGTCCTGCAACCAGGTCCCATGGAAAGCTGGACCCCAGTCCCAGATGAGCACCAGCCTGTCCCGAAAGCCAGCTAGGGGCTGGCTGGAACACAGAATACGTGCCAAATGCTGTTATGCAGCATGTCCTGAGCTGTCCCCTGCATCTGTCAGTGCTCGGTGACCTGCAGGGGGGGACTACAAGCCTGCAGATCTGTGCCATGCAAGGGCCAGGTGCAATGGGGAGTGGCTGGAACCTGTGAGGGCTTGTAAACTTGCTCCCTGTGATGGTAAGAGAATGGCTGCAGTGTGGGGAAAATTCCTACCTGAAGAGCACAATGTTGGCAGAGGGGTCATACACAGAATCCAACTTTTTACCAGCGGTCAGCTCAGAACATTCTGGGCATCACAGCTCTGGGCAGTCAGTGCTTCCCCACACCAGGTTTTCTCCCATAAATGTGCACAAACAGGGTTTAATCACACTGGCCCAAGTTTGTTTGCACAAATTGGAGCAAGAGGTGAAGGTCAATCCAAAGCCAACTGTGCTCAACCTCTAAATCCCAGCACAAGTTCTACAGGCTGCCAGTTGAGGGACTAAAACCACATAGAAATGGAACCAAGAGCATTAATGAGATTCCTGGAAATCTCATTACATTGTTTTAACAGAATTTTTAACAGATTTTTAAGCTTTTTATGAAAACAATGTATTTCTTTTTTTGGATTACTCACTGTGTGGGATTTGAGGTTTATTTGGATTTTAACTCCCTCATAGTGGACCTGACACTGCTGAGAAGCTGGTAGGAAAAGTAGAGTTAGAGCTTCTGACAGGTGCAGGGTGTTTTCCCCCAGAAAGGATCCAGATGATGCTCACCAGCCTGGCCAGGAGTGATCTGCTTTAACTCCTGTCTTCTGCCAAGGAAGTAATGTTTTAAATTGATTTAAATCAGATTCCTCCATAAAAAACCTCAGCTTTTCTCCCAGTTCTCCAGGGAGCTGTCATCCTTGGCCCCCTTGACAGAGCTCCTGAATAAAGGAACCTCTGTGGAAATTTGCCATATGATGCTTCTGTCTCTTTGTCCCTAAGTCTCGCTTGCAGCCATGAGCTGTGTGCTTCATAAGGTTTATCCAGTGGCTAGGAGACCTGCCAGAAGACCCCCTTAGAAGGCTGTCCCTTGCAGCACCCTCTCTCTGGGAAGGTTGTGGCTTTCCAGGTCAGGGCAACAGATCTTCTCAGACCCCTGCCTAGCTGCTACACTTTTGTAATTCACCACTTATCTTAGTGGACAAACCCTTCAACCTTACTTCAAATTCACCAGGTTCCAAACTGTGGCCACCAAGATTTTACTGCACTGTTTTCATGGTGGGATCCAGAAAAACACGAAGGGTATGGTCCTCTGTGAATGTTGCCAAGGAACCACACTGACTTAATCTGTGAGTACTGCTCAAAAAGAGATCTCTTCCCAACATCTCTGGCTTTGTTCATGTTGGAGGTTAGGATTTTTTCCTTATTTTTTCTTTCTCTCATGGCATTTTGTCCCATCCATTGCTAAGAGACAATAACTATTGATATTTAAGAGAACAAAAGATGTGGCTGGGAGGAGGAAAAGGGGAAAGAGTGCAGCTGGCTACACTCTTACCTGAGGGGTATTCTCTTGGGAAGAGCAGCAATACTTTGAGATTTTAGCAGCAGTGTGAGAGCCTGGGCTCAGCTCCTCTCTGGCTCTCTCACTCTCGGCATTGGAGGAGGACAGTCAACTGTTGCTTACTGCGGGGACAGTCCACTGCCACCGTGGAGCCCAGCCCTGTATTGCTTCTTCCTTACTGTGGGTGAGCCTTTGCTTGTTAAGAGCAGCTATTGCACGAGGACTTTATAAAACACCCGATCTGACAGGAAAGGACCCTCACCATCTATTCGGGTGCCACTGGGGAAAATCCGGGACCCTGACCTCCTCCCTTTCCCAGAGGGTATGCCTCCCTGTCTGTGTGCGGCAGCTGCTACAGAGAAGCCCGACTGTCGCTGCCCAGCCCTGCTGCTTTCTGCCGCTGCTTCGGGCTTTTTTGCTACACTCTAACCCAGCACCCTGCATCCACCTGACCCTCGCAGCACCTGCTAAGGCTGTGGAGTTTTCTGGTACATTTTGTTTGCCACCCTGGGCATGCTGGCCTCTGCTGTGTCACCTGCCACTCCGACGTTCCTACAGCAGCTCAATCCACCATCCACTCTGCCTGCCGTTACCACGTGAGGGGAATCAGGGCTGACCTCGCGCCACAGCGCCCCCTGCAGAAGCGGAGGAATCATTGCACCTACCCTTGAATCATGGTTTTCAAGAGTTAAGATTTTTGCTAAAGGTAGAAGTAGTTTCCTGTTGCATCTATAGTTAAAACAATTATGTTAATTTTTATTATTCTTTTCCTTGTAATAATGGCATTCAGGATCCTACGTCACTTGGTTTTCAAGGCTATTAATGGTCTCATTCCCTCTACCTCAGTAGTTAATCACATAGAAATGAAAAATTTAGAACAATCTAACCCTCCCACCACCTGCAAGTGGTGGGCAAAATCATAATTTGAATGAAACTAATATCCTTCTTTCAACTTTGTTAAACAAAAACAGGGAGATGTTGCATCTCCCTAGATGCATTGGATATGGTACATTCCGTGACCCCTACAATGTCCTGTAATCTGTTCCCCCTCCCCTCCTGGCCATACCTGGCTGGCTGAGGTCCAATTTCTTCCAGCCCCCCTTTCAGACCCTAGAAAAGACCTGTGCCTCCTGACCTCGCCCTCTTTCTCTTTCTCTTTCTCTTTCTCTTTCTCTTTCTCTTTCTCTTTCTCTTTCTCTTTCTCTTTCTCTTTCTCTTTCCCTTTCCCATTCTCTTTCTCTTTCTCTTTCTCTCTTTCCCTTTCTCTTTCTCTCTCCTTTCCCTGCTACCCACAAGAAATAAACCCTGCAACTTCTTCAGGGGAAAGAGCCTCTTTTGTTATCTTTATTTACGTCCATGTGGCAAGGGCCCGGGAGGCTTCACCCTAACAGCGGAGCTAGACCAGAGGAAAGGGTGAAGACCCCATTAAGGGCCAGAAAAAGCCACAGTTTCCATTGTGGGAATCCTTAAAATCAGAGGGTTTTGGGAAAGCTGCAGAAAAGCAAGCCTCAGAGACAGCAGACTGCAATTGGAGCTAAGCAGAAAGCATAAGGCATGGCAGCAGAAAAGTTATATGAAATGTAGAAAGGAAGGACAAACAGAACAATGGTCTGTGTATTAACACTTGGCTAGAATAACTCTCTAAGTTACAGAAAAATATATCTAGCAAGATATGAGGAAGGTCTGAGCTTAATAATGGAGCTCCGTGCATTGTATTTTAAGGCTTACAAGTAGGTATTGTATTCAAAATAAGCAAGCATTGTTTTAACCAAAGGTATGTGTACTTATAGTGGTTAGATAGAACTACTGTCAATATGTTTTTGCTTTTGTGATTGGTCAAAAAACTTTCAAAATGCATTGTAACATCACATTCTCTGGCTGTTGCTGAGGATGTGAGCTGCTGGCATCTTCCCACTGTCCCAACCTTATAATGAGACTGATGCTTGGGAGGAAAAAAATAATAATAAAGCAGCTTGAGATGCGTTCCACAAAAGTCCCATCCCATTTGTGCTTCTGTGCATAAAACCCCTGGTCGGCATTATTCCATGACCAAGATGTAAGCTAGGTAGGTAAATGGTAGGTTAATAATTACTAGATGCTTAGGCAAGAGCTAATTGGTATAATTATCTGCTATTATGAACTTACGTATAGAAGAACGTAAAATAAGTAAACCATTAATCATGAACCATGGGGCCTTGGATCGTGCCAGAGGGTCACTGGGACCTGATGAAGACTCTCCTGACTTCATCCTTCAAGACCACTGACCCATTTTGAGACCACTGACCCAATTAAAGGAAAGAATTGTGCACACGTAAAGAACTAATAGACTCATTTTAATATTGGATGGGGATGGGAGGTGCTGAGGTTATGCATATATATTGTATGTAAGATCCTTGGGAATAAATAGATGGCAAAGAACCTTGTTTGGGGCAGTCACACCTTTCAGAGGTGACTCCCGTGCTGCCGACTGGTGAATAAACATGCCACTTTCTAACTTTAATTAGAGGGTCTTTTTCCGTGATTATACCAGTTTTTTTAATGTTCACCCTGCCCTGCCAGGAGCCACCAGCACCCCTGCCGGCTGTGACGGCAACTACACCAAAGGGGAAAGTGCCTGTGGCAGAGAGAAGGCTGTTACTGGGTTTCTGTTCTGTTTGTTGTTGCTGCCACTGCTGCCATTTGTTTGCCTTGTTTTACATATACATACTAGTAAAGAACTGTCATTCCTTTTCCCATGTCTTTGCCTGAAAGTTTCTTCATTTCAAAGTTACAATAATTTGGAGGGAAGAGGATCATGTTTTCCATTTTAAGGGAGGGTCCTGCCTTTCTCGGCAGACACCTGTCTTTCAAATTGAGACAGCTCAGTATGTCCTGGTAGTTCCCATGCTGACACACAACAGGCTGCCCTGCCCACTGCATTGGGAAGTATCCCTAAGGTACCACAAAGAAAGGAGAGTCTTGTGGACACAGAATCTTGGGATTCAGGAGATAAAAAAGGAGTTTTCAATCTTTAGCCTTTTCCACTCTGTCAGCATTGATAGAAAACATGGCTTCAGCCTCAGCCTCAGGAAGATGTGATAGGTTTTACAGATCTTGGTCTCACTTTGGCCTTCGCTCAGGTATAGTCTGACAGGGAAAGAAAATGGGCCAGGACGGATAGCTTACTTCCAGAAAATCATCATAATCCACAAACCATTAAGTAGAGCTGTAAGAACTTCCCAAAACATTAATTTCCCTGCAGACTGAGGGCTCAGAGTGGCGCAAAATTGAAGCACAGGCTGGACATGCCATGGACAGACTATGGAAACCCCAGAAGTAAAAGTTACTGAGCCAATTACATAAAACGTTCCAAAACTAGGCTCCTGGAATATGACCATCTCTTCTTCCACCTGGTGGTGGAAGGATGAGTGATGATTTTCCCTCCAATGGGTTTTTTGGGATCTGCAGTGAACTACAGTAAAAAACAACCAAAATCTAGTAGTTTTCCACAATCGGAACAGAAAAGTGGGGAAAAAGGACGCTCCTGGCATCCATCACCATAGGATCAAGCCCCTCCAAACCACTGTAAGCAGAGACTGAGTGATAAAGCCCTTGGGACCAAATCACTGAGCTTTATAAGAAAACTGGTGAGTTTTATTTTGGCAATAAAGCCCAGCCAGTTTTCATCTCATTAGCCAGGTACAGCAGCATCTGTAGGAACCTGGCCAAGTGCAGCTGCCTGGCAGAGAGCTCCCTCTTTCCAGAGTAATCTGTGAGGTACAGGGCTGATGCAGGTCACCCTTCTGCCCACTCCATTTGGGCCCCGGCTAGCTCTGGGCAAGCCCTCGCCAAGAGTGGCCTCTCCTCAGGATTCCCGAGAAAACCCGAGGTTGAGGTATAGCCACGGGCTATAGATATGATGGCTGGTCCAGAAAGAACAAGGAGCGCGAGGGAGACCTTTAGTGGATCCAGGGAAGGTTTATTGGAGAAGGTCCAGGTACAGATCAAGGGTCAGGGGGGAGGAACCACAAAAGGCCCAGAAACCGGCTGTGCATGAACTTAAATATGGGGGAGGTTCTAGGGGAGGGTACAAAGCATCAACCAATTGGGATAGTGCAGGGGAGGTATGCAAGGCAGGGAGGAATACATAATTAAACAATGAGGGATAACATGGGCGGGAACACAGTCTTGGCAACAAATCTCATATAGAAGAGGGGATAACTGACATAGAACATTCCAGAAATATAGGAGGGGCCAGGGAGGATTGACACAGGTCTGGGAGGGGATTAGGCAGAAGGACAGGGAACAATCTGGAAAATGGGGTGGGACTAAGGGTGATGGATCAGGGAAAGGTGGGAAGGGAACAAACCATTTAACACTTAACTTGGGGGTGTAACTTAGGGACAAACCACATAACATTAAAACAATCTTAAACCAAATTGTGCACCACAACACAGGGCTATGGCACTGGTCATGATCAGCAATACATACATGGGAAAGGGCAGACAGAGGCTCAGCAGCATTCCCAGCCTTGGCTGATGCCTCCACAGCCCCACCTGTCAGTCAGTACCACCAGGATTTTTAATGCCCCCTGCCTCAACCTGTTCCCATTACTCACTACACAAGAAAACTCAGCAAACGCCAAGAAATTTCAGTGTGATTAAAAGATCAGATTTAATATAAACTTTATAAACTTTCTGTTGAGACAGCACAGGTACCTGTGCACAGGTTTGCACACAGCTTGTACCACCACCACCACCTTCTTCCCTCTGACAGGATGTAAATCTTAATTCCAATCCCAAAATGCCTGCAGAGGACTCTTTGGGGTTTGAAAATCACCAGTACTATTTCTAAAAACAATTCTAAACTGAGCTTCAAAGTTGCTGTTCAGGAACAATTGAGAAAAAATTAACTGTGTTTTTAGAGCCACATCAGTTGGAGCCAGTTGCTGTCATCCTTAATTCCAGCAGCAAGATGCGTTGCTGACAATTCAGTGGCCATGGAGCAACCTGGTTCCCTGGACAGGCCAAAGGTTTATCTCATTTGGGAACAAAATCCATTAAATCAGTGATATTACCGTAACTCAGTCATCATGGCTGAGGCCTGATCCAGCAGATGGGTTTGATGGTTGGTGTTAAAGTACCAGGCATAGGCCACATGCCTATGTCCAGGATGTTGTTGCCAGACAGGCCATATGTGCAAAATCAGGGAAAATAAAGGGATGAACCTTGGAGTGACAACTACATCCATCATAATTGATAAAAGATTCATATTAATCACAAAAGCTTTGGGGTTTGTATAAACCAGAATACTAAGCTCTGAAGTGAAGCATGAACACTAGATAAAGGAAATTTTATGATAAAATCATTCTGTTTAAAATCACCTTGTTATATTATGTTGTATTATGTTACATTATATTATGTTATATTATGTTATGTTTTCCAAATAAGTTGTATTGGCTACCAGCTTGCAAAATCAGACTTCCCAATAGCCTTTCCTGCCTTTGTCTGATCACTGATGCCTATCTCAAGGACCAGACTTCCAGAACTTCTCTGGTGGTTATCTACAAGGACCAGATGGCTATCTGTGACTGATTATCGCCCGGAGGCTTTATCAATTTGTGTAAGGATGCTTATTCGACCACCATTGCTCACCTGGCAAAATTATGATAGCAAAAAAACCAAAAATTATTGATTACGATGAGAAACAATAGTATAAGAAGAGGCTGCAAACCAAGGTTCGATGGAGCGTGGAGTGGTCGGTGACCCCTCATGTTCCCCAGCACGCTGCTTGCTCTTTCTGTATCAAATAAAGCAATCCAAATTTTGCTGAATATCGAGACTTTTGTCTCTCATTTATAACACACACAAATTAGCAAGCTTTGCCTAAAGACTGGAATAAATACTCAAATCCCTGAGAGACAAACATAGATGGAAAAAAAATGCAACATGTGGTGATGAAAAGAGAGCAGAATGATTGTTACCATTTTTAATGGGTAAGAGGAAATGGCTTCATGTAATACCAGGGGAGATTTAGTTCTCTATTCTCTTTCTTGTATAGTAATGATTAGTGTGCTACCTTGCTAATTTTTGCTTGTCACTAAAGCCGAGTGCATTTAATAAAGCTTTTACTAAATGTATCATTTTACTGTTGTGTTGTCTTGCTATTATTAGTAAAATAAGAACATTCTTTCTATTGGTGTCTTTGTTCTATAAGTCACCCCTGTCATTTGGCAGAAAACAGGATCCAACTAGTACTGTCTCCAGCTGCCTAGGAAGCTCCCATTACCTCCCAGTAGCAAAAAAAGAGAGGAAAATCACCTTGTGCTGAGGGACAAGGACACAAGAGCTGTGTGAAGAGAGTGGCAGAGATGGGAGAGGAACAGTAACATTAGAGGTTTCCAAAGGGACCACCTGACAAATCAACCTCCTGGACTTCTAGAAAATGTCTTCCAACTAAGTTCTGAGTCAATATATTCCTTTCTTCCATTCACAGACCTTTCAGTCACAGTCAGTAGCTGCTACAGACAGAAGCTGCTTCCCTCTGTGTTGCTGTAACTGGCTTTTCCCTCCCTGCCACCACGCTCAATGGGGAGCAAAAGATGGAAAGGAATGAACGTGGAATACAGTATCCATAACACAACAGATATTCCCACATGCCCTCCCTGACTTCATACAAAAAATAACATCTCAGGTTATTGTGACTAAAGTCCCATTTAGCTGGGAAAAGCAAGAGAAAACACCCTTGGTCCCCATCTGTCCTAGGGCAATGTTATGATACTGTATACCCTGTCATCTGCTTTATGCCTAGATGTGAGTCCTGTAACTTTAAGCTTGAAGGGAGGGGAATCCGGGAGAATTTCTCTGCACACAGTTTGTATTCAGTTCACAGAGACTCCTCTGTCTCTCTCTGCTGTGCAGCTGGGAGAGTTGTGTCTTTGCTTTTAACTAGCTTCTTGTTTGTTAGCTGAGGCAAAAAGATTTTCCTGGGACTGTGGCTTCTTCTTCTGGAACTATTCTGCTTTGCTCTGATCCAAAAAACAGACCATCACCAGGAGCCCCATGCTGTGGCCTGATGGGGGAAGGCTTCAGAGATGCCACATCCCAGCTCCGGACCTCAGGAGAAGCCAAACAGGACTCTAAAAATCCACCAGTTTTCTCCACAATGAAAAAGTTTATTATCTAACATTATTCATTCTTTTTCCATGACTGCATGCATTCTGTTGTTAATCAAATAGGTTTTTTTAACTTTCCTCTAAGGAATTCCTTTCAAACCTGTGGAGGAGGGGCTACTGAAATCTACCTATATTTAGAAGAGACACCCTTTCAGAACGTTTCCTCCTAATTTATCTCAAAACTGAGACATAATCTCTGACACCTTTCTTTTTTAGTACCTGTCACCCAAGAATGTGAGGAAAAGGGGGAATGGCTCCCCATTGCCAGAGGGCAGGGTTAGATGGAATATTGTGAAGAAATGCTTCCCTGTGAGGGTGGTGAGGCACTGGCACAGGTTGCCTAGAGAAGCTGTGGCTACCTCCATCCCTGGAAGTGTTCAAGGCCAGGTTGGAGCTACCTGGGATAATGGAAGGTGTTCTTGCCTATAGAACTGCTTTAAGGTCCCTTGTCACCCAAACCATTCCAGGATTCCATGATTGCTACACGAGAGGACAAGTGCTCAACTTTGAGTTGGTAAGTTTAGGTAGTCAACTAAATTATCAAATTACGTCCAGGCCAAGTAATAAACACTTAGAAAGTCAAGGAAAGTGCCAAAATTAGCAAATATCTAAAGGCTGTGGTGTCTGAATATTGAATTCCAATGAGGTGAACCACTCGCCTGACAGGTGAGTGTCAGGCTGAGACATAGCTGCATCTTCTCTGGATGGAATTCCTCAAATAACTCTGTTATGGACTCTGTTTCTATTCTTCTTGAAGGGAAAATAACAATAATGATAATAATAAAAATTTAAAAGTCACACGTTACAAACAGACCACATATAAAATATTAAATGTATAGAAACTCAGTTAAACACTTAATTTAGCTAAAAGATTAGAAACGAATTAGTAAAACTGATTGTCATCCTGAGGTTTGTTCATGTTGTGGATAATAAGTTCAGGTGTGTTTTTGAAGATGCTGAAGAGCTGGAATTACTTGGTTTTATTTTTGGATTACCAGAGGTATGGGGAGATCATGATACCTCATTTTGTTTTCCCTAAACACATCACAGACTTAAATAAACCACAAACATCCATAAATGGACAGTTCTAGGTCTTTCATCACAACCAGAAGGATTAAAAACTATTTCTGCAGCTTTTAAAATAAAACCAATCATGTAAGAGCAGTCCTAGAGGTCTTTCATTCAACCAGGACTTGTCTTACGTGGTTTTGTGCAAGGATCATACTTATGGGAAAAACCCACCCCAGTAACAGAGCTTAAGCAGGAAAGGGAAACAATAGTATGATGATCCTGAAGCTGCTTATCCAGCTCTTTGGAGCCAGTGGTGATCTGGATGACCTCTGACCTCCGCTGCTGCAATTCTGTGGCTCTGGTGAAACCCATGAGAACCAGTCTGGCTGCCTCAGCCTAAGGGAAAACCCAGCTGAGCAGTGCCAGGAGAGTTCACGCCATTTGTTAACCCCCCAGTAGTTAATATTTCCTGCCTTGCAGAAAAGCACCTGTGTAATTCCTTGCACATTTTACTTTATAGACCTTGGAGTAGTTGGTACCTCTGAAAAGAACAGAAGTTCTGCTGCAAGAAAAAGCTCAAACAACCATTTTGTGTGTTTTATAGAAATTCTCTCCCTTGTTCCCCACTCCTTCAGTTCAGCCCTGTCCTGGTGCATTTTGCCTTTTCCCGGTACAAGTCACATCACACCTTTCATCACCTTTACTGCCCTTTGGAGACTTCCAAATACACCAGAACTCTTTAACCCAATGGAAATAAACTTGTGGAATATCTTGGGTTTAAGTTCCAGATCATCCTTACCAAGATTTTGTCAGCTTTGACTTTGCTGATGCCTTTAATGCTCAGCAGCTCCTTCTCTGGTGCATAAGCCAAGGTTTCCATGGTATGAAATCCAGCTTTTCCCAGCCTCTTCATATCAATGGCACTTATACCATTTTTGCTGGGATGGAGGGGAAAGAAAGGACATCTGGTGGTATTGTTGGATTGTTTTGGGTTTGTTTGTTGGTTGGTTTTCTTTGACTGAACACACTTAATAATGTAGCAACAGAGGTTTCAAATACACCTTGTCTGGAAGGACAAAAGTTAGATATTAGGCGGGAATACTTTCATGTGAGCATGGAGAGGCCCTGGCACAGGTTGCCGAGACAAGCTGTGGCTACCCCATCCCTGGCAGTGCTGAAGGCCAGGTTGGATGGGGCAGTGGAGTGGAATGGCATGCACTTTAAGGTCCCTTCCAATCCAAACCATTCAGGGACTCCACGGTTCCATCCGAGGGTCCTGCTGGAGCCAGCAGCACCTCAATTCCCCCACCGTGGTCTGGAATTCCTTACATTCCCCGCAGTGTCCCCTCACTTTGCTCAATTCCAGCCCTTTGTTTAATGGCCCACACGGTCTGCCCCCGGCTCCTCAGACTCCCTCGGCAACTCCATAGGCGGGAGCACGGGACAGAGGTGCCCTGTTTGTCCCTCCCTGCACCGAGGAGGAGCTGGGGGAACCCCGAGGAGACCGCAGGACATAGCATGGCCCCGGGCCTCACCCCGACCCCGCTCCAGCCGCCTCACATCGCAACGCCCGCCCGAACACGCACAGTCTCTGCTCGAGACTCGCGCGTGTGTGCGCAGGCGCGGCGAGAGTGGGGAAAGAGCACCGCCTCCCTCCCTCCTGTTATAAGTGCATGACATGTTATTGGCTTTTTGCAAATATTGGGATAAATACTATATGTATAATGTTGAAATAGCTTTTTGTAGGAATATATATTTTTTTTCTTTTCTTCTTTCTCTTCTAATAGTAAAAGTTAGACATAAGTTTTTTAGATAGTATGCTTAAACTACCCGCTTAGTTAACAGCCCATGAACGTGTGATGGGAGCCCTGCAGCTGACAAGACAATTATCAACACTCACCAGCTGCAAAAGGCCGGGACCACCACCCAAATTAAAAGGTGGTAAGAAGAGGATTAAAATCACAAGCCATGAAGCATGCTCTAAAAAGGCAGACCCAAGGAGTGGCCATGCTAAACGGTTCCCAGAAAAAGTTTGACTATGCATGAAGGACTATGAATATGCAACAAGTTGATGTATTGTAAAATGTATTTAAAGGGGCCTTTCCAAAGCAGCTGTGTGCTCTTGGCAGCATGCCAAGCACCCGGCTGTTTTAACCTCTTGCTTACGTTTGTCTCCTAATGTCTTTTTATTAAACTTTTTAAATTTTACCAGGACAGTGAAGTGTGTTTTTCACCCTTCCTTCCTTCCTTCCTTCCTTCCTTCCTTCCTTCCTTCCTTCCTTCCTTCCTTCCTTCCTTCCTTCCTTCCTTCCTTCCTTCCTTCCTTCCTTCCTTCCTTCCTTCCTTCCTTCCTTCCTTCCTTCCTTCCTTCCTTCCTTCCTTCCTTCCTTCCTTCCTTCCTTCCTTCCTTCCTTCCTTCCTTCCTTCCTTCCTTCCTTCCTTCCTTCCTTCCTTCCTTCCTTCCTTCCTTCCTTCCTTCCTTCCTTCCTTCCTTCCTTCCCTCCCTCCCTCCCTCCTTCCTTCTTTCCCTCCCTCCCTTCTGTTTTGGGGTTTGGTTTTTTTGCATGATGATTGAGTTTCAGCACCTATCACAAGCATTTGAGAGACTGCACATGAGTTTGTAAAAAAATGCTGATTTCTGCACAGGCCTTCCTGAACATCCATCATACAGAATTCCTGGCATGCTATTCTCCAGCAGCTGCATTCACTTCTAAGGCTTGTTCCTTCTTTCTCAGCTACTATTTGGTTAAACTAGAAAAGAAAGGCTCCCATGGAGAGCTGAAGGTTTGCAGGGAGAGCATAGTTAATTTAACCACACTTGACATCTGAATTGTCAGCTCCTCAGCATAAATCATCAACAGCACAGGAGTTGGTGACCTGAAGCAGCTGGAGATGGGGCTGGCAAGTCTCTACTGGCTTCTCCTTGTAATTCATTCCCTGTCTATACCTGAAAGCAGGCAGTATATGGACACAAGGCTGGCAGGCAAGTGCTTGTGCCCCTACAGGATTTATTCAGCAACTCAAATCACCTCCTGCTCCTTGAGGAGCCCCTGATGTCTTTTTCAACCTAGAAAAGAAATTACACGCTTTCCAGATAATATTAGTATAAGTGGTAATATAAAAGTGGATCTTTATTGGAGGCCTCCTGTATGAAGCAGAGTGATGCAGAGTCCCCAGGAAGGTGCAAAGGAGAGCCACTTTATTGCAAAAACCAGGCCTTTTTATGCAGTTAGGCCTTTATCAGTGTGATAGGTTGACTTGGGAGGAAGAAACTCAGAAGTTCTTCCTGGGGGAGTTTCCTTTGTGGGGGTTTTTGGGATACCTGTAACAGCCAATCGGAGAAAGTCAGTTCGCTCCGTGCACACACATTTTAAAGAGGTAATCCGGAACTCGGCCTCTTTGTCTTTCCGGCGGCTGAGCAGGTAACACCAACCCGAGTCTCCCTCCCCCCCACCCCCCCATGCGGGGGCGGGGGGGGGGAGGCTCGGCTCGGAGGCCGCTTGGGCCCCGTTTGCCAACGAGGGGGACCTGATGGCTGGGGGGGAGGAAGAGTTGTGTGATAAAACCTTCACGGATTCTTCCTCCACCGGCCGCGGCTCTGGCGTGGGGGATGCTGACTCTTTATACTGCCGGCCGGGCCGGGCCTGCCCGGGTGGCCATGAGCGGTGCGGGGCCGCAGCCCAGCCCCGCAGGGGCTGAGTGGCGCCACCGCCGCCCCCCACCCCCAGCACAGCCGAGCCTGGCCCAACTTTTGTAGTTGTGTTAAACTTTAACTTTTTAGTGTTCAGATAAGATTTGCAAAGCCTCCAGCCTTTCCTTTGAATATGAAAGGGAATAAGAAGATTTCTGAAGTCAGTGATGTAAGAGCTAAGTATTTTAAGATGGAAGGAGAATGAGAAGATGCTGAAATGGCTGAAAATCTTTTTGGAAAATTGTAGGAATGAACTGATGTACTGAATATTCCTTTAAACCATGGAAAGAGACATGGGGGGATGGAAAGGTTCCTTTTTAGGAGATAATTTGACTAAAGAACACCTGTGTTGGGAATTTGAATTTCTGCCCTGAGAAAAGAAGGGGATTGCAGTTTTTCTGAAGATGAAGCCTGAGCAGAGAGAAAGGAGACAGATAAAAATCGTTGCTGTTGAACATTTCAATTCTTAAAAGTAATACCCCATGGAACAGACATGACCCACATCTACAACTTTGGGACGGCTGTAGAATTGGGAGGAGGGTCACGGTTGCAGATTTCCCGGGTGGATGCAAATCGTGAGAGATAAAACTACAAGAGGACTTTTTTTTCCTTCTTGTGAAACACATCCCTACAACTTCAACAAGAAGAAGCTTCTCTCTCCAGAAGTGAACAGAGAAAGACTAAATTGGGCACTGACTGAAGTATTTGTTATATGTTTGTTTTGTTGTTATGAAGATTGGGAGAGGGAGGGACGGAGTGATGTGAAAAATCTTATTCTGAAATTTTTTTTTTCTCCCTTTTTCCCCCCTTTTTGTTTGTGTAGTTAATAAATTTTCTTCTATACCCTTTCAAAGTTTTAAGCCTGCCTTGCTCTTTGGCTCCTGGTTCTGTCTCACAACAGAAAGAAATAAGTTTATTTAAATTGGCAACTCAAACCTAAGACATTAATTTGGTGCGTTAGCCGAAAAAGTCAAAATTAAACCATACCTGTCTTTTCAAACCAAGACAATCAGTTATGTAGTTTTAAATCATAGCAACCATAATCCAACCCCCATACACCATGATGTGAACACATAATGGTTATATAACTTGTTTTTCTTCCTATAGTTCAGTGGAGTCATCTTCTAGGTAGCCAAAGTAGGAGTCTGAGTCATGATTTTACAAGGGTAACAAGGCCCTTGTTTAAAAGGCTTTGCTTATATGAAACAATTTCCTCTTTCTTTGTTTTTTGTGTGAAGGGTTCATGTACCCTGATGCCAAAATGGTTTGCACCTGTAAGGCCCTTATTGTATTAAGACTATTACTCATCATCTGCTGGACACAGGATAAGATACATGGAATACAGATCACAGATCAATAAAAACACATCAAATACAACCATGCCACTGACAAAGAGACCTGCAGCATAGGAAAACAAAAGGATAGTGTCCAATGTCCCCAGAAAGCTGAAGTAAATGGCTACTGTTCCAAAGTTCATACGGCTGGGGCTCAGGGTCTGTGCTGTTTAGGCAGCTGTCCATTAGCTGAAAATGCTGACTTTGACATTACCAAATGTCTTTCTGGAAACATGGAACAGGGAATAACTGAAGAAGGTCAGCAGGAACACAATAACATGATGGTGGGTGCAATGAGACACAAGGCCTCTGTTGGCAGGCTGCCTCTGTAAGCCTTCAGACATAGTCATAGTCTGCTCCTGTTCTGGCCACAAGGGCTGGATGCTGATTAGGTCATTTCTCCTCTCACTGGGCCTCATCTCCTTGGAGGTGATGGGCCTCATCTCCTTGAAGGCTATCAATGTTCGTCCAGACGAGCAGATAACCACTTTAGACCTGTTGGCAATAAACACATGCCTACCTTCTCTCCTAGGTTAATAAATCAGGTGCACACCAAATTTGGGATCCTTACATAAAACTTTTAGAAATTGGTTCTACACATGCAAATCTTCAGAGCAGTATCGCTCTGCCAGGGATCAAATTTAATGATCTGCTTTCAAAAATCCTAGTGTAAATACTGAATTATCTAAATGTTCTTGAGGAGCCGTATTCCCCCTTCTTTGTTTTTTCAGTATGCACGTCTCTCACTATGAACATGAAGGCAACAATAAAGTAAGGCAATACATGTGGTAAAGCAATAAACTCACACCAAGCACAAATAAGCAAGGTAATACAAGTAATTAGTAGTATATGAGAGATAGGATGGTGATTTAAAACAATACATCATCAATTCCCTAAATACTGTACCATCAAGAGTCTGCAATAGCTGGTAATCCCTGTTTCACAATGAGGACCTGGAGAACCATTCCCGGGAAAGTTTTCCAAGTTTATCTTGAAAGGGGGTCCAGCATTCATAAACCCAAATTGGCAAGTCAAACTGACTTGAGTACAGTTTTAATGCAGAAACACCTGGGTCTGTTGGCATCTGTCCAATCAGCCAGGGTCAGGGCTTGGCCAGAGCAAAGGCCTTAATTGGAAAGATCTCCCTACCACATCCTACAAACAAGCCTCTAGTAATAGCAGTTGGAAAAGTCTCTTAAAATGATACATGTCTTGCAGATAGCTACACAAGGGTATGGAAAAGTTTGTAAAGCAGCTGCTTTGTTGTGGAGGACAATAAGCTCTCAGCACAGGAACGCTCTTGTGGAGGAGCAAGGCCTGAGGGCCAAGAGGATATACCACACAGATATACCTCCCAAACGAGTCCCCTTACAGTTGGTGCTAGAAGAAAGCTACCCCTCATCACGCTCTGTTTCTTCATGTTAATAGTCTGTACCCTGTTGGTCTCTTTCCCTTGTTTTGGTTTCTGAGCCCACAGACTATTTGCTTTATCCCGCCCCCCTGCCTTCCTCATATAATCCCCTATTTCTCCCCAGTTTGGGGGAGCTCTCGTCCCTGGCACTCTTCACAGAGTGGCCTCCTATAATTAAGGCTTTTACTCTCTGTGGAACGCTAAACAAGGCTTCTTTCCTTTATCCCCGCATCGCCAGGGAGTGACTTCACAAGAGAGCTAGAAATCACTAGAGCTGAAGTCACTCACTGCTAAGGAATGTGCCTGTGCCCCTTGGGATGTCTCCTGCTGGACGCCTCTCCGGGAAGGTAGTGGCACCCTGAGAAGACCACCATCAGACCCTGGGACTGCAGCACTTTGTCATTTATCCTTAGCTAAGTAGTCAATGGTACAATGAACAAACTGCAAACAACCAAAGGAATGCATATGTGTAACATCAAATAGTATCTTATGGATAATGCCTGTTATAAAAAGTCACTGAATTCACGCTATGACATTAACAACATAGTCATATTCAGAATCATTAATACATCAGCAGTAACTGTCCTAAGAAATTTAGATAATATTTTTTCAGACATCTATGCATATATGATGTTAAAGCAAAATAAAAGCAAGAAAGAAAGCACTAAACAGCTTACAACTAATAACAGCCATAATTTGGAATTGTTACTCATTCTTCTGTGCTACCTGTAGAAGATAAAACAGCAAAAGATTGTTATGAATAGTTATCCTAATTCACCAGTGCAGAACATTTATACCCATAGAATCTTCAATGAAATTAAGGAACTAATAAGCCACATCCTCACATATTTTTACATAATTTATTATCTTATCTTATTATTCTTAAACAGTTGCTTACCAATTCTTCATCATAATTATTTCAGCCAGTTCCATTGTATCTCTATAACAAAAGAACTGTATCCTGTAGTTTAATTTAAATGAGCAAATTTCAACAGAACTCAACTTCATTCAAACTTATCAATTATCTCTATAACAAAAGAATTGTAATTTAAACCAGCATATTTCAACAGAACTTAAACTTCACTGAAACTTAATTTTAAATATAACAGAAAGTATACCACACAGAACTTAAAGTTAACATTGCTGAAACAGAGCAGAAATTGATCTTAATAGAACTTAACCTTAACAGAACTTAAAATAACAGACTTTAAACTGAACAACACTTAACCTCGCTGAAACTGAACAACACTTAACCTTGAGAGAAATTAAACTGTACAGAACTTAACCTTAACAGAACTTAAATTTAACGGAACATAAACCTAATATCACTTAAATTTAACAACATTTAAATTCAACAGAACAGAACCTTAACATCATGTAAATTGTACAGAATTGAAATATAACAGAACTGAAAATTAACATCACTTACATTTAACAAAACTAAAATCAGAGTTGAGAATGTTCCTTTAAAGGTTCCAGATACAACAGAATTTAAACCATTTTGACTCCATCATTACAAAAAAGCTATTGAAAATTTGTCAAACAACAGTTAAACATCAATAAACAATATGTAGGCAAACAGCTGATTCATAACTGAAATAGCAGCAACATGGATTTACTGGAGAGAATATAAAGGTGTGGCAAATATATTGTGTGTTTTTATGCAATTTAGTTTTGAGAATAGCTCATGGCACGTGCAAATATTATTAAAAATATTCATTCATAGTCAGGACTTTTTCGGTGTAAGCATAACTTTGCCAGGGTATGTTAAAGTGCAGCTTTACTCTTGGCAAATTGCCCTTCAAACCCCTTCAGTTTGGAGATGGTAAGACAGCTTTTTGAAATTGCCTGTACCATAGATTTGAACTTGGACTATTAAAGGTAATGAGATATAAATATTTAAGGCTAAAACAGCAAGGACCTAGTTATATAATAATGCCATGAGTTTTGCACATGTAACTCGGTTAGGTCAGTGGATGTGTAAGACTGACACTTGTATATAAACAGATACAAAGTCATGGTTCAGATTATTCTTAGGGAGTGAGCTGCATTTTACTGCATATGTGGTCCATCAGTGTACTTACACTGTCTTGATATCAAGTCCAATTTCAATTTATACGTGGCAAGGAAGAATAACTACACTTGAATGATTAAATAGCTGTACCTATCCAGAATGCTGTCACATGTGTCTTCATGGTAAAAGATTCACAAGGAAATTACCTTATCAAAACTGTGTGTTAAAAAGGCAAGTGAACAGGCAAAGCTAGCACAATTCTGTCTGCTTTTACAGTGAAGTTTTGTGTGCTAATTATATCTAATTCTGAAATAACTGCTGCAGATAAAGCTTGAGGTTTGTCTTCAAGTGAGCAAAGGAATGCCTGATTTATGAGTGGCATGGGCCTCCTCTAGCTAATTGCTCCCTGCAGGTAAATCATGCAGTGTACTGACATTGGGCTTGAAAGTTAACTGCTGTGGAGTAACAGATAACATTTTGTTCTGTTAATATCCACCCGAAATATTTCCAAGGGGGGGTCTACCAAATTTTCTAAGGGGCATCATACCTGACCATCTTGGGATGACCTTATGATTTTATTCCCAATCGTCTGTTCTGTTAGTGTAGAATATTGAGTTCTGCAGCTTTAAAACTGGATCCAGGAGTGATGGGGGAGAGAAGAGGTGCAGAATTTGATATCAGAGACTGCACTTGCTCCCCTGCATCTTTCACACAGACTGTGTTGTCTGCAGTGGACAGCAAGAGAGAGCCCTCCTTTGCTCTTTGTTAGATTCTGGCTAGCTGAGGCAGAGAAGTTCCCTGGACTGTGGTTGTTTTTTTTTCCTTTTTCTTGGAATTGTTTTAACCTGTTCTGGACTGAAAACCCAGAAGAGCACCGGGAGCTTGCACCCATGGCCCACCAGGCCTGACCTGGGCCACGACATTTCTTAGCGCTGGAGGGACTGAGAGCAGCCAGAGTGAGCCGGGCTGCAACGCACAAAAGGGACATTCCGAATTTGTTGTTTCTTCGGAGCAGCAAGATGTTTTGCTGCTTAGTATTGTTCATTATTGTGCAGGAAAGTGCTTTGCCTGTTAAATAAACAGAGGGTTTTTCTACTTTTCTCCAAGGAAACATTTCCCTGAACCAGCTGGAGGAGGGACTGCTTGAATCTGTTTCCTAGAGGGACCCCATTCAGAGGTCTCCTCCCAAATTTGCCCTAAACTAGGACACTGACAAATATGAACCTTTCTGTTCACAAGCTAAAACCTTATCCACATAGTGATAACCTATATGCAAAATCCTCCAGGAGCAGTTATGGAAAAATGTCCACAAAAGCCCACCCTCCACACGGATGCATACAGTTTCATAAGTCGGGTAAATTTGCATAATTGACAAAAAAGCTCCAATTAGGAGCCCAGGTGATGAGGTAATTCTCCCTTCTGGTTCAACCTTTTTCTGGAGGCCTTCCCCTTGGTACTAGCAGTACTTTGTTTATGGAAATGTGTCTCAAAGAGCTGTTTTCAACCTTAGTAGTCAGGGAGAACCAAGATAGAATAGGGATCCTGGAATATGTTTTGTCTTATTGCCTTGGAAAATGCTGAAGCTAAACTATAATAATTAGCCCCAAAGCTACAAATACACGTGTAAAAAATACAGAGAATATGTAAAAGAAAAAAAGTTAAAAACTGAAACAGCATCACCCTCACAACCTAGAACAAACACATCAAACTGGTAGTTACCATCCTGTGGGTCTCTGCCTTTTGTGGAGCCTATTTTAAACCTCTTATAACAAATGTATTTTTGGTCCCTTGTTTGTAGACTCTGAACTATGAAGCTCTGGCTCTCACAGCCACAAGGAATCCTCAGGCACGTTAGCACAGATTGAAAAGGAGACAGTGGGAAACAAAGGTGCTGCACACTCTGTAGGCAGGAGCAGAGGGAGAAGAGTGGCAGGGAGAAAAGGGCTTCTTCCTAAGCATAATATGGTAATCTTAAAAATTGATATCTGCTGGGCATAAAGATAAGGTGGCAAAACAAATCTCCATCAATGGTCAGTTACAATGTCCTCTGACCTGAGGAAGATCTGCTGATTCCAGGTCTGCTCCTCCAAGTACCACAGGTCAGTTTTGTGTTATTTCCCAGCAGTCTATTTGCCAGGGTCACATGTCTTATTGACCAGGACAGCACACAGCCAGGCCCAAATTTGCGTTTGCAAAATGATGAAATCAACTTCATTTCATGCCTGCATTGCTTACTCCTGTGCATTATAAGGAGAAGGCACGGTGGATACTGGGGGAGGTGTTTTGGGTGGCACAGGAGTGTGAAAAATGAGATTTGTGATTTGGAATTTTTAAGGTTTAATAAGGGATAAAGCAAATATAAAATTAACCAGCACTGAGGTGCCCTTCACGTTTGGACAAAAAGCACTGACACTGTGATCTATATACTGTTACATTACTGAGGTACATACATATTCACGTGTTTCATACATTATTCAGACAAATTCTTGTGAGATTTTATGTTTCAAGGAACTCTTTCGTTTGTTTACTTTACACTCTAACTTATCTGCATGACATCCTGTAAATTAGATTGATATGTTTTACTTCTTGTGTCTCCATCCTGTTGTTCCACATCCTCTGATAAGAAGTTAACTAATTCTTGACTCTTCTCTGGTGCTCTGGTTTTTGTCACTGTTATCTCTTGGGGAGGTCAGTTAGAAGATGTAGGAACCAAGAAAATTGTTTCACACCATTCTCTTAGCATTTTAACATTTTGTGTTTTGCTAAGGCCTATGATATAATACATTCATCGCAACACTATTTCTATAAACTATATGGTACATAATTAAACTAATAGATTGTTATACTAACAAACAGCTAAATAGAGTTATACATTGCACTACATCCAAATATTTATAGTCAATATCATCGTGCAAAAGCTAATACATAAATGCAAAAGCCAATATTACACTGTGGTTTTTAACAGGAGGCACTGGCAGTCTTGGGGAAGAGAGTGCCAAATGAGGGGGGAGATTTGGAGTGAGAAGGACACAGGGACACCCCAGAAAGCCCCCCAGATTATTCCTTTGCCCTCCCTGAACCAGCCTAATTCATCCATAAAAAGGCTTCAATGGGCTGCAGATCTTGTCCATGGGTATAGGGGCAGGTGGAGGCATCAGGAAACACCCATAGCCCAGCAGCTCTGTGCCCAGCCAGGACAAGAAGCAGGGTTGAGGCTGCAGGGGCTGCTCCCAAATTTCCCCACCCCAATGACACAACTAGACACAGGCTTTAGGGGGCTGACTCAGGCTTTATTGTCCACCTGCATGCTAAAAGGGAGCACAAAATCCACCTCCATTCTCTGCAGGATGCCATCCTGGAGCAGAGCCAATCCCAAAGGAAGCTGTGAGCCTGTGGCAAGCTAGTGTTGCAGCAGGATCTTGGCAGGACGTCTGGAAGCCAGGACAGAGAAGCCCACTTGTTCCAGGTTCCTGATGGGATTAATGACCACATGAGTTTCTACCAGGATCTCCTTGCTTCTTAAAGGTTCCACAGTTCCTCACCATGGTTCCCAATGTCACAGTGATTCCGAGGGTTCTGTCAGATTCAATAGCGTCCTGACAGTCTCTAGGGTCCCCTGAGGTTCTGTGGTATCACAGTGCAGCCAGGGTTCCATCAGGTTCTGTAGCGTCACCACCGTCTCCAGAGTTCCCTGAGGTTCTGTGGTGTCACAATGGTCCCCCAGGGTCCTGTGAAGTTCCATAGTGTCGTAAAGGGTCTCCTGGGTGCCTTGGGGGTCACAATGCACTGTGGGTTTCATGTGACCTTGCTGCGGTCCCTGGCTTCCACAAACCCCTGCAGGTGTCCCAGTGATTCCCTTGGCTGCAGGAGCAAGTGGAGATCCTGCCCCTTGGTAGCTGAAGGAGAAGCAGCAGGGACAGCATGCAAACAGTACCATTGCCATTTCTCTGGCCATGCATGGCTCTGTTCCTTCCACAGCCGTTGTGTGTAGCACCTACTCTGTGTCCTTAGGTGTGCAGGTGACAGTCATGGCCTGGAGCAGAGCTGCTGCTGGGGGGATGCCATGGGGCAGGAGGCTAGCAGGGATTCCTTCCCCACATGCTGCAGCTCCCTGTGCCAGGTGAGACTAAGCACCTCTGTGAAGCCAGCCCTCTCTGGGAAACAGCCAGGCCTGAGCCACCCCCCAGCTCCTTGCAAGGCCTGGCTTTGGCATCTTGGAGGTCCAAAGCCCAGTGCCAGACAGTTTGCTCCTCACAGTTTTCTGGAGCTGACCCAGAAATGTCCCATTAGGGGGTGCCCCTTTCCTACAGTCACTGTCACCCTGGGAGAAGATCTGGAGTGGGGCGGGAGGGGGAAGGTGGGAGAGAGTAAGTTTTATAGTAAACTCCTGTCCTCTAAATGATGTCAGAATCTGAAAATTCTTGAGGACATCTCTGCTCTTGCACTGCTTAAAGCCCAAAGGTGCGCTTCATCTCAGCTGGGAAGCCGAGTCCTGGCATACTCACACCCAAAGCCCAGCTCCACTAAATCACCTGATGAAAGAGAGGAGAAAATGGGAATTAATTCCACTGTGGAACTCAAAGGCTCCTGGCTTTCCCACTTCTGTTCTGATTGCTCTCTATAGGATTTTATCCATAAAAAATGAGAGGTGGTACCAAATAAAAGTGCCCTTTAGCAACATTTTCCCCTATTTTCTTTCATACATAAGAAGTATGCCCATTTTTACTTATTGCATTCTTTGCGTAATTTTAACAGAACCATTTTCATTCCAGGCACCACTTGTGAGTTATTGAATCCTTTGCCATTGGACTTTGAACAAAGGAAGAGAAGGATCTGTTCTACACAAATGTCATCCAATGACGAACCTTTCATGCAGTTCCCAGGGATTTTGTCCTCCAGAGACTTCATAGCTGAGATAGGTCACCTTTTGTTGCACCAGCTGAGCTTTCTGTTGAGACACTGTCCTGGGGTACAATGCAAAAATGTGTATTCTATCACCATCTGTTGAAATGTGGGAGGGGTGGTGATCCTTATCTCTGTGGGAGATATCCTCTGCTAATGTGCCATCTGATAAATCAGGGGGATGATCATCGTTATCTTTTCACAACCCATCCTTCCTCCAGAAGATATATTCTGTTAATGGGCCATTAAGTCCTATTGTGTGACTGATAAGATTACATCATCCTATTGGGAGATGCTCCAGCCAGGGGCAGGAGCCAAGCCTTTCCTACCTAGATAAAAAAACTGAGGTTTGGGACAAAAAAGCAGCCCTTTTCCACTGGATCCCAGAGGAAAGTCGGACCTTTTCCACATCATCGCTAGACCTTTGGAGGAAAACTGCACCTTCTACAGGAGGACTGCTTCAACTGAATCATATCTGTCATCCAGGAGGACTGCAGCCACCATTTATACGGACTGCTACCAACACCCTGCCTGACAGTGTGTCAAGTTGTATTCTGACTCTGTCGGTGGTTTTTCTTTTGTATTATTGCATGTATTTTATTTTTTCTCCTTTTTCCTATTAAATTGTATTACTGACTGGGAGTCTCTCACTGGTTTTGCTTTCAAACCAGCACAGACACTCAATAACGTTTTAGTCCAAGAAAATTCAACAGACTTATTGTCCATACAAGGCACTCTTCGATAGTTTTTGTAGCAATTACTTGTGGTTAACTTTTTGTTATATACCACCTAGGTTTCACTCCTCGAACCTTTGGACGGGCGATTGATTAACAGGACAGCTGAGTAGGTGCTCTTTTTCCCTGTCACCTGCCAGTCAGGCACAGGTGCTTCCCCTGTTCCCCACCCGCCATTCAGGTGCAGGGGACGGGGCTTGCCCCAGCCATTAGAGGGCGATTGGCAAGACAGCTGGGCAGGTGCTTTCCCCTCCTCCTGCTCCCCATTCGGCCTCAGGGGAGGGGTTCCTCCTGGCCACCAGAGGGAGGGGGGCGATTGCCAAGGCAGCTGGGCAGGTGCTGGCCCTTCCTTGTCCACCAGTGAGGTATAGGGGGTGAGGGTTACCCCAGCAACAGTCTGTATTTTGTCTTGCTCGCAGTTTTCCTCCACTGAATCTATATAAATGCAATTTTGGGATTCTTAATCCAGATCTCTATGGTTGCTATGCATACTGTCCTTTTCTTCCCTAGTTAAAACACACGTCCAGTCAGTTATTTCTCCTTCAGCTTCTCAAGTCCAGTCAGCATAAATATTATGCTCTCACCAGATTATTTCTTAGTAGGTTTTGAAGCAGTTTCTGAGTAACACACTGAAAATACAACACCACCAGCAACAGTAACAAAACATCAGCCTTACAAGACATCATTTCAGATGACTGTTGCCTGCCATTAACTGATAAATTTATGATTTACTTACTTAGGACATAATTTTTAAGAGAACAGGATGAAAATTTGGATTGCTTCCTCCTGTCTGACTCACAGTGCTTTAGCATCCTGTTATTACCTACCAGAAGTACATCAGAATGAGGGTTCACCACCGAAGGACCAGGTGTTTCACCAAGTTCAGGATAACACCTGCCGATTCATCCTGTCTCAAAGTTATGCACTTGGCTTCAATTTTAGATTTAATCTCTCTTTTCCATAACCAAGGGCAAGGTACTCCAGCACATCTTCAGCTTTTGCCATTTTCCCTTGGGAGTACAGCCATCGTGGTGATTCTGGGAACATGCTAAGAGGACAGAACAGAAAATCAACAATGTGAAGTTCATTCCTGTGAACGCAACACTAAGGTAAATCTTTTCATTTTGCAGATTGATACTTGAAAAAAAGTACCAGTACAAAATTCAGAGGAAAACATTCTAGTTGCAATGTTTTGCATTTTCAGTTCCAAATAGCCTGGTGATAACAGTTACCCTTATATATGGATCACTAGGAGATGCTTGACAATGTACTCAATGATGTTAGAAGAGTTGACATCTAAATCTTTAATTGTACTGAACTGACTTCTTAGGCAATGCTACACTACCATGGCCAGGAAGCATCTCAAACCTCTATTATCTGAGCAGCCTGGACAAAATTTCATTCTCGTAGAGTTTATTTCAAGCTTCACATTATGTGAAGGGATCTGAGTTAGAATGGAAACAAAAGAAAGGAAACCTTCCTGGGGATTTAATTGCCAGGCTCCAGTACCAGCTCATTGCTTCTGATGTAGGTTTTAAATCTCTTATTTCCACATATAATCAGAATATTATATATAATATAATAATTCTTCCTTATCACAGCTTCATGATCCCTGCTTCTCTTACTCCCCTGTCCTGGAGTGATGTTATGGTGCTTGTATCCCCAATTGTGTGTTCTGTTTGTGCTTGGTATTGGTTCTGTGCTTTCAGGACAGACTCTGAAATTGAAGGTTTGTTTTGTCTTGTTATCAGCCAGCTCACCTCCTCCATGGTCTGTGTTTAGGAGAGGCTAGGTTTGCTTGCTTGCTCGCTTGCTTGCTTGCTCGCTTGCTTTTGCTCCTACTTTTTGCTTTTGCTTATTAGTTAGTTTAGCTAGGCAGTCCAATTTTTCCCTGGACTGGTTTTTTTTCATCTTCCTTTCCTGAATACCATCAGAACCTGTTCTGGATGGGGACCTGGGAAACACCAAGAAACACTGGTAGTCTGCATTTTGTGACCTGCAGCAGTCATTCCCCAGCTCTGGAGACCGATAACTGGGTGACCACTCGCAGGAGAGACTTTCTGAGTTCGTCATCCTTTGAGAGCGGTGAAAGAGTTTTTTGTCATCTGGTGTTGGGTTTTTTACGCTGAGGAGTGTTTTGCTTGTTAAATAAACAGGTTTTTTTCCACTCCTCTCTGAGGAAATTCTTCCCGAACCTGGTGGTGGGGGGAGGAGTTGTGGGGGTTTGCTTTCTGGGGGCTCCTTCTGGAGGTTTTTCCCCAAATTTGCCCTAAACCAGGACACCCCCGTTTCAGCTTTTATATGAACCATAAAATAAGGAATGGAATATTTTGAACGGAACATTTATTTTCTCTGGCAATCTTAACAGAGATATGCATCCTACAACCAAACTTAACTGCCATTACTTTGAAGGACCCCAGTATTTTTAGTATTTGGAGAAGTAATTCTACCTCATCAGAAACAGAACACCATAGAGGAAAATATATAACACAGAACTTCTTTATGGTGTCCTCAGGCTTTGTATTCTTTGACTACAGGAAGAGAGGTGGGGATTTTAGTGTAGTCTTTAAACAGAACTTCTTTCAAGAGCAGATCTATGTAAAAAATTAAATCAGAAGAGCTTTTTTCAATCTGTGCTGTATGCCTGTATGACACTCCTTTTATTAATACACAGGTAACCTACAACACTAATTATTTTATTTCTTCTACAGCTTTCACTTGTAATCAGGAATAGATGATGTGTGTAACTTTTTAGGTTAAAAGAATATTCTCTTAGAACACAGGCCAGACAAAGCAAGCACTTCATTCCTTACATACTGAAGCAGTTTATAATAATTTATTTAGGTCTATTAGACTCTTGAATAGAAGTGGCAGGCTGGAGCAGAAACTAAGTTAGAGAAGTACAAGGACTGAGCTCAGTACAAAACCAGCTGCCAAGCCAGAGATTTTCTACAGCAGATGTCTGATGAATAAGTGTAAATAAAAATGTTTAGAATACGAGGTCAACTAGAACTCCAAAAACCTGGCAACAAACCTCGTGCAGCTTAACACAGGAGATCCTGTAGGAACCTACAGACTACTTTCAGCTGTGGCCCACATGGGCCAGCTCACACCAATACCCAGAGCAGCTGCTTCAGCACAGCTGACCTGCATCCCGCAGCTCTTCTCCTTCAGCCCCTCCTTCTCAGTGCTGAGCAGAATTAGAATAGAACACCTAGGGCAACAAGCAGCAGGAAATGCCCTGTCTCTTCCATTCACCAGGAGGTTGGCATGCAGGGAAAAGACAGGGAAGAGCAGAGACACAACAGGGCAAGGGAGAAGAAAGTGTGAGAGAAGGAAGGCATAAGTCAGAAAAGTGAACTCAGGAGAAAAGGAAAATCCAATACTTAAAAAAAAAAAAAAAAAGTGGAAGGTTATAACTAAACCACAACTGTCTCATACATCCCCAGGACTCCAGAGATAAACATCAGAAAAACAGTAGAATGAAGCAATTGAATAAATGAGGGAGAGAAATATGGTTGCAGCCACATCAAGTTAGCATTTGGAGCATGGTTTTCTTCATGTTGTACAAGCCAGAAACGAGTTACAGCTAATCCAGCTTTGCAACTTTCTGATATGCAAATGCTAAACTTATTTAGGTCTTGGCAGTGGCATATGAAAGAAGGACTGTCTCGGTTTGAAAGACAGGTATTTTCCAAGGAAAGGCAAGAACCCCTTTCCTGAGATGCAGAGTGCAAACCCCTCCCTTTTAATTATTTTAGTTTCAAATCAGATGCTGTCAGGCAGGAGATATGGGGATAGGAATAACTGTTATAGCTGTTGTTGTTTTCTGCTATTCTGACTTGTTAGATATCAGTAAAAATTGGCAACAGAACAGAACAGTATAGCTCAGTTCCGGTCCCTTTTGGCCAAAGCCCTCTTTCCCTGCACTCAGTTATCGGTGCTGTGGGGGCAGGGCAGGTCCCGCGCAGTTGAAGAGGGCTGAGTGATGGCAGCAGCGGCTCAGGGATGAGAGGGATGGAGGAGCGACTCCCCCCTCACGCTGTCGGTCGTGGTGCTTGGCAAAGTGTCCGGAGGTAGTAAGATGAGGTGGGAGAGCAGCAGAGCGATGTCCAACGGCAGGGAGCGTGGATCTCGGCGCAGGGATGGCAGCGGAGGTGCTAGCTCAGAGCATGGGCCGTCCTCCTCCCACTCCATGAGCCAAGCGAGAGCCAGAGAGCGCCCGCTCCAGACCCCTCTCCCCCCTTTCCTTTTCCGGTCTTCCCCCCTCCCTCCCCCCCCCGCGAGAGAACATTATATTTTCTAAGTATTTTCTAAGGTGTAGCCACAAATACTTAGCATAACAATGGGAGAAAATCCACAGAAAGAAAAGGGAACAATTCAACCCCCAACAAGGACATTTGAAATTACTGGACAGTCAGTGTATTCAGCAATGAAAAAAACACAATTTAGGCACTAATTCGTTTTTTGGTTCAGAGAAACTTCCCAGAATACCTTCCCAAGATACCATACAGCAGAATTAGGCAGGATCTGCCAAAACTTTTTTAAAATGTAATGCAGTGTACAAATTTAGAAATTTTAGAAATTAATGTACAAATTTGAAAACCTCAGTTTTGCTATTTATCAAACAAACTCAGTCCCATATTCCTTCTTTCCCACAGAAATCAGAACTTGGATGAATCGCATCACACTCATTTGACTTGTACTACAACTGACTTGACTTGGTAAAACCATAAACAGGTACTGATAAAACAGCATGTGTCCCAGTAACAATGATAAAATATATCCCAAATCCCATCTCTAAATGACTGAAATTATTTTCCTACATATTCTTGTGTTAGAACAAAAGACACAAAGCCATTCTACCTTTCATGATTCAAACGATAGACCATGCAACTACAACTATGTCATAATTTGGAGCTAAGTCTGTGACATACCTAAAAATGAAATCAAAAATAGACCTGCAGAGACAGAATAAAATGTAATTAGTACTTCTACACAGTTTGAACTCCAAAAGAAGGGAAGAGGTCTCCAAAGAGACCACAGCCAGTTAGTGACTATAATGATTAGTCTGGAGTATTCATCTCTCATCTCTCATATTTGGCTTTCTGAAATAACACCATATGAAAATTACAATAATTTTCAGGTCACAAACTTGAGGTCTGCAATGCCAAAGAAGGCATTTCCTTGAGACAATGTTTAACAACAATTTTGTTTGCAAACGCAGCTGCAAAACAAAACACCAGGACATGAATAACCCACTCCTGAAGATGCTTAGGTAAAGCAGTCTCCCCTAGCCCATGGAAAAAAAAGCAAGTATTTTTTATTTGGAATAATATAGTTAGGTAATGTGTGGAATACTATGCTCCAATAGTGACAGCCATGACAAAAACAGGTTTTTTCACCTTCCACTAATACTTCATAACCTCTGTGCTGCTCAGCACACTGATACTAACTAGTTTCAGTGCTCCTCCACTCTGAGTGAAATGCTTATACAAGTCCTTGACAGAGCAAGGGACCAACGAGGAGCATTTAAGTAGTGTGGCCCAGGGGCAGGCAAGAAAGAGATGTTTTCCATGTAGAATACTTAAAAACCTTTTAAAAATCTTACCTGAGATATACACTTGTTTCCTGCCCAGTTTATCTGATAAAAGGCCAAATGTTAAATTTCTATGAACATTCCAGCAAAAAACAGGGATGATGCCTTACTTTGTAGGATTCTTGTTCAGTTAGGTACCACTACTTTAAAAAAAAACCTTATTAAAAGTATGCCATTCCCTCAATAATAAAAAACTATCAAAATTATTCTCTTATAATTTCCCACTTCTTGTTTTATATCCCATTAAAGTTTTATTCAAAGTTTGATAGGTAAACCAATGGTAGTGATATTCTTTCTTCCATAACAGATTCTAACATGTCTCATGTAAATTTCATTGTAATGAATTAAAATTGTTCCACATTGTAAGCAACATTAGCTGCACTCCAATTCCCAAGCTTTGGCAAGGCAGCTTATCTTAGGTCATTAAAACAAGGACCTGTGAAAAGCATAGCTATTTCACCATTAAACCAGCAGTTATTTCAATGAACAGGCATAAAAATTTCTTCATTAAGAAGTAGAATGCATTCACTACTGCAGTACTTAGAGAGTTAATGCTGTGCCTTCTGAACAACAAATGATCCCTGGTGCCTTTCCTCAACACACACATGTTGAACTCTTGAAGAGAACCAAAAAGAGATTAGAGCAAAATGTCCCTGTTTCATAAAAATGCTCAGAACTAGTTATAGGCTACTTACTGGTATTTCAGTATCTTATTGTGCACATGCACTTATAATCAAAAAAAGTTACAAATAAATTATAGGATTCTTTATAAAATATACTTTCTATCTCATCCAAAATCTAAACTGAGGCAGCATAATGACAAATCATCAAAGACAAGAAAATTAACTGAAAGTGGATTGAAAATGCTATTTCCCAATGGGGCAAGGCAGGCAGACAGCTTGTACGACAATTAGTTCTTGAAGCAGAACATAAGAGCCACTCTGGAGTTTTTTAAGAACACTGTCCCTGCAAAACTTGAACAGAACTGAGAATATTTAAATTCCATAAAGTTTAATCTACATCAACAAAATAAAGGAAATAAACTTTACAGAAGCAGCTCTTGCAAGGCAGAACAAGAGAAGAGGTTGCTTTTACAAATTGGTACTTTTGCTTTTTGACTAGTATTTTAGTTTTTCTTCAGGCTAAGTTGTAATAAATTTTCAGTTTACATTTCTCAAATTATTAATGAAATTATTTATAGATATAAATCAGGACTATTTTTAGGACTATTAATTAAACAGTAAGATTTAAATCAAGCTAAAATTTCCTTTATGTATATTGGAAAGAACAGTATTTCTTTATAGGTTTTATTTTTAAAACTTAAATTTAGTTTCCATATTTAATTTTAAAACTACTGTATTAAGGGTATAAACTCCATGTTACAAAGTAATTTTGTGATTTACATTTTATTGTTTAACTTGGATTTTCATAACATTCTAAGTAAATTTTGGAAAACTTTTAGATATACTTTTGAATTAAAACATATCTAGGTACTTTTAGTTTCAAGAGGATTAATTAAAATAGAAATCTTGGGGTTTATTTTTAAAATAAGATGTGCAAGCTTTAAACTTTATTTGTAAAAAAGATTTAAGATTTAAGGTTTGAAAATAGAGATAATTAATACATAAAACTTTTTAAATTTTGTAATAGGTTTTATTTATAATATATTATTATTTTATTTATTTGTTATTAGTCATTAATAGTGATAGTTTTAAAAAGGTATTATTCTAATTTTTAAGACAGTTATTACTGATATCTTGATTATATGATGTAAATTTATAGATTTTATAATAGGTATTATTTATAAAATATTATTACTGTATTTATAGCTGGTTCCTTATATGTTTTAACATTTTCTGTTTGTCAAAAAAAAACCTATTAACAATACAGTCTTCAGAAATTTTAAAGTAAACAAAATACGTAGGAACATAAATTTATTTGCATTAATCTTGGGAATTGCCACATATTTTGAAAATAGGGACACTGACTTCTACATTTAAAACCACTGTATTAGTTAATATTTGATGACTTCTGAATATAAAGTAAACACTACCCCATATTAGGCATCCTGATGAAAGTCTGAAACTGAAGGGTGATCTTGGAAAACAGGCTAATCAAAAATATCTGTTTCTGATAGAAGATATAATCCAATATTGCATAATTCCTTCTTATGTCTAGTCACTATATTATTCTAAGATAAATATTACACAGGCCCAGTTGGGATAATGGGAAGGAAGCAAAATTTGATATTAGCTACACAAGTGCTCACCTGTCTAATAGGAGTTTACTGACAACTGCTCTGAGAATTCCATCAGCAGAACTCCTGCACCTCACATTACCAGCCAAGCCTTTTTTCTGACACTGGCACTGACATCGAGGTCACTCATGCTTGCCTGAGTGATTACAGCCCAGGCACCAGGAAAAAGCAAGCACAGCCTCTTGCCTGGAATTCATAAGGCATGAGGCTAAAGGGTCAAGCTTCTGTCGCACTTGCCAAACTCCAATCTATTTCATCTCCGACTTTCACCATGCAAAAATATCCAGACATATGGTGCATGAGTTCCATTTCAATGGTTATAGTCTTTAATACATATCCTCTGTGAATAACTAATGCAACTCAGGGCAAAGCTTACCTGCACAGCAGAGATTGTGCAGATATGACAGATTGAATATTTTTGCAGACATTAGGAGGAGCACATTCTAAATTCTAGAGTTTTAAACTGCTAATTTGTGTGTAGTTTTCATTGATTGATTTTTGCTGAGGAGAGAAGCAGGCCACGGAAGTGATTTTTCTGTGGGAAGCTGCTAGAAGCTTCCTCCATACCTGGCAAAGCCAATTCCGGGCTGGCTCTGAGAACAGGCATGCTGCTATGCCAATTAGAGATGGTAATGCCTCTGTGATGACATATTTAACAAGGAAAAAATGCATGCAGTTTCTCTTAGCTTCTGCTCTTCTGAGGGGTAGCATGGCAACCGCTGGAGGCCACCCTGGCGCAGATGCCAGGGGCCATCCTAGCACCACGGCTGGCACCACATAGCTGGGACCATCTCAGCACTGAAGTTCATTTCGCAATGAACTTTGCCTGCTTATCCACTTTTTACCAGCTGTGCTACAAGCAGAAGGGCAGCGGCAGCCAGTGCGGCCTGCGCAGTGCTGGTGGGGACCACATGACTGACAATGAGGGGCATGACAAGCAATTCCCTGACATGGAACCCAGATAAGATCAACCTTTCAGCATTGAAAACTCTATAAGAACTTTCCAATTGATAGAACTTGAGAAAAAAAGCAAACCTAAGGACAACAATTTTCTCCCAAGTCAGAGAAAAGGAAAAGGTGAAGACACATGAGGAGAACAACATGGTGACATTAAGGTCGGTGAAAGGAGGGAGGGACGGAGGGAGAGGAGGCGCTCTGGGCCTTAGAGCTGAGATTCTTTTACAAGCCATGATGAGATTATACTATAACAGTTTCCCTGTAATTCATGAAGTGCATGGGGGGATACAGAGATCCACTTGCAGCCTGTGAGAAGATGCTGCTACTGCAGTGAGTGGATGCTGAAAAGCTGTAATCTAGTAAGAAGTCTGAATAGAGAGAGAAGACCCTTGCTTCCAAAGATAAAGAGGACCCCGGCTTCTAAACTAGAGCACCTTATCCTTGAAAGACTATGCCTCATGAGCCAAAATTACCCACGCCATGTAGTTTGGGAAGACTATTTTGCTTGTGGGAGGGACTCACATAGCAGCAGGCTGGGCAGGACTGCTACTCATGAAAATTAAAACCACGCTGGAAAAGTTCACAAAGAACCTTCCGTGGGAAGGACTCTGCAGCACAGCAGAAAAAGAAACTCCTTTCTGTAAGGGAACTGAAGAAGGCTTTTTAGAAGTAACAAACTGACTAAAGACCCCATGTTTCGTCTCTATGTGCTGACGGTGAGAAAGAGGAAGGGACTGAGAAAAAAAAGGTGTTCAAAAGGTTTATTTTAGTTCTCATTATGCACTTTGAATTCTATTAATAATATTTTTTTCTTTATACTTTTTATGGTTTTGAGCCTGTTTTTGCCCTTAGAGTACTTTCTCCTAATCCTTATCTCACCCCATGAACACTTGAATTTTTCTTCCCCCTCCTCTGCTCAACTATAGCAGAGGAGAATGACTGAATGGTTTATTGGGGGTGCCTGGCTTTTAGCCAATGTCAAACCACAACATAATTAAATGATCATTTTTCATTAATGACTTTCTAAAACAACTGAAAGTAAAACTGAAAATAAATCTGTCCTGGTTTGAAAGACAGGCGTCTGATAGAGAAAGCAGGGCCTTCCCTTGAAATGGAGAATGTAAATCCTCTGCCTCTGAATTAGTATAATCTTGAAATTAAGGGGCTCTCAGGCAAAGATATGGGGATAGTGTGAGATGTTACATAGTGATTCATGTCATTATAGAAACACACCATGGAATCAGTATAAACCAGAATACTGAACTTAAAGTAAAGCATGGACATGAGACAAAGAAAAATATAATAATTTCATTATATTTGTTAAAATCACTTTGCTGTGAATTGCTGGCTTTTTGCTGTTAGGTATTTTTTTTGCCGCTATAATTATGAATTGTATCCACTTTTTATGTGTAAGGAAAATGCAGGCTTGTGCGAACATGAACAGACTTGTTACTACTGTTATGTGCTTTCTAGGAGTGTAACCTGAGAACATGTTTGAGCCTTGTCCAGACCTGGTGGGGGCTTGTAGCCACTACTGCTTGGGAGCTAGCCAACATGTTTGGGCTTGGTCGGACTTGTACCCTAGCACAGTAGGCATGACAGGACCCAACAAGAAACTGCCTATAAAAGGGGCAGTGGCCAAGGGTAAGATGAACATGTTGGTGGAGTGCAGACTCCCTGTGTCCCCTGTTGGGAAGGATAAAGATTGGACAGGAAGGTCTCACAGATATGTATGTGTAACAGAAAGATCTTTGAATGTAGAATCTGAAGAAGGAATAGAAATGATAGCAAGTTTTGATATAGAAAAGAACTGCTGAGCCAGTCTTACTGGGTAACTAGAAGGCAAAGAACAAGTGAGTTGGAAGGGGATTTAATGACCTAGAGCAAAGGACAAACCCACCTCAAACAAAAGATGTTGTTACCAAACAAAAGGATTTTCACAGACAACAAGAAAGCCAATGTTGCAAGTAGAGAAAAGATGTTTTTTCCACTGTAAGAAAACTGAAAAACTTCTAGCTTAAACTGTAACATACTAACCTTTTGTGATTGGAAATAGTAACATGAATATGGTAATGTTAGTAGTTAGGATAGGCTATAGGTAATAGTAAAAGTATTGATTGGTTGTCATGTATTAAGATGCTCTGTAATGAAAAGTATATAATGCAATTGTAACCATAACTAGACGGGGCTTCAGACGAACCCACAGCTGTGGCTGAAAAGGCTGTGGGCTGGGCTCTTGTCACCCACGACCCGTGAATTGCTGTATCAGTTGGATATAATAAACAGCATTTTAAAGAGCCGCCTGGAGCCCCGCATCTCTCGTTTTTGGCTCTTACAGTCCCCAGTGCTGCTTGCCCATTCCTTATCAAGAATTAATAAATTGCCTTATTGATTGCCTACCCGATTGTGGTGAGTAATTTATAACAATAGGAATAACAGATCTTTACTAGTATATACAACAAGGCAAACAAAACAACTACAACTGTGGAATTAACAACAAACAGAACAGGAACCCAGTAAGAGTTTTTTCAGCTGCCGGCACTTTCCCCTTTGATGCAGTTCCCGTCACAGCTGGCAGTGAGCGCTGGCAGGCTCCCGGTGGACAGGGCAGGTGCAGCGATCCCCACGCAGCTGCAGGGGGGCTGGACTGATGGCGGCTGTGTCCAATAGGAAGGAATGGAGGAGAGGCAGGACGTTTGGAAACAGCATGCTGAAAGCAGGAGGTCCTAGCAGGCCTGGGGTGGGGGGTCCAACAGCAAGCTAGAGGCAGCTCACAGCGTTGGAATGGCAGGGGGAGTAGCAGCTACCTTTCTCCTCCGAAGCCAAGAGTGAGTGAGAGACAGCAACTGCTCCCCATCCCTCTTTTACCTGCTTCTAATTTCGCGGTGATAGATAACCACCACCGAAGTTCTGGAAGTCTGGTCCTTGAGATAGGCAGCATTGATCAGACAAAGGCAGGAAGGACTATCGGGAAGTCTGATTTTGCAAGCTGGTAGTAAATACAACGTATGTGGAAAACATAATATTCATAAAGTGATGTAAAACAGAATGATTTAATAATATATTTTCCTTTATCTAGTGTCCATGCTTCACTTCAGACCTTAGTATTCTGGTTTATACAAACCCCAATACTTTTGTGATTAACACGAATCTTTTATCAATTATCACACTCCCCTTCCTCATCTCAAAGACTCAGCCATCAGTGTTTCTTAGCATGTCAATGGGAAAAAATTCCACAGACAAAAGGAAAGGAAAAAACAACCCCCAACAAAATAATATACAGGAAGTTCAATCTAAATTATTAAGTGTTAGATTTATTCACTTACATATTTTCAGATTTTAAAATGAAAAATTGGAACAGCCAGATAGGTGGATTCCAAAAATTTTTAGTATCACAGGTAAAAAATTACAGTGAACTCTGCTTGGCTTTTCCAAGCACCATGTCATGCACTAGTGACACAAATCCCAAGAGGAGAACTGATCATGAATGAGAGAAGTACTTGCCTCAGTTAAGATGGATGTGAAATTCCTGGCAAAATGGATATGCTTGGCAAGCTCAGCTCTGATCACCAGAATTCCTTCTAGGTCTCTATGCTTGCAGGGCACAGCTCTTACAAGCACAATAAGCATCGACTGACAAGACACATATACCTTAAAATAAAACACCATCATTTACCCTGAACAATCCCAAGAGACCTGATGGAATACTGCAAGCCTTTCATTAAACCAACAATGAACAAATTCACAAGGAAAACACAGTCAGTGTTTAAATAGTTGGGTGTGGCCATGGCTTGGGAGCGGCAAGTATTATTCTAAAGAGGCTGGTGCACTTCAATGAATGTTCCTATCTGTTGTAGAGTTGTTCAGTTTGTACTTGCAGTTTTGTAGCCAGATGTGGGAAGGGAAGGAATGAAAAATTTCATTATGGTTTCATAGGTGAGATCTAAGACTAAAACATTTTGTGTAATAAAGGCTTTGCTTACTATATTCTGAAGAATAAAACCTGCAGTAACAAGTTAAAACAAATTATCCAAGTTTTTTTTTTAAGTCTTTGCTAGTTCTTTCCTTTTCAGAGGTTGAATTGTTAAGATGATCATCAGGAAAACTAGAATGTGCAGGAATAAAAAATATTTTCATGAAGAAACCCATATGAGACTATTGATTCATTGAGATGGGCCTCAAGCTGTTCTGAACATCTCCCAGGCTTTGCATGCTATTTTATCTTTTCTAACCTAAAATAACATTATCCCTAAGCCTATCCACATATTAGTGATTTTTATGAGGTTACCACTGATGGAAATGTCTTGCCTCTAGAATGGCTCTCTTCATTAGGTGAAAAGTCTTTGGCTGGTGCACTTGGCTGGATGTTGTTTTAACGTACCATTTAAACCTGTGCTTACCTTGGACACTCTTGCAGAAACAAGTTACAAACAAAAATCTGCTATCAGCCCAATTACTCAACAGTTTTTAATTCAAAATTCAGAACTACACTAATAGGAGGAAGCCTGATACAAGAAAATTAAGGGAGTGAAATGTTTACATGCTGGTGTGTGGACACTATTTAAGGAGAGTACCCTGTATTCCACTTTCACAAGAGATTAAGAAGAAAAAAAAAAAGAAACAGAAAAAATAAATTGGTAGGGTTAGACTCTGTAGGTGTAGAAGAAGAGATTACAGGCGACCTTACCCCTGATAAGTCATAGTTGTACTAGTTACCAAAGAAGAGGAATAGCCTTGCACCTATTGGGTTGAAGCTGTGACTAATAAAGGTAAGTGTGATAAAAGGGGTGGGTTGGCTGATCGAGAGGATCTTGGAGGCAGAGGACCTTGAGGATGTAGAGGTGCCCTGAGGAAGAAGGAACAATCCAGAGAGACACGAAAAAGAACGAAACAAGGAAGAGAGTTGCTGCTGTAAAAGATCTGCTATGAGGTCAGTCTGGGTCTGATAGAGTTAGAGCCTGCTGATGGAGCACGCAGTCATAGTCGAGCTAGGTGAAAGCCTGTGATCAAGAGTCTGCAAACCAATACTTGCAGTCATAGTCCAGTAGGATATAGCCAGCAGTCAGAATCTGCAGTTGGACCCTACAGTAGGAGCTTACTGTAGTCAGTCAGGATGGCTAATCTGTAAAAAGAATAAACCAGGACCCTTGTCATATTGTTGAATAAGAGTCTGCGTCTTGGCTCATTTCTACCCCTAACGAGATGTCTACTGCAACAAGACTCCATTTCCCTCCAGTCAGCAGAAGTTTAAAAGCCACACTCCCAGAAAATTAACTAGATGAAAAGACACGCATAGGAATAGAAAAAACAGATTATAAATTGTAACAAGTTAAGCATATAAAACATCACTGATGTAAGCAAGAGGTTTGACAGGCAACTTATAAAGAAACAAGTCCATTTTGCAACGCCCATGAATCCAAGCGGTGCTCCAAGGAAACGTTTGCCGCAACGGATTTGCGAGGGGGGGGCTCCTGTGCCAGCCCCCGCAGGAGCCAACGGAGCAGCCCATGGGCAAAGCACAGTGGCCGGGACCAGCAAGGGGAAAGGTCCTCAGAGGAGGAGGAACGAAGCGGGGGGGGGGGGGCGGTCAGAGGATCGCCGGGTCCTGCGTAACCGACCACTTTTTCCCAGTGGAATGCCCGAGCTACCAGCAGCCGCCAGCGCGGAGGGCGGTGCGCGGGAGCAAGGCGGGAAGCAGACGCGGAGGATCCGGGCAGAGCGGGGTGAGGCGGCCGCGCCAGCAGCAGCCATTACCTGGGAGCGGCACGGCCATCTCGGCTCTGCCTGCACCCTCCAGCATGCTGCCCAGGCTGCGGAAAGAGAAACTAAAGCCGCCCCCCATCTCCCCAAACGCCGAGAACACGGAATCGGGAGCAGAAGGCCAGAGCGGCCGTGGGGAGCCCCGGCGGCCCCGCCCCACTTGCAGCAGCAAAAGAAGAGCTGTGAGGCGCCGGACGCCCCCGCTACTACGAAGGCCTCCTCCAGCTCCATCCCCAGCGACAGGGCCCGCCCGGAGCCGAGCTGCGCCCCCGTCGCCTCGCCCCGCCGGTAAAACGCTCACACACGGTGGGCAGAACTAGCCCCTGCAAGGCCTGAAGCACCCGTTTCCTTACTGTAAAACAAACGAGGCCAAACAGCTGCGGAGTGAGGTGAGCAGAGTGAGGGGCATCAGCATCATGCGGTAGGGAAAGCGTCGCCGCTGTTCCAGGAAGAAAGGGCTGCCAAGAGAGGAGCAGGATGCACGGGGATACGGCCACATCTCTCCTGCAAACAGACACTCACTCAAAGGGGAGCTGCGAGACCACCCCAGAGAAGTGCAGAAAAGCTTGGGAGTTGCTCCAGCATAGTTTGAACAACGGAGCAGCTTTCCTTCTTTCATGACGTCGATTTTAAGAGAAGTACTTGTTATAAATGAGAAACAAAAGTCTCGATATTCAGCAAAAGTTAGATTACTTTATTTGATATAGAAAGAGCAAGCAGCGTGCTAGGGAACCTGAGACGTCACTGCCCACTCCACGATCCACCGAACCCCAGCCCGCAGCCTCTACTTATACTATGGTTTCTCCCCGTAATCAATAATATTTGTAATTTTAGCAGTCATAATTTTGCCAGGTAAGCAGTGGTGATCAAATAAAAATCCTTATCCCAATTCACAAAATCTCCAGCGATAGTCAGTTTCACAGATAACCATCTGGTCCTTTTAGATAACCACCACCGAAGTTCTGGAAGTCTGGCCCTTGAGAGAGGCAGCATTGATCAGACAAAGGCAGAAAGGGCTATCAGGAAGTCTGACTGTGCAAGCTAGTAATAGATGCAACATATTTGGAACGCACAACACAAAACACAACACACCACAAAACAGACAACACACCACAACACACCACGCAACAGACAACACACCACAAGACACCACACAAAAGACAACACACCACAACACACCAAGCAACAGACAACGCACCACAACACATCACACAACAGACAACGCACCACAACACACCACAACAAAGCACGCAACAGACAACACACCACGCAAAAGAGAACACACCACAACACACCACGCATCAGACAACACACCACAACACACTACGCAAAAGACAACACACAATACACCACAACACACCATGTAACCAACAAAGCAACACAACACACAACACACCACGCAAAAGACAACACACAATACACCATAACACACCACACAACACACCAGAACACACCTAAAAACACCACGCAACAGACAACACACAATTACACACCCAAACAGACAACACACCACAACACACACCATGCAAGAGATAACACACCACACACACCACACGACAGAAACCACATGACACACACCACACCATAACACACAACACACGACAGACAACACAACAGACGACAGACAACACAACACAACACACGACAGACAACACAACACGCGACAGACAACACAACAAACTACAGACAACACAACACACAACAGACAACACAACACACGACTGACAACACAACACACGACAGACAACACAACACACGACAGACAGCACAACACACGACAAGCAACACAACACAACACACCACGCAAAAGACAACACACAACACATCACAACACACCACACAACACACAATACACCAGAACACACCTCAAAACACCACGCAACAGACAACACACAATTACACACCCACACAGACAACACACCACAACACACCACGCAACACACAATAAACGCGACACCACACAACACACTACGCAACAGCGGACACGCAACACACCACAAAACACTACTCAACACACAACACACCACACCACAAACCATGCAAGAGATAACACACCACACACACCACAAGACAGAAACCACACGACACACACCACACCATAACACACAACACTACACAGGACAGACAACACAACACACTACAGACAACACAACACAACACACGACAGGCAACACAACACACGACAGACAACACAACTCAACACAAGACAGGAAACACAACACACGACAAGCAACACAACACACGACAGACGACACAACAAACCACACAACAGGCGACACAACACAACACATGACAGCCAACACAACACACGACAGACAACACAACTCAACACAAGACAGGAAACACAACAAAACACACGAGAGGCATCACAACACAACACACGACAGACAACACAAAACACAACAGACAACACAACACACGACAGGCAACACAACACAACACACGACAGAAAAAACAACACAAAACATGACAGACAACAGAACACAACACACGACAGACAGCACAACACACGACAGACAACACAACACACGACAGGCAACACAACACACCACGCAATAGACAACACACAACACATCACAACATACCATACAGCACACAATACACCAGAACACACCTCAAAACACCACGCAACAGACAACACACAATTGCACACCCAAACAGACAACACACAACACACCACTACACACCACACAACAGACAACACACCACAACACTCCAGGCAACACACAGCACCCCACAACACACCAGAACACACCACGAAACAGACAACACATCACACAACAGACAACACCCCACAACACCCAACGCAACGGACAACACACCACAACACACCACACAACTGACAACGCACCCCAGGACACCACAAAACACTACGCAAGAGACAACACACAACAACACACCAGGCAAAAGACAACACCGCACAACACACCAGGCAACTGACAACACATGACGCAAAACACAACACATGACACACCACACCACTCAACAGACAACACTCCACAACACACCACACAACAGACAATACACATGACACCACACAACACACTACGCAACAGAGGACAAGCAACACACCACAACACACCACTCAACACACAACACACCACACCACTCAACACAACACACACCACACAAGAGATAACACAACACACACACCACATGACAGAAACCACACGACAGACACCACACCATAACACACAACACAACACAGGACAGACAACACAACACACGACAGACAACACACGACAGGCAACACAACACAACACACAACAGAAAAAACAACACAAAACATGACAGACAACACAACACACGACAGGCAACACAACACAACACATGACAGACAGCACAACACACGACAGGCAACACAACACAACACACGACAGACAACACAACACACGACAGGCAACACAACACAACACAACACACCACGCAAAAGCCAACACACAACACATCACAACACACCACGCAACATACAATACACCAGAACACACCTCAAAACACCACGCAACAGACAACACACAATTACAAACCCAGACAGCACACCATAACACACCACAACAAAGCACACAACAGAAAAACACACTACAACACACCACGCAAAAGACAATGCACCCCAGCACACCACAAAACACCACACAAGAGACAACACACAACAACACACCAGGCAACAGACAACACCCCACAACACCACGCAACAGACAACATACGACGCAACAGACAACACACAACACACCACACCACTCAACAGACAACACAACACACCACAACACACACCACGCAAGAGATAACACACCACACACACCACACGACAGAAACCACACGGCACACCACACCTTAACACTCAACACAACACACGACAGACAACACAACACAAGACAGGCGACACAACACAACACACGACATACGACACAACACAACACACGACAGGCGACACTACACAACACACGACAGGCGACACAACAGAAAACACAACAGACAACACAACAAATGACAACCGACACAACACAACACACGACAGGTGACACAACACACGACAGACGACACAACACACGACAAACGACACAACAAACAACAGACAACACAACACACGACAGACGACACAACAGAACATACGACAAACGACACAACGCAACACACAACAGATGACACAACACACGACAGAGAACACAACACACGTCAGACAACACAACACACGAGAGACTACACAACACATGACAGGCGACACAACAGAACACACGACAAACGACAAAACACACAACAGACAACACAACACACGACAAACGACACAACACAACACACAACAGACGACACAACACAAGACACGACAGACGACACAACGCAACACACAACAGGCGACACAACACAACACAGGACTCACGACACAACAAACGACAGACGACAAAACAAAACACAGGACAGGCAACACAACACAAGACACAACAGACAACACAACACAACACACGACAGACAACACAACACACGATAGGAGACAAAACACAACACACGACAGGCGGCACAACAAACGACAGGCGACACAACACAACACAACACACGAAAGGCAACACAACAAACGACAGGCGACACAACACAACACACGACAGATGACAGAACACACGTCAGATGACACAACACAACACACGAATGACAACACAACGCAACACAGGACAGACAACACAACAAACGAGAGACAACAGAACACACGACAGACGACACAACAGAAAACACGATAGACAACACAACAAATGACAACCAACACAACACAACACACGACAGGAGACAAAACACAACACACGACAGGAGACAAAACACAACACACGACAGGCAACACAACACAACACAACACACGAAAGGCAACACAACAAACGACAGGCGACACAACACAACACACGACAGGCAACGCAACACAACACACGACTGACGACACAACACAACACACGACTGACGACACAACACAACACACGACATACAACAGAACACACCACACGACAGACAACACACCACACGACAGGCGAGACAACACACGACAGGCTACACAACACACGACAGACAACACAACACAACACACGACAGACAACACAACACACGACAGGCGACACAACACAACACACGACAAACGACACAACACAACACACGAAAGACGACACAACACAACACACGACAGACGACATTACACAACACACGACACAACACAACACACGACACAACACAACACACGACAAGCGACAACATGACACACAACAGACAACACAACACAACACACGACAGGCAACACAACAAACGACAGGCAACACAACACAACACACGACAGACGACACAACACACGACAGGCGACACAACACAAAACATGACAGATGACATAACAAAACACAAGACAGGCGACACGACACAACACACGACTGGCGACACAACAGAAAACACAACAGACAACACAACAAACGACAACCGACACAACACAAAACACGACAGGCCACACAACACAACACACGACAGACGACACAACACAACACACGACAAACGACACAACAAACAACAGACAACACAACACACGACAGACGACACAACAGAACATACGACAAACGACATAACACAACACACAACAGATGACACAACACACGACAGAGGACACAACACACGTCAGACAACACAACACACGAGAGACAACACAACACGCAACAAACGACACAACACACGACAGACGACAAAACACACGACAGACAACACAACACACGACAAACGACACAACACAACACACAACAGACGACAACACACACGACAGACGACATAACACGACACACGACAGGCGACACAACACAACACACAACAGGCGACACAACACAAGACACGACAGACGACACAACGCAACACAAAACAGGCGACACAACGCAACACACAACAGGCGACACAACACAACACACGAATGACAACACAACGCAACACAGGACAGACAACACAACAAACGAGAGACAACACAACACACAACACACGACAGACAACACAATAGGCAACACGCCACACAATGGACAACACGCTACACCAGATAACACGCCACACAATAGACAACACACCACAACACAGCAGACAACACACAACAGACCACAATACACAACAGAGAACACCCAACATAACAGAGAAGTGGTCACACAACACACCAGATAAGTCACCGCACACTACAAACAACAACGCACTACACAAAAGACAACACACAATACACCACGTAAGAGACAACACACCACCCAAGAGACAACACAACCAACACACAACATCACACAACCTGTCACAACACACCACACACAACAGAACAGACACTACAATACACCACACACCACAACACAAAAAACCCACAACAGAGTACACAACACCCAACACCCCAGAATACACAACTCACAAGACAGCACACACCAGAACACGACACACACACCAGAACACGACACACAACATACAACATAGAACACACAACAGAACACAACATACCACAGGACTCAACAGAATAAACACAAGACAAAACACACTACACATCACACCACAACACACAGCACACCACACAACACAACACACAGCACGTCACGCCACACAACACCCGCCACACCACATGCCACAACACCCGCCACGCCACACAACACACAACCCAACGTAACACACAACTCACACCAGAAAACACAACACACCAAACAACACACCACAAAACACACCACACAACCAAACACACAACACACCACACCACACTACGCACCTCACACGCAACACAACACAGCGCAAAACACAGCACAAAACACAACACAGCGCAAAACACAATGCAAGCCACAACGCAAGCCACAAGACACAACACAGCGCAAGACACAACGCAAGCCACGACGCAAGCCACAAGACACAACACAACGCAAGCCACAAGACACAACACAACGCAAGCCACAAGACACAACACAACGCAAGCCACAAGACACAACACAACGCAAGCCACAACACAATGCAAGACACACAGCAACACACAACACACCACACACCACACCACAATTCACAACACACAAGAAAACACACCACACAATACAACACACAACCTGGTACACCACCACCCCACAAAACACACAATACACCACACACCACAAAACACACCACGCAACACAATACACAACACACCACACAACACAAACCACAATACACAACACACTACACTCCTCACAACACACAACACATAATACACCACACACCAGAACACACAAGACACTACATAACAGACCACACACCACACAAGACACTGCAACACACAACACACAAAACAACATACAAGATGCCACACAACACACCACACAAAACACCAGACAACAATACACACCACACACTGCACCACACACTGCATCACAACATAACAAGGTGATTTTAAGCAGAATGATTTAATCATATAATTTCCTTTATCTAGTGTCCATGCTTCACTTCAGAGCTTAGTATTCTGGTTTATGCAACCCCAAATACTTTTTTGATTAACACCACTCTTTTATCAATTATCATATACAGTTTTTCATCAAGATTTAATATTGACTAGATCACTGCAGGCCTCTCCCAAAGGTTTAGTTTGCTTCTCCAAAGGCTAGGAGATTGTCTTGCCAATTGAATGATCAATTTGAACGACTATAAATGCTGTCTTCACCCAGGGGTTTGCAGAACAACACCTAAAAGCTCCACATCCTATGAACCGTACAAGAAACTCTCTTTAAGTTAGCAAGAATAGAGACATTAACTATAATTAAACCTGGAAAACAGGGGTTTGACAAAAGCACAGTGAGTGGCCATTCATACAGTTCCTTCAAGACTAACACACATGGTTGTGGCTGCATTTTTCCTAGCATTACATTTGTTTACAATCACACTAACTTTATACAGGTTTTAGGTTTGCTTTGGGGCTTTTTTTTTTTTAAAAAAAGGTCTTTCTCCACAGTCATATAAAGAAATTCTATTGTTTAAGGCAGTAAGGTAGCATGACCTTACCTCAGTATTCTTAGTTCAGAAGTAAAATTAATAGAAAGATTGTCTGGGATGGTGCAGCTCCCTGAGGAAGCAGTGAGTGCCATGCAACATAGTGAGTGTGGTACACAGGAAGAGCTAAGTGAGGGTCAAAGTGCTGCTTACCTTGGAACTATTACAGCCTGGAAAAAATGAACTTTCTAAATAATTTCTAAACTTCTCCATCCACGTAGTCACCATACATTAGCAGACAGTAGTGAAATCCTAAATTTTGAACTCCTTGTAGTCTCTGCTTCAGTTGCTTTCATGATTCCTATTCTAAGGCAGACTGAGCAATCTGTTGCTGAACTTTGGCAAAAGCAGGCAGACATAAGACAGGCTCCCATTCTGCTCCTGAATGCATCTACAGAAAGGAGGAAAATAATTTTGGAAGGCTACTGATTTTACAATACGTATTAGATTTTCCCTCATATTCCAGCATTTGTTTTCCCCTACTAGTGAGGACAATACACAATGCCTCAGAACTTTAAACCCTCCCCCACCCCCAAAAATAAACAATAACCCCCCCAAAAGACCTGTCACCATTGCTACTGCTGAATATTTAACATTTTAGCCTAAGATGTACATACCAGTACTAGTTTTGAATTACCACATTATTATTCCCTGACTGGGTCCTACCAGAGCCATGTTAAACAGCAGGAAGACAGCTTTTAGTCCACATTTGGGAGTGCTCCCACTACATGCTAAATGTCAGTTGAAGAGATAAAGGAAAAAAAGTCAGCATTGCTTTCTGACATTCACAATTTCTTGGCAGGGTGCTTGTACTGCATGAACTTTTCTGACGTCAGAAACTGAATCACAGCAAGGTCCCTCAAGGGTCAGTCCGTACTGCTGGGATGGATTTTCACAATGCTCAAAACCAGTTTATTGCTACTGTCTTTTAAATCTTTCTCCTCAATTAACCATGTCAAGAAAATATTTTGTTTGAGGCAGTAAGCCCAGAAGTCTTGCAAACAAGGCCCAGAAAATGTGGTTACTGAGGCTTTTGCATGGGTTTTGGTAGGCGTGTAAACAGATGACTTGAAAGGAGGTTTGAAAAAGGAAAGGGCCAAATTCATCTATGCATCTCCTCTGGATTACTAGAAGAACCCTGACTAGGGAATACAAAACAAAACCAGTTTGATCTCCAGCAGCTCCCCAAGAAGTTACATTCTTTTGGGACACTGAACATCTCAATTTTAATTTACTCTGAACCAAACACCTAATCAAACCAGGTGACACTATAGCATGTTCAAGTTGCCTTTAGCAGGGTACATTTTATTTCAGCCTAAATCAGCTTCAAACCTCATGGAAGAACCTCAAGGGTAGTTTAGTCATACTTCAACGAGTTTTAAAAGTCTCTCCAAAGTTCAGATAGGTAGTTTTTGTGTTTGAACCATTATAATAAGTAACAGAATACAGATTACATAGTGACTAGTTTGTTAATAGTAATTCAGGTAATAAAATATTCACTGCATCTTGCTCAAAGCAGCATTTATTTAAGATAGCATCAAGATAAGCCAATGTATAATGAAGTTTCCATCCTACAAATATGTAAACAAGGTGTCAGCAAGTTATTATTACAATATAAAAATTTAAGTTTACATTGCATTTTTAAAAGCTACTACCTTCAGCCCAAATGTATATTCTCCGGTTTGTAGCATTTAAAAATACAAGTTCTTGAAAAATATTAAAGTATGGCTTTGCACATACATTTTGTAGAAAAAATACTTTAAAATACCAACTTCCCATTAATAAAAGCAACACCAAAAATAAAATACATTTTTGTCATGAACAGCACATTGAATGTGTCCAGCATTTTCTCCACCATTCTCTTTTACCAAGTTATCGTCTATTTAAAAATTCATTATAGTTTGCAAAATATCTGTTGCATATTATTTGGTTACTTTCCCATACCAAAGGAATTAGCAATATTGGCAATTACACTGTAAAGTCCAGCCTAAGGTTATTTGCAGCTGAGGCTGCCAATTTAATCCTCATCTTAGACCGTGTCTTTTAACAAGTACAGTAGGCTCTTGCTAAGAAAGCTGAGTAAGTTCAGATATATTTTGGAAAGGCTTGAAATCTTGATATGATTTCAAGGGATATACATATTCTCATTTAAAGCGCTTTTAAACTCCAAGTCTTTGTTTAACTACATTAGCGGTCCTGTTGGTGGCAGTCAGTCAAGTGTCAGGAAACATTTTGTTCAGAAAATTAGATAATTTGACATTAACTACATTTTACATTCTAAATCAAAAAAGAATGCTAAACATTGATTTTTAATTTTTTTTTTTCAATAAGTTTCCTGGCAAGAGCTAGACAGATGATTTCTGCAGTTGCTAAGGCAGGAAAAGTTTGAAAATTCCCTGTAACAAAAGTTAAAAGATTGTAATGTTTCAAAACCAAACTAAACTAAATTCAACAAGGACAGAGAACTATGTATCACTGGGATGAAAGCTAACCATGCCACTGTGCCCTGACAAGCATCAGCTATCAATGAACAGTAAGAATAAAAAAATTAAGATAATCCAGTGAACCAATTTGAAGATTAATTCAAAGATCAAAATCAGTCTGGCAAGAAAATATTTTTATAGTTGGCTATTAGACAGAAGAAAACAGCTAGGAAAACATTGAAGGTTTGATCATGTAAGACAGTTATCTGAAAGAACAGAAACACATTTATATGCAAATAGTAATGAATATGAGTAATACTGCCAGCTTTCCTAATTCCATGCAAGTTCCAGAAAGAGGAGGATTTACTTAGCCTTTATCACTACTGAGTTAGCAAGTTAAGTCTGCCAGAAGTTACAGCCTCAGGTACATAGAGCAGCTTCCTGACAGGAGTGTGGTAGAACTGAAAATACTTCAGTGATCTCTAACCATAGAAATGTGTTAAAAACACAACCCCCAAAACAGGATCTACATGAACCTGTAATGGGAATTATAATTCTGAAAAAACAGCTTACCCTACTCCTTTCGTGCAGGATTATGATTTGTAGAAAGATGATATTTTTTATTTTTGCCATGCTTGCTGGTAAAACAAGCATGATTAGTTACAGCAAAATGTGTCAGCAAGTGTTCAACTGTACAGTAAGAGTTGGAGATTCCATCCCAAGCCCAAGTTAGTCTACTATTTCAGAGAGAGGTGAGATGCAAATACAAGAGCTTCAGGTTCCTTCATGTCTTATATACCTTAAACACACAGACAAGCCTCAGGGAAACAGATGAGAAGCACAGACATTCCTGGGGCAGAAATCTCACACACCTGGGGAGGTTGCTTTTGTGATCACTCCTTGCCCACAGCTCTGTGAAAAGCTGCATAACAAGGTACAGTTTTGGTAAGGGGATGGGATTTTGCACTGTACTAATTTGGGAGAGAGCAGCCTTCCTGTCTTCTGGTATCAAACTGTGTTTCTAAGTATTACAAGCTTTAGCCTTTTAATCACACATGGCATGCTGGGACTTCTTACTAAAGCATTGAGGTTCCTCAGAGATGCTGAAAGTGCCATTGCATTTGAGCACAGCTTTGCACAGGGCTTGCAGACACTTCCCACAGCCAGGGAGGAACAACATCAACACAGACCAGCTGCATTTGTTCCCACGGAATTCAAATCCTGGCCAAAGTGTACAGAAGACTACTTGTCTATGTCACAGACAATCAAGTGCCTACCAGCAGTGAATTGCTATGGCTGTAACAGAAAAAGAACTGCAGCAGGCCCAAGCCTCAGGAACATAATTAAAATCTCTGCAGTTGACTTGAAGATGACTGTGAATACCTGGGAGAAGGTCTAAGGATTGAAGTCCAAGGATAAGAGGAATCCATGCCATTTTCTCTTTGAGGGAAGTAACAAGGTCTGTCCCAAAGATACATAATAAAATACTATCTGCAAAAGTGTGTGGTTTCTCCCTGAATCCACAGTAGAAATACAGTCACACAGAAAACTAAAATCAGCCTAATTCTCAGAACTGCAGAAAATAGTACCAAAGGTGACCTACAAAAGTCATTTTGACAAGCCACAGCACTGAAAGACATTTCAAAATTAATCTCTGTGCAGATATGCCATGGGACTCTAGGTTACAAAATCACTGACTAAATCAATAAGACTTTTAGAAGATGCTATTTATATGCAACTATTTTAGTAATAACTTTAGCAATAAAAGAAAGTACTACACAGATCATTTTAGAATCCACATATGGTATGAAACATACACTCACACATGTTCTAAAGTACATATATATATATATTTGTTCTTAAAGCAATGTAGAGCAAAACTAAACCAGGGTCTGAATAACCTATCATACATGCCTTTATGGCAGCATGATTTTCACGCACAGCTCATGGCCTGATCAGACTCCTGAGGCGTATCACCAGAATTGCTACAAGTTTTACTTACCACAATTTCAACCAGAAACTGACTTAAATCATGTTACATCTCTTTAGGTGAAGACAGACACAAAAAAACCAACCAACCAACCAACCAAACCCCACAAAGAAAAAAAACCCCAACCCCCCCAAAAACACAGACAGACAAAACCCACACAGCCCTATAATACATAGAAAGGCACCTGATAATATCGTTAGTAGCAAATATCTACAGCATTCTGAGTGTACTTAAGGAATCAAGATAAATTTTTAAAAGATCATGAAATACAAGAATTGCTGACTTTCAAAATGTAACTCTAACCTATCTAGGAAGTCACTAAAATGACATGTGCAGTTGTAAATCATTAAGAGTGTGCAAAACTGTAAAGTTTTGCATAAAGTGCTATATGTACTCCCAGTTTGCTAAGCTTGGCAATATGATGCAAGATGATGATGTTAAGGATATATCCTACCTACCTCATCTCTCCTTTTTCTTTCCTACCATCATCCACTGTCCTTTAAACTGTACATTTAAAAGTTACACAAAAACCTTTTGAGTAATTGTAGTTCAGAAAAATATTTCAAGTATTTCTATATTTCAGTGTAAACTTGGGGACACTATGGTTCAATTTTCACAAGCTCTAGATACTTACCACTTCAGCTAATTCAATTGGAATTGCAATTCTGTTCAATACCTCTGGCAAAAGAGTATTTCCTATTACTCATTTAACTCCTGTTTAAGGAGTGCTGAAATTTATGCTCTAACTTGTCCAGATTTATATCTAAACAATAAGCAATTATAGAAAAACAGAGTAACACTTTTTCTGATCACTTGGGCTTACAAAACCAAGTCCTATCTGTCTGTATGAATCTGTTCATACAGACTCATTCTAGGAATTGTACACAGATCTTTGACACTTGAATTCAAGTTATTATAGTACAGCAGTTTCTCTTGCAGGCATTGGGCAGTACACTTAAAAGTATACAATGGGTCTCTTCTTTATTCTGTATTTCAGTGATCCATATCGTATCTGAGGGGAAAAATAAAATTATAACAAAGAGTTGAGTCACACCAAGCAGAAATATGATTCACCTCCCCACTAATCCTATTTAGCAGATGTCTTTCAATGTGCTTTGGATGCCCCAGTTTCACTACGAGAATCTACCTATGACTAAGATAAAATTTCAACAGAATTGGGCAAGAAGAGTAAGTATCAACTGTTTTCCTGGAATGACCCAAAAACTTTTATGAGACTCCACAGAGATTTATCCCAAAGTATCTTTAAGTTTTGTGATGCATGCACGTGTAAAGTGCATTGAATGCTAACTGGGATTTTTCTTTGTAGATCACAGAGAGTGTCTATGGGAACTAAAAAATTCTGAATATTCTTTATCTATTAAACTGCAGATGTTTAAGTGTGCACAACATGCAGTGATAATATTGCTATCCCATACCCCTTTCCAAGGTGAGCAGTTTCTGAAATTGGGCTTGGAGGTGCCAGAATTAGCATTACGAGCACAGAGTCTGTTTCATCTCCTCTCCCTTACTCCTTGCTTAGTTCATTTAATTAATGTACTTCCCCTAAACACCTCAAACTAAAAAAAGCCCCAAACTAAGATATTGTTTCACATACTTCCTTCCCCATTTATCATCTAGAATCCAGTTATTGTTGACAACTGCTCCAAGATTAAAAATAAATTTCTGCACTATGAAAAATGCCAATATACACTGAAAAACCAAACTCAGGATTATGCTTGCCTCTTTACGGCCTTTAATAGTTTTCACAGATTTCATACTCTGAGTTCTTCGAAGACCTCTCTGAGCAAACATTTCATCCTCTGAATGTGTCCCCTCCATCTCTTCATCTGTTTTGTCATCTCCAGGATTTTTTTCCAGTGGAGTTTTGTAACCTTTAAAAAAATAATTTAAAAATGTAGCTGTAACTTTTTGACTTCTAAGAAAGCCATGATTTTCATGTTTAACACACATGCTTTATCCTTTTAAATGATGTGCTCATTTCAAAACAGAAACATCTACTCTGCCACAAGTTTGGTACTTCTAATCCTGCCACTTGGTGCCGCAAGTATGTAATGGAGTGATTCTTCAGTTGTCAAAACTGAAACCACAAATCTGCTGACATCTGCTTTACACTGAACTGCAAAAAGCTTAATGGTTGTCTTAAGAAGTACTTAAGATTTTTTTGACACAACCCACATGAGAGGGAGGTTACACTTTATATAAACCTTTAAAAGGTCCCTTCCAATACAAACCATTCCATGACTCTCACACATAGGATCTTTCTTCATACTCTCAGCCTCCTGCATTTTTAATACCAATGCTCCTTTCAGATTGGTAACACACCAAAGTACTGTTAAGGGTTGTTAACATCCTGCAAAAACAGGACCAAGTTTATTACCTAAGACTCTCACTAGAGGGCACAAACTGCTTAAAAACACACCTCGAAAAGCTCCTTGGGGTCCAACAGCCCTGAACCTCCCAAATCCAGTCTGGATCCTTCCTCTGCCAAACTCCTCTTTTATCCCAGAATCCACAGCCTGTAGCACTCAGAAACACCTTTTAGGCTCCAAACCAGACTTTATTAATGACCTGTGTACATTTCATCTTAAGCCAGTATTTTATTAAGGCTTAGCTAATTTTTTTCCTCGATTTTTTTCCTAGAAATTAGAATCACATCATCTATTCCAAAGTTACTTGAGGCAGACATTCTGTCATTGTCTTCTGCCATTTTAGAGGCAACACATCTCTGCTTCCAGTACAGTTTCAATTTATCTTTTTCAATATAAAATATTTGAATCACATCTGTTTCTCTGTTTTGGACTGGCTGTGTTTGCAGTGACACCAATGCTTCCTTATCTCTGTTAGCAACACCTGATGCATCAGCATCTCATCCGCCTTTTTTCACAGCAAGCACACTGCCAGCTCAGCATCATCCTATGATCCATGTCCTACAAATCAGCTTTTTCAACCAATTTGCACAAAACTCCCAGCTCAGACCACAAAAAAAAATTCTGCTAAGCACAACCGAATATTGCTACACAATGTTCCTAAATCTTTTTTATACTTTATACTTTTTAAAGGATCTTTTTAAAGTTCCTAATGCTGAAGAAAATTCAAAGAGAACATGAGAGGTGTATGCTAGATAAGAAATCAGGAGCAGAAACAATTAAGTTCACCTAGTTGTAAGAAAGCTTTTTGACATTTGAGATTCAATCTCACAAGCAGTAATTATTTATATAGTATAAACCGAAGCATTATTTTTAAAAAATAAATTTAGAGCATTTTAAAGCTATTTCAGATAGGTGAGTAATGCTCTCTTAGGGAGGAACAGACCCTGCGCAACAGTTGCAGTGACATCATCTCTAGTGCAGCTCTTCATGAATTCTTGACTTTCTCTCCAGCCAGAAGCTCCAGTTCACACTGCACAGGATACCTTCTGGAAACAATGTGCCATTCAGCTTATGTCCCTTCAGCTTGCCATCTATTCCATAGAAATATCATGGGCTACCACTTTGTCTGGAATTCATGGAATTCCTTGGACTCCACAAACCTAGCCCTCCCCAAAATGGAGGAAGGAGAAGTAAAGGCAGGCTTAGGTGAAAAGAAACAGCCCAGATCTACTTTCTTTGTGGAAAATATCAGCTCCTTTACTTCGTAGCCTTGCCATTTAAAAAGCTGTAGTTATCAGACTTCCAGCAAAACCTTCCTTCAAGCATCACATGTTCAAGAGAAAAAGGATGATGACAATAACAGTACATGCAATATAATAATGAAATAATGGTATCTCTGAATAAAACCTGTTGTGGTGTGTTATTTTATTGTCATTCTCCCTCCCGTATTAATGGTTTATTCCAATGTTGTTCCCCCCTTTAGCTGTGTTATCAGTTGTCCAAGTTCCCGCCTTCTCCCTATCAATCTGCCCTTGCCCCATCCCCTTTTCCAGATTGTTCCTTATCAGTCTCCCAAATCCCCTCCCATGGCATTATCAACTCTCCCTAACCCTTCCCAAACTTCCAGAATCCTCTATGTCAGTTACTCTTCCCAGGGGACACTATTCACTGATATATGTTGTTCCCTGCCTATGTTTTCCCTCATTGGTTGATTATGTATTCATCCCCACCTTGTGTATCTCCCCCAAGATACCCTGATTGGTCGAGTGTTGTTCCCTCCCTCGGGACCTCCCCTGTATTTAAGTTGTTGCACACCAGTGTCTTTGCCTTTGGCTGCATCCGCTTCTTACTGCCTCCTTCCCCCGGACCATACAATAAACCTCTTCCCTGGATCAACCAAAGGACTTCCTCTTGTCCTTTGCCTCTCCCGGACATGGACACTACCAGAAGGGCCTCGCAGCCCTAGCTGCATCTCTGGGACATTTGTATCCGGAGAGCAGCCCACTCTGGGCACCGGTACCTGCCGGCAGGAGCTAGCTGGGTGGGCCGGAGGGCCAGGTTGTGGTGACACAGGTGGGCCACGTCAAAAACCATATATTGTTCACCACACACCATCTTCTAAGTGTTGATGGGCATCAGTCCATTATGACAACTTGATGCCTTTACTATTGCTATCGCCCTATAAAATTTTATATTTTGTTCTATTACTACAAACCTGGTGAATTAATTTCAATTAACTTTCTATTCTATTTACTGAGCTTCCATATGTTTTCATGTTTAACTTCTTGTACATTTGTCACAGGAACACCACTTAATCACAAAGTTTGACTTCCAATCAAGTTTTACTTTGGTAATAAATTCTTGCCAATTGGCAAGGACAGGAGTAATGAATACAGTATGATTACACTGAAAGTGGATGTGAGAAGAAAGTAATTCAGGAAGGATTTCTTAACTGTCATAATTTACTTTGCTTGAGTGTACACTCTAAGTGTACTGGAATTCTTTGAGGCCTTTCCCATTTAGAAATAGGGTAAATGTATTTCTGCTTTTCCACTTTTGCTTTGGGTGAATTGTTCTTTTAGGCAGGGAACAAAAAGATACATACCTGAAGATTCACTTGCAGAAGCTCTGGTCTTCTTTTTAGCTTCTGGCAATGTCTGATAAGGTCTCTGTGCAACAGGCTCATCTCCTTGAATAGTAGTCAAATCATGCATACTGAAACTTCTCAGTTTCTCAGTTATTGCACCTTGGCTCTGAAATACAACAACAGTATATTTGAAAACTAGGCAGAGGTTTAACTTGGCTGCTCAGCTTGGGTTAAGATGTTTAAGCCCACGCTTCCTTGCTGCACAACAAAACACATTGAACATATGCATGCAGTTGATTTAGGTATTGCTTTTAACTGTATGTTGCTCCCAGATGACAAAGTTACACAAGCTAGCAGCTTAATTACAAATGCTGCATTTCACTCCTTTAATCTGAGCAAATAAAGACTTCTTGGGTGAGGGCAAGTGTTTAAAAGAAACACACATCAGAAATGTTCACTTCAAACAGGGCAGATAAAGGTAGCATGACAGTAACACTTCCACTTTAAAGAGTACAGTTGAAGGTAGTTTTCTGTTATTTTATATTTTATCCTCCACAAATTTTAATAAGGTTAAGGAGAAAAGTGTTAACAATACACTCTAACATTAACTCAAATAACTGAGAAACTGGCAGCACTATAAAAGCAGCTCCAGCAGAGAGAAACTTAAGACCACAAACCAAAGAGATCCTGTCTGGACTCCAGGCTAGCAGGTTCTCTTACTAATATAACTTTACTGACATAATACCAACCCAAAATGCAATGCTACACAGGAGAATAGTTAATCACATATGAACATTATGTATTACTTCTCCAATTGTCTTAATTTCTTTTCTATATGGAACACATGAAAATTTCCCTGTTGGAAAGCTCTTTCATTTCACATCAGATGATGTTATTATTAAAGCATTAAAGATTAATTTATTGCATAAGCAACTAAAAGAATAAGACCATGAGAACAAGTACTCAAAGTCATGTTAAAATAACACTTAATTCTTCCCTCTCTGGCATTAGGCAAAAAATAACCATTTCAGGGAAAGGTTGACAGGCCCGTGCATGAATTCCACTTCAAGCAAGTGTTAAAGACTTTGTTTCATTCTTACAAATGAAGCTTTTAAGTAAAATTCTTTATTTGATCAGTATGTTAGCAAGCAGGAGCAGATACTTGGGTACAATTCCATATACCTTTCTCTGCAACAGCACCAGCAGAAGGCAGTTCTGGTGCTGCTGGCCACAGCCATTTGTTCCCACTCTCATGACCACAACTGTTTGCAGTTGGTAGACCAGCACACTGAATTATTCCATGTTAAAAATAGCCATGTAAAGTGAAGAGACAGTGGAATTAAAGCTCCTTAAGTTTGCATGGATACCAAAGGACAGGGGGAAAAGTGGCTGAAACCTAATATTAATTTTCTAATAACTAGTTATTAGTACAGCATATAAAATTAAGACAGTGGACAGTGTGCTACTCAAACATGACAAACCTATTATAATTCTTACCCCACCATTCATATATTGTCACCAAACAATAACAAAGAAAAGGTTTCTTGTGAGAGAAGTAGAAACCTTGACTTTTCTATCTCTTCCTACATACTTGTAGGATGACTCAGTTCTCAAATCTTAAGTACAGCTTGCCTTTTAGTCAAAATGCACTATGAACGCTGTACAGTGTCTGTATTAAAGATTGTAGAAATCCTGAGGTCAAATTTATTCCCCAAAATGGCTTATTTAAAGCAGGTCTCCTAAGGTTCCTCCTAAGGCAGGAAAAATCCTGCCCTTCCACTACCCTACTTCTTACACTGAATAGCATTTCAAGTAAACTATATCAGGAACCAGCTATGCCTGAGAACTTTATCAGCTGCTAGGACATGGAGAACTGGAGAAAGAACTGTTTCGCCTGACAAGTAACAGCCTACAGTATATATATAACATACAAGACTGTTCATCAGTCTGTGTCCGATGCTTAAAGAGGTAGAACAGGACTCAAGTCTCAGTCACTGAACACTGGTGAATATACAAAATGGACCTAGTTGTTCTCAGCAGAATCCATACAAATTCAGCACAATTCCACTCACCAAGTGCGAACAGAGTCTACTTGAAATAGTGACAGAAGCTGCCTTTGGCCAGCAGCAGAAGTATAGAAAGACACACTATTTTAATGGTTGCCCAGCAAGTTCATTCATCATGTGATATACTACAAAAAGACATTTGGAAATTGCATAGAATAATGCAATTACGATTATAACAACTAACATACTAAGAATTCACATTACAAGCCTGTATTTCTTATTCCATTGTAGATAGAAGACTAGATCCAAGCTGGGAACATTCAGCCCTTTTTTCCAGTGCAGCTTTTGGATACAGAATTTTGATTTTCAAAGGGGAAAAAAAGGCAAGTATGTGCCATAAAATAATGTTGTGCCCCTAACCAAATTGCACGGTTGAGCTGGAGCTCCTGCAGAGCACTGTCTCATTCAGGGAGGATGTAAAGTATTTATACAATGGGTCCTTCATTCCAGAACTACTTGCCAAGATGGAAAGTTTTACTTGAGTTACACACAGAAAACATTGAGATGTTTGAAAGGATATATACACAAATAAAGATGCAGGACACATGTCCGAGAGTCACAGTAGGAATGGGAGCTGCACAACCACTGCTGTGGTGGTCAGTCCTCATCACACATTATACTAATCCTATGCAGGTACACCCTACAGTGCCGGGAACATCCAGTCTAGCCAAATCAAGGATGATTTCTACTTTAACTCCACTGCATAGACTGAAGGACAAATTTCAAAGTGTTCTATGGGAGCATGCATATCACTGTGCTCACACTGCATTTAAGACTTCAGAAGATTCTTCCACTACCATGCCCAAAAGCAGCCATTAATTGCTTTCTGCTGAAACACACTATTCTGTGAAGATATGGATTACTATCAGCTCAGGATGACAGTCTGGCTGAAAAATAGTAAATTCTTTCCTACTGTAGGAAATGTGAGAGCAACATCCACATTTAGAATAATAATGCTTTAAGAGCTCTGATATTTTGTTTGAAAGGTCAAAGAGTTACAGCTTGAAAGCAACATGTTTGCCCTAAAAACTTAAAGCAAAGCAATTCAATTCTAGGTGGAGTCGAAGAGGATCTCCTGCTTCCACTCCGATGCCCTGGGTGTCACAGCAGCCATCACCTCTCCCCACATATACACACCCCAAGATGTTGCTCAGAAGATGGCAGAGAAGTTACCACTGCTACTGCTACAGCTACCTCTGTAATGGTGGCCCATTACATCAACAGTTCCTGCCAGTAAGGAAGGAATGCATCAGGCTGCACTCAGCCCAGAGGCTGGTAGCTAAAATTACAGCACAACAGAATGAGGTACATACATTTATAATTACAATGCCAGGGGGAAAAAAAATTAATCACACAACTTCACTAAAATTTCTATGTAGGCAAACATTGAAGAATGATGAACTGATGAACTGTGAAGTCTGTGTGCTCTCTTAAACAAAATGCAAGTCTTAAAGAATGATTTTTCTTCAATATTCAATGCATTTCCTAAAATATACTAAATGTTTTTTGGAGTCAATTACCAATGACCAATGTGAAACACCAATTAAAGTCGTAATATGTTTCTAAATCAATTTTTAAAAATAATTATAGCCTATTTAAGGGTCTCCTTTCAAGAGAAAGCTTCTAGTAAGCTACAGTATGCAGTCTCATCAGCTGACCCTCAAATATGAAATGCCATTTTCTATTCTGTTACTGAGCATGTAGTTTTATAGCCTGTCTGCTTAACCCAGGGAACTTGCTGTAAACAAACATCACATTGTCTGCCTCAGGGACTCTGTTGTTTAAACTGGACTTGCATCCCTCCAGTGGCCAGGATCACTGACTGAAGCTGCCTGCTTTCCTTGGATACATTCTCAATGGACTCTGCAGCATGCAGCACCCACATTCTCAGCTGTTCTCTCCCTGCTCTGATCCAAGCTGACAAGGAATGACTTTTGTTCCCTCTCAACCTGGAGAGGGACTGCTGTCCCGTGAATGACCTCTGCAGTATGCCAGACAGTCCCAGCAGGAAGGAGGTTGAAAGCAGTATTGCTCCCCATAGTAATACTGACTGTCTGCCACAGCTGGCTGCAAGATATCTCCTTCCTCTGCCATCCCCTGAGTGGGGATAAGGGGAAATGTGAGCAAGGCCAGGAGAATAATACTCAGCAAAAAGGCAGCAGATTCAGGATGACTAAAAGGCATCCAGAAAACACAGCCCTCAAAACATATTATAACCACCAACACCACTTGACAAATTAACACAATTTGGTTGTGACCTCAAAGAGGGATAGAGTATTTCACAGCTTAATTAGCAATCCCCCTGCTCATAGTGACAAAGACAACAGTTTTCACTAGTAGCTCAAGAAATCTGAATTTATGGGTTGTCAGAAATTGAAACAGAGGTAACCATCATCCCGGAAGACTTGAAAAGAAAATGCATCAAAGTATGAGATGTATCATTGGAACTTAAGTGTTGTGTATATAATTTCCTCAAATCCATAAACTACTGAGCTATTGAGGCACCTTGTTTCTGATTCTTTTACTAATAAAAATTTCCTTCAGTATATAAAAATTCAGCGTAGACTACCTTTCATCTCTAAATCTCCTGAAATCAGGATTTTATAAGGATTTGTTTTCTGACATGCTAATTTAACAAAATTAATTTTGCTAATGTATGCTACTTAGCAGGTTTTGAAACTACTCTGTATATGAACAGTGGCTAACTAGTACCAGCTAAAAATTTCAGTATGAGAATGTAAGCTGTAAGCCACTACTCCTGTCAAATACATTTAAATTTAACTATAGGGGAGCAGGTTTAAATCTATGTCAAATTTCAGTAGACTGAACTGGCTGGCTGCTCTAACCTCCCTAACAGAGCCAACAAGCCTTTTAATAGTAATCTCCTATTCCTTTGACAATCTTGGAAGAAAATCATTCTCTCCCACATTTGATATTCAAAATATTTTAGCAAGTTTCCAAGCCATTTTTAACACCCTTCTGAAGTCAGCAGAAGCAGTTTTCTTGGACACTTTAGTGTCTTTTGACATAGGTTTAATCTTCCACATATGTTTAGTCTCTCCCCCTCTCCTAATTCGAGATCCACTATGTCAGAACAAGCATATGTGCTCTATTAAAAAAAAAGGAAGGTAAAAAGAAAAGTAATGAAAGTGTGTCCTCTTTCCTATCAAGACTGATCTCACTACTACAGTTCCATTCCTGGAATCCTATGGCATGCTCCACCAGCTCTTGGTGACGGGATAATCTTTTCACCTGCTGGAGGCAGCAGTCAACTCTTGAAAAACAGGGAACAAAATTAAGAACACATGCATTGTGTCCATTTGCTTGCATGGAGCAGGCACACTCAGCATTCTGGAATGACAAACCCAAGAGGCTTAACATGCCAAAATAAAGATTTTTTTTCAGTGAGTCTCCTCTTTCACACTGTTTAAAAATCATGCCTATTTTAGGTCTTTGGTATTGTGGTGGTTGTTTTTCCCAAGCATCTGATCTGCACTGAACTAAATCTGTACAAATATTCATGAGCGTTTTTAATGAGTTTTAACAAATAGAGCAGGCATCTTGCCAGTCACAGCTGAATAGAAATGAAAGCTAAACACAGACATTTCAGAAAATGTTATTCATTATTTCAGAATAAAGTGAGAGGATATATTGGTATTATTTATTTTACAATATTTCTGTTACACCCTAAAAATGAACAAGGAAATTTCTAACCATAGCCAAACATGACGAATACACACAAAGCATAAGTATCCTTACAGATGCTTATTGTAATAAATTTGTAATGCAAAGAATTTGCATTTTAGCATCTAGCAATTAAACTTTTTTACCCAGTAGAGCACTTGGGGTGTTTGTTAGGTTTGTTTAAAAAACCTATTTTCATTCTGGATATTTTCATTCTTTTGGAGGTGCACTCTATCACATTCTAAATTATTTCACGTCTCAAGGCAATATTAAGAATTTTAGTAACAACAAAAAAACCCACAGTGATCAAATTTAATCACTTTCACAATATTTTAGGGTCATTATGACCATATTTAAGAACAAAAAGTTATAATGCTACCACCCACATGTATCTTTAAAAAGAGAGAAGATGAATATACAAGATATACATTACTACTTTTCCAAAGCTTTTTGAGGTAACATGTGAAAACGTAGTTTTTAGGAACGTCTTTTATTTATAACGCAGGAAGTTCATGTAGAAGCCCAGACATTTAAGCTAAATACCAGCTGTACCTACTCAACTTTGACAGCCAGGGATCTCTACACTGTTTTCTGTTATCTACTGACAGTGTTGAGGTTTTCAGTGCTGTTACTATGAGCACAATGGTTCCATTTATTCCCAGGAAGAAATTAATTCTGATTGCGTTAAACCTGTGATTTCACTTGGACATACACCTTTTTCTCTATATTTTTGAAGTGTTTTGATTTAAATTCCTGTTAGATAGGATACACATTGTCTGAAGTATATTCCTTTCAGTGGAGCACAAATTGCTTAGAATCTTACATATAAGCCTGTATTTTGTCTTCCTACACCCAGTGTTCTCTGAAATACTGAAGGTGATGAGTTTTTGTAGGACGGTAAACTGGGAAAAACAGCAGATTACTTCATAATTTAATGGAAAATATGTGACAAAGCAAGTGTATGCTAAACACCAATAGGCAAGTTTATGCTTAGTATATTAATTTAATAATTCACTCAACAAGTTGCAAACAGGTTAATTGCATCAAGATAATTTTTATCCGTGGTAGTAGTCTTTCATGCCTTAAGTAATATGTGGCATTACCGTAGGTTGATTGGAGAAAAACAGCAGAAAAGCCAGAAATCCTTTAAAAACTTTGTTTATCAACAAGAAAACACAACAGAGACAGAAAAGAAACAATGGTCATCTTTATTAAAAGCCTGGACAAAAAACTGAATGATACCTTTTGAGTTAAACTGATCTGATCATCCAGGAAATAGCTACAAGCCATCTTAAACAAACAAACCAACAAACATAGTATGAGGAGGAGTGGGCTGCAAGCCTTTAATTGTGTCCCAGGTTTTCAATTCACTTGCAGAATTTATTTTTTATGTAAGAGTGATAAATCCTCAGTATTATTACACTGTTCTTTATCAATCCTCAAAAGCAATTAATGCAAGCAGAAACTTACCTTTACAGCTGCTGTCACTGCAGCAGTTGCTGCCAGATTTAACCCTTGCCTTCCAAAGTTCACCATGGTCTCATAGCCTCTTTCTTTGGCTTGGACAATGTACTCATCAATCTCCTAAAAGAAAAACATATTTAAGTTTTAGAAGGCTGTTCATAAGAGAGCAAAGTTACCCCACAGTATTATTTTTCCATCAGTAAAGGAAGACAGAAGAAATATTTAAGAAAGTATTTAATGGGATATATCTTTGTATACAAAAGTTTCGTTCATTGTTACTATCTCATTTAAAAAAAGGATTATATGTGGTCAAACAAGAAGATAAAGTAGATCACTTTTGTACAGCTCAGAAACATTGCAACAAGTTCCTTACAGAGAGGAAACTTAACTTGTTGGACAGGAGTTTTTCAAGAAATAACATGCATTTCAAGAAATAACATCATCTAACATGAAGAACTCAGCGAGTTCCCTAGAAAGATAGAGCCAACATACAAAGAACTTCCGAAGCCATAGCTTTGAAATAGTTAAGTACCAAGGACAATACAGTCATGACATTTATCTCCAGCTCTGGTAAATGCCTGGAGTTGAAGATAAAAGTCTGCAAGATACTTCCCAACAGCTTGCAGACTACGGGAAGCATCCCTTTAGCTTTACAAAGTTGCAAATAGTATATAGCACAACATTCGGAAGGTCAAGATGAGCCTACTGCTCCCATTAGTGGAAATCTCATCAGCTACCTGCTTTGCCAAATTAAGGTCAAGCTAAGCACTGACCTTTGGGAATGCTATTTTCTGTAGTGTGAAGTTTCTTAGTGGTTGTCTTCACACCTTTGCCAACTGCTCTTTCCACACATCCAAACAGGATGCTAAAACAGAGATAAGCAGGGCCGTGTCCCTGTCATACTTTGACTAAAGCTAACCATTTTCTAGCTATTCTTATGTTTGGGTATTCACTGCTGTAGACTGGTCCACCCTTAAAACTCAGTCACAAGTCGCTCCTCTTATCTTGTCAGTTTGCAAACCAAAAAAGGTCATCAATGTAAATCATCCTGAGAAGTGTTATTACTAATTTATGCTAGAAAATGTTAACATTAACAGCTTTTAACATAGCTGTGTTCATACTTCTTCGCAGAGAGTACTGTACATGTGCTTGCAGCAGAAAGTCAAGCTGCATCACTTACTCTCAACTGGGCTCCTCAGAAGTGCATCAAGTAGAGCAGGGAATACCAAGCTGTCATGTCAATAGGAAGCAGGACCTTGTCTGCTCAGGCAAGTAAAACAGAAGCATAGACATGGACAGTCATGTGCACCTGCCACTGCTAGTCCAAATTCATGCTGCCTGGCAAGACAGTAACAAGCTGCTCTGCTTTTATAATGTATCTAGCAACAGCTTTTATTTCAGCATATGGTGTTTCCATATTAGGCATTAAAAATCTGAGAAGTCATTTCTTACCCTTTCTTTAGAAGAAAGCAGTGGGTGGAGGAATTTTCTGTAGATTAAACTTGCCCCTCTAGTATATGGGGAAAGGAGCCAAATAACAAAAGCTATCTTCAGTTCATAGTACAGTGGAAACCTACAGAAAAATTAAAGGTTGCACAAAATTAACAACTGCAGTAAGAAAATGCACAGTATTTAATCATTATGAAGAGAGCTTTTCAAAAACCACAATTATATTAGCATATAGGATTCTTCATATACGAGAAGTTACATTAGACAAAAATTAAAAGAGCTTTGGATTTACAGACTACTGTCATTCAAGAAATGAAAACAGTTAATATACTTGCTTTTCATTATACATTCCTGCACAGAGAAATTCTAGGCCATCCTTTTAAGAGTTGCACTATCCTATTCAGTTTCTACAGTAAAGCTGGAAATGTTATAGTCCCTACTTCAAGTGACAGTGTACAGAAAACTTGAAAACAGATGCTGTTCATCTATGCACCAAGGTATTTTCCTGTAAAAAGGGCTATTCAAGAGTTAATAAAAAGCAGGGTCTTACCAAGAGACTGCTAAGTCAGTTATCGTTTCAGTAACTGTATAAAGAGCAAACACAATCCAGTACATCATCCAGCGAACCTGAAAATTAAAATACCATCTTCACTAAGAGCTTTGGTTTCACCTCTACACATAATACACGATACACTGCACAGTTTGTTTAGAGTTGTCAAAGCAAGACATTCAACAGTATCTCAGTCTTCATAAACCAGGAGTCAGGTGAAATGATCAGGTGAAGATCCTGAAAAGATTTCTGTTCATAAGTAGAACTGGCAGCAGATGCAGCAAGCTCAGTGAAATGGCTATGTCACCAGGGTCACAACCTCATCTAGGCTGGTTTCACAGATTTGATTCTGTCCCTACAAAGCTTTAGTGATATGAAAAAAAAAAAAAAGTGCAGAACTGGTAGATTATCCTGAGTATGAAGACCAATTCCCACCATAATACTAAAGGATATTTCATTCTCTTCCACACTCAACCATATGTTCATACCATGCACATGAAAGTCAGCATTAGTGAAGCAGCCCTTGCTTTCATTTCACAGTATGTGATACTCAGCTTTACACTGCCATTAAGTTCCACGTCTGTGATTACTGGTATGGTATTAACACTGAGGCAAGGCAACATAAAAAGCATTTTCATGGAGATTTTAATTCTATTTATATGCCAAGAGCTACAAAATTCTTGTTAATAAAACAGCTCACATTAATGCTTCAGGGGTTTACAGGCATAAACATTTTTATTTAAGGCTTACTGCTTTGAAATCAATGTTCTTAAAATAGTATAACAATTGTAACAATTTTGTAAACAATTTTAACAATCGTTACAAATGTTTTGTAAGAATTAAGATAACCATCCCTTTTTCTCAAGCATTTGTTCAAATTTGGTGGTCTAAGATGATTACATCTTTCAGAATAAATACTACAGAAATAGTTCCCATGCATTTCTAAGCTATCAGATGTCAAATGCAATGTGTTTCCAAAATGGGCCATGCAAACTACCACTGGTTATTTGTACAAACTGGATATTCACATATTCTTTAAATTCCAAGGAAAAATACCTCTGCAACATAAAACCATTTGAAAACAAACAAACAAACCCCCCAAAAAACTAAAGCAGCAAAGAACCCGAAAAACTAAACCACCACAACTGTTAGAGACTAGTCTGACCCCTAACTTCATGGTACTCTCTTTCAAAGGGAGGATATAAATATATTCCTTCCTTTGAAGGTGCATATATATACATACATACAGATATATATATATACACCTTCCCACAGAGGATGTGGCTCAGATTTAATCTTCACCTTTAAATTTAATCTTCACTTTTAAAATAATCTTTTTTGAAGTGGACTTAAATAACTATTCAAAACCTAATGATACACTGCTGCCTATTTAATGGATGTCCATTACAGTTTAAAACCACTTCCTCTGTCAGAACCTGTGACCCATTTATCTTAACTGTTTTTCTGTGTTTCAGTTTGAAAAGAAACTCAGTCATGTGATAACATTCTTCACTTCCATCTCTCAGAAGATTTAGATATTTTAGGCTTGAATAAATGAAGACAAATGTACACAACAGCTGAAGTCATTGCTGACAGGTCATGTGATATTTAGATATTTATTTTAGATATTAGTTCTCTTCCATGAACCAGGGTCAACACCTGAATGAAAACAGCATTAAATCCAACTTTGTCCCATCAACTTAAGCATAATACAATACAAATTTTAAGATGCCATGCAAGACTGTATTTTTCCCAAATATAATTTATCCAGGCTGTTCTTTCTTTAATCAACATCTATTTATCCAATTAAAACCAACAGGTGGCAGTGGAATTTCTCCTGGGCTGCAAGGAACAGTAAAAAATGCTCTGCAGAAGGGCACATGAAATCTGCCAGGAGTCCGGCTGAGGACCAGGCAAAGATTCTATAAAACACAAATCATGTTCTAGTACAACTAATGCAGTAGGCACCACAAATATCCTTGACAAATGAAGCTAAGTGACTTTAGGGGGTTTTCATACCAGGAAAAAAAGAAATAAGGATATGAAAAATTGAAGGTCAGACTTCACTCTACCCAGAACACTATCATCTACTTTAAGTAACAGAAGCTTTGACTGAGTTTTACTTTTCATGTTAAAAGAGTGATCAGAGATTTGTTTTGTTGAGGGTATTTTTTCCTAGCATTGAAGTGTTAAGCTCATCTTTGTTGGCCCTGGCTGAATTTTTGAAGGTCAGGATTTTGAAGCCAGGATTTGAAAGGCTAGTATGTTCAGACTTACAAACTACATTTCAGATGCTTATTTCAAGCACGTTAGTGTAATACAGTGAAAAAATTGTGTCAAATATCATAGTCAACTCCATTAAACCAGGGTAATTACAAGAACAAATAAACCTCTTCAAAGGCACAGATTCTAATTTTTAGCATTGAATTCCATAAGTCTTTTAAATTACCATAATCAGCACAACACTTTTTTCCCCCAGAAATAATCTTCGACCAATTTGCTGCATCATGACATACACAACAAGTCAAGATGTATATTATTTTGTTTGGTTGTTTTTTAGTGGCAGAAGCAGTGGCTGAGTAAAATATTTTACTGTTACAAAGCTCTTATCAATTCTTCAACAAACACAGATGGCTCCTGAGCCACACAAAATCCTGGAAAGGAAGTTGTGCTTGGGCCATAATGTGAGTGGCAGCAGACCTGTGCCATTTGGAAAGCTGCATTTAAATCTAAACCCTTTATTGTGAAAGAAAATGACCCAGCTGGGAAAATGGCAGCCATGGATCATCCCTAAGAGCTATCTGGCAGTCAACCCAACCAGCATAATTCCAGTGATAATTCACTGATTAATCATTGTCATGCCCTGCTACAATGAAAAAGTCACTGTGATGGGTCTTATTCATCCTGGCCCCATGAATATTTTGTATGTGGCTGCAAGTTCTGGGCCTGTTCAAAGACCACAGGTTCACACTAAAAGAGTTGAAAATATATAATTCCAGGCCCTACTAGCACAAGGGTCCTGTGTAAGGATGCCCAAGAAAGACAGCTAGGTCATAGCTAACTGGACAACTGAGGTGAGAAAAATACCTCACCATTCTAAAATATTATTTATCTTTTTCTAGAAAACATAGTGCAAGAGGCAATGGTAACCTCTTAAATTGAAGTGATTTCCTTTATTTTAGTTGGAAACTGCTCTGCCCTACTTAACCTGAGGATCTGTTTTGAAGGAGCAGGGAGGAAAAGCAGATCATAATGCAAGGAATTTATAGACTTTCCTGACAGAGTAATACGAGCATGAGAAAGAAAATTCTCCTCTTTGTTTTGATGATTTTTTTCTCCCATGAGTTTAGCTCTGGCAGGCACCAGCTTTATTTCACAAATAAGCTCTAATCAGCTTGTACACAGAAATCAGAAAAAATACAAATACTATGTCCTTTGAGGTCTTGACAGGCCTCATTAAGACATTCAAGGGGAGAACAACAGCTACCACATTCTACAACTACAACCAAGTAAAAAGTGGAGACATCACACATCAGTCAACAGCCTTAGGTCACAGCTATGGCTGCCGAGTTAAGAGTAACTGATGGCCCTGACCCTACCCTGAGTCATGCAGCCAAGTTAAGGACAAGATTCAGGACAGGTTAGTTGCTGAAATCAAGTCAGGCTGTCTCTTAAAAAAGGGAAGTAGCTCAATGACTAAAGCTCCTTGTGCCTGCAACTGGTTAACATTCTCGTGATTATCACCACTGCTCACACTGATAAATAAATAATTAAATAGCTTAATTAAAAACTGAAGTAACTATAATTGTGTTTTTCTCCATCTTTTTCTTCTTCTGTTCTGACATCTTCTCTTCTATCTGGTCTGTTTCTTTTCTCCACACCACCTTAACCAAATCTTTTCCTCCCGTGGTTATATTTTTTCTCATCTTTGAGGAACAATAGATTAACAAGAACTACGCTTTTCTTAGGTAGATTTTGAGTCCCCTATTGAGTTCCATGCAATCATATTAAGCTGCTACTGCTCTTCTAGTGGTCACTGTGAATTGGTTTGTCAATACTTATACTTGAGGTGTTGGCAAAATTAGTAAACTTTCACTCTATCCCCTGCCTAAAAGTGCATTATTTCTTGTACTTTACTGAAATGGAACAAAGACTTTAAGGTTTACATTAAAAATACTAAAAAAAAAAAAATATATATATATACATATATATACAGACAGCATAGTGTGTTGAACATGTTTCAGTGTAAAACTATATGAAGTATGAGATACCTTAACTTTAGCCCTTCAAACAAAATCATAGGATTACCACTAGGTTCACACAAGCTTTATATCTAACAGTAAGAAAGTCAATTCAAGCTTTCACATGATTTATGACACAATGAAAATGTCACAGATCTATGTCAGCAGAGGCATATAATTAAACAATTAAAAGGAATGAGACTTACATATTCCTTCACATTTTTTGTCTTCACAGCTTTGTATGAATAATATGCAGGGTACAGCATTCCAAACACCAGCCTATTGCAAAAGAGAAAGAGCCTTCAGGATATGTTACACCATATATGACAAAACAGTGACAATACATTATCAGAACAATGCAGCCAACTTAACATTTAAAAAATCCTGTTCTCTAGCATTAAAGGAAAAAAAGAAAAAAAATCAGTGTTCAATGTTCCTTGGAGGAAGTTTCATGATAGGCAAAACTAGAACAACATGAACAGAAAAGGTTGTATGCCCTAAAGACAACAAACTGTTTTGTAAGGCTGCTTCTAATACATAATATAAAACCAGTTGTTCTAGTTCATTTACAAGCAAAACCAGTCCTGCAGCCTGCCCACACTAGAAGATAGCAGTGGCAGTGCTATCATACTTGAAGAGACTCTGAACCTATCAGTAGCTAACCACAATCATCTGCTTTTATCAGACTACCGGAAGTTTATCTCCAAAAGAATTTTAAGAGAACACTGACTTACAAATTTTCATCTCCTTTTGCTAGAATGCTGCAAAACCAGCATTTAGAAACGGAAGAAAAGTGGGAATTAGTCCACTTTTGCTCAGACAGCCAATTGCTGCTGAAATTCATCAAAATCAAAGTGCAGAGCAATGTGAGAGGGTGCCAAGCAATCCATGCTGAGAGCAGGGTCAGAACAAAGATCTGCTCTAACTCAACTTTGTTACAACACAACACTTTCTAGTAAAAGTCTTGGCCATAGACTAGAACAGCCCTTTACAAAAAATGGAACAGCAGTAGTTACCATCTCCTTGATAAATGCAAGAGCTCCATATTCACTGTGGAAAATAAGAAAAGCCTTACAGAATAACGACCTTTTAAAGCTTTGTTAAATCCTGTTCACTTCTGCTCACCAAAAAGCACTCTGGGAAGGGTTCAGCTGCTGGTCGGATGGCCGGAGACTGGGCTGATAGTGGCCTCGTGCGTGAGGTAGTGATTGGCTGGGGAGATGTGCGGACACCACTTGATCAGAGAGCTGATTGGGTAAAGCGATGCGTGAACAGTGACTGCTGTGGCAGGCAGCCAATGTATGCTACTTTCGGTTAAAGTTTTGGTCAAGTTTCGGCTCTGTTTGTTACAATAAATGAACTTCTTAACAAGCAAGGAGGTCTGTGTGTCTTTGTTCCCCATTGCTACATTTTACCACCTTGCTACTCTTTGTAAAGTTAAGCAAATCACCTACCCTTAAATTCCATCTGGCCTGAAACAGCCGTTAAAGTCTGGCTATGCCTCTACAGCATCACTTCCAACTTGCACTAAGTGGTTACATGGGAGAAATTTACACTGGTAGGGATACCCAGAGATCCTCAAAGTTCAGAACTTATTAGTAATTTAACACTTCATAGCTAGTCAAAGGAAAATGCACCACATATTTCAGTGGTTTTTGGTTTTGTTTTTTAACAAGTCCACCTAGGACAGACTTGGCATATAAGATTTTCATTTAAATGAATTTACTAAAGTAAATAACGGAAACTTCATATTTTATTGTTGCCCCAGGCAGCTTTAAGTAAGTAGCTCTACCTACACAGTCACTGCAGAAGCCTGCATTATACTACCTCAGAGCTTTGTGAGTATTCAAGAAAACAATATAAGTTTGGATTCAACTAGTTTGATATACAAAATTTTCCAGGCATCACTCTGGTATCTATGCAGAAGTAATCTGCTTGGTAGCAGATGATGAAATTGCTTGCAATTTAGAGTACTAAAGTCATCTCTGTGGTAACTGTAAATGAGACTGATAGTACTGTAGATTTAATTAACATATGCAGTTTGATAACCAAGATGCCTTAGCAAGAGCAAACAGAGATTTGAAGATTCCAAGAAGATTGGATCAAGTCTGGCTGACAGGAAAGAATATTTAACTAAATAAAACTGTAAAGTTGGTCTGTGTGATGTTTAACTAAATGATTGTAGTAAAAATTACTAGCCTTCCTGAAAATGGTATACAAGCATATGTACCTCACAGTAAAATTTTGATTCTGATCATGAATCAGTAGTCCCAGTCTCTCTCTCAATCGTTAATACATCTCCAACAGTTAACATACAGTACATAAGTGGGGGTAAAATGCACTTGCTAACAACAAAGATGAAATACTTTCTTCAGCTGCAGACACCACACAGAGAATGTTTCTCCACCCTTAGTGCACATAGTTACCCCCTGGAAGGAAGCCTCTTGCAAGGGTATACTGGCAGAGGTTCTAAAGTTAAGCTGTTAATGCTTCAAGTGATAGAGGTTGATAAAATTATGGAAGCATAATTGCAGAACCCTTCATATTTGGAAGGGTCTTGTGAAGTTATCTAGTCCAACCTTCTGCTCAAATCAAAGTCAACATCAGATTTGGACCAGGCTTCCTAATGTTTCAGCTAATCAGGCCCTGGAAGTTTCCAGAGAGATGCCACATCCTCTCTGGGCAACCTATTCCAATGCTTAATGAACCTCTTAGTGCAAAAGTTTAGTTGTATCCAGCCAGGAGCAAAAGTTTGTAACCATTGTCTCTTGACTAAATAGTAGAGTAAAAGAATGGGCCTGGCTCTCATAGCCACCAAAAAGTTACATGAAATGGCTACCAGTTCTCCTCAAAGTCTTCCCTTTTATGTCTGAACAAGCCCAGTTCATTCAGGTACTCATCACAAGTCATGTGCTGTCAAGTCAAGTCGCCTTGATGGCCTCTACTGAACTTTCTCAAATAAATTAACATCTTTCTTGTACTAAGAAGCCCAAAGTTAGGCACAGTCAAATAAATAAATCTCACATCTACACGCCATCCTCTTCTATGCATAATTTTCTCTTAATTTAAAAATTACAAAACTCAAAGAAAATCCTCAAACACTGATACCTGTATTTTCTTAAATAGCAAAGGTGGCTCTAAGATAAATAATGGGTTTTAATACAGAAAAATTTAAAAATTACTACTTGATTATAAGTACGAGTCAAAGCTAGTTAATCATGTACAGTTCTTTCACAAAACAAGGCTAGATTTGAGCAAAGCTTCTGGGCCTCGTGCATGCATTAGGCCTTTCCTCATCCAATGGAGCTGCTAAGAGTTGATAGTAAAGAGAAGCCAAAGGGCACTTCAAGCACATCTCCACAAGATCAGATCCCTCTGGAGGGGGAAGGGACAGTTACTGCAGATCACTCAAACCCATACTGATACGGAAAAGTAGTAATGGGTGCACTATAGTGGCACTTTCACACCTGGATCTAGGTGTTCAGGATTCCACAGTTCATGCTACACTGGAGGTAACAGAAGATGGATCCTGCAGCTCTTTAATACAGGATAGGCAAGCTGCTACTCCACTGGAGCAAAGCTTACCTACATCCTACATTTAAGATATTGAAAAGGCCTTTTGACAGAGTCTAGACTACCTGAGTTCCAGCTCAGCATATCAATCTGTAGAAGACTATCCAAATACAGCTCTGCTGCAATCCTCAGACCTTTTAACCTAAGGCCAAGAAAAGCAACATTAAAAAAAAAAAAAAAAAACCAAACCAAAAAACCCCCAAACAACAACAACAACAAAAAAACCCCCAAACCAAAACAACAAAACCAAACCAACAAACAACAACAACAAAAAACAAACCAAAAAACAACCAAAAAAACAAACAAACAAACAAACAAACAAAAAACCCAAAAAACAACCCAAAACCAAACCCTGAATGGTTCTATTCCCATCTGTGAGAAAAGCCTGATAACACAAGTTAAAAATCTCACTTCACACTAATAATGTGACATCCAGAAACAGAAGGAATAGGACACCAAACACCTTTCACTTAGATGAAATTCTGTAGATAACAGCTCTTCCTTTGGTTTTTGTCCCTGTGGAAAACCCTGTTCAGTAACACACCAGCTCTAATGTCTCTCACCTTCCCTTGTTCTGGCTGAAATTATAACCATTAAGTATCAGAAATAAGAAAAGCCTTTGTTAATCCTTTAACCCATAAAACAGACTTTGTAAGGGTGGAAATTATTCGTTCAAAGAGAAGATACAGAAGAAGTTCCTGAACACCATAACCACCAACAACTGCCTGACATGCATAATAACTCCTCCAGATACTGGTGATCTATCTCTCCCTAATTCTAAAAATACCACTCCAAAGTTACTTAAATAACTATTAGTAGACTGCTCATTTAAGTGTCTTGTAATGAAACATATGAAAGAGAACCAGCTTAAGTCTTTCACTTTACAGATTTTTCAGCTACATTTTTCCACTCACTTTAATGTCAAGTAGCATCACTTCTGTATAGAAGACAAAACAATGCATTTTTAAATTTAAACAGCAATTTATCCTCTGAGCATATCATTCCCAAACTGCTATAAACATGAACTGAGAGAAACAGAATTTTGAGAACACTTCTTCAGAAACAACTCATCTTAAGCAGAAAACTTATTATAGCAACAGTGAGACAATCATAAAACTAAAGATGACCTCAGGTTAAATAAGAACACTAGCATAAGACAAACACAAAGGTAGCTAGTTTTTCCCAGCAAATAAAATCTGTTACTCAATACTAGTCAAAGCAGGAGTTCAAAAAATACCTATTTTAGTAACCACTTGTTCTTTTAAAGAATCACTTTAAAACTAGAGAGTGCAGAGTGGTTAACAGAACAAGATATCATTATTATTCCATAATATTATAACATTATCATTATTATAATATTCCATAGTCTTCTTATTTTATTAGATATACACCAATATATAATAATTTAGTAGTGTTTTACTGCTGTAAAATTGAAGTGTTACAAAGACTTCTGCTTGTTCACTAGAAGTGGGTAGATAGGATTAAAATGAAACATCAGCACATTTAGTCAGTAATAATAGGAACCAGTACTGTGAAGTTTTTATCTCCTCACAGCCAGAGCTGACATAGAAAGTGTGGCATGATGCTGCTGCCAACTCTGGCATCACTAACTTCTTCACACAAGCAAAGTCCTCTAACTTTAGTTAAACCTACCAGGCAATTTTACAGTCCAAAAGCCAACTCGCCAGCTGTGAGTGTAGCTAAAGGTCAGCAAATTCACTTTTACCTTCCATCTATGCATGATGGATCAGTATAGTGGCAAAAGAAAGATCATCTGTAGCTGACTGAGGCAGAAACACCTATAACAAGAGCAGCAGAGAGCCTGGGCACACAGATGGCTACAAAATCCTGACATCCTGTCCTTTTCTTTGGATCCATACATCCAAAAAGCCCAAAGCTATTCAGCAACACCTTGGAACACTGCAACACATTGGAAGCACATCCAGCTTCTAATATTTCTATAGCAACCATACAACGACTTGAAGGATGTTCTCAGTTATTCTATGGCTTTTCAAATGTAAAAGCTCAAACGTTATTTTTAAAAGTGTGGTTTGTATTTCACACTGAATATCAGCATACTGCACGAATGTAGCAGACAAAAACAAAGGCAGTTTCCACAGACGAAAACAGATTTCAGCTGAGTATGACATAATTTACTTTATATTACTAGTAGATACACGGATAATCCGGTTTACCAATATAACTGCCAGTTGGAAGCCCAGCTATTTTAGGTTTTCAGCTAGACTCAGTGTCTTAGGGTGGAATACAGGATGTGACCAAAATATGTATTCTATCACCATCTGTTGAAACCAGGTGGGGCAGTGATCCTTATCTCTGTGGAAGATAGTCTCTGCTAATGGGCCATCTGTTAAAACCAGGTGAGGCAGTCATCTTTATCTTTTCCACAACTCATCCTTCCTCCAGGAAGATATCGTCTGTTAATGGACCACTGAGTCCCACTGCATGACTGATAAAATTACATCATCCCATTGGGAGATGCTCCAGCCAGGGGGAGGAGCCAAGCCTTTCCCACCTAGATAAAAACTGAGATTTGGAACACCAAGGCATCCTTTTTCCATTGGATTCCAGAGAAAAACCGGACCTTTCCACATCATCACTGGACCTTCGGAGGAGAACTGCACCCTTCTACAGGAGCACTGCTTCAACTGAACCACATCTGTCATCCAGGAGGACTGCAGCCACCATTTAATCAGACTGCTACCAACACCCTGACTGACAGGGTGTCAGGTTGTATTCTGACTCTGTTAGTGTTTTTAGGTTTGTTCTCTGTAATACTGTATTTCTATTTTAATTTTCCTAGTAAAGAACTGCTATTCCTATTCCCATATCTTTGCCTGAGAGCCCCTTAATTTCCAGTTTATTATAATTTGGAGGGAAGGGGATTACATTCTCCATTAAAAAAAAAAAAAGGCTCCTGCCTTTCTTGGCAGACACCTGTCTTTCAAACCAAGACACTCAGTAGCTACCAGAGCATTCAGTTTTTGGTACAGCGACCTCCTCTACAGACATTTGCTAAAGTAAAGATAAATGTTTCTCAAATATATTAGGAGATTAAAATAAAAATACAAAGAAAAAAGCATCAAAGAGCCTTTAAATCTGGATAAAACAATGAATTTGTATATCCATATAGTTGTATTTAATAAAACCCAACCTATTGCCTGCATTATCACATAACCTATGGTCTTACAATTTTGATAGCTTCAAAGTGAATAATTCTTTGAAAGGTTTATTTATGAAGCAAAGCAATCGAGTTTGCATCTGACTGATAATGGAGAAATTGGTCATCTGTACGCATGTTGCTCTGGCACTGAGCATGTTTGGATAGTAAACAACTCTAAAACCACAGTTTCAGAAAAATATTAAAAAAGAAAGAAATTAAGACACAAATAAAAGTCACTATGTCACGCGGAAGTACTACTTGCATCCACGCTCCTCAAACACTAAGCCATTAACAACAACGCATTTAAAGGTTCAGTCTGTTCACATTGCCACAGTACTGCCCAAAGCATTAGTGTTTGGCACTTTATTCTTTGGTTCCTCTAAAATGCAAAAAGGGAACACTCTCCGTTCCTTACCTAACAATCAATGCAATCCAGGAAACTCTTTGAGTACGAGATGCTTTGGAGACAGCACCATTTACTCAATTCCCTTTCCTTAAAAATTTTCTAATAGAGATGACCCCCACTTGTCCACTCGCTTAAAAGCTGAGGATCTCCACAGACTGATACAGAGCCAGACACTGTGTGCACCTACAGTAGGAATACGTACCTACACTCTTGAGTGGCAGGCTGGAGAATAAAAGAATCCTCCATGCCTCCACAAAACCAAGGACCTGAATATAAAGGCCCGATATACTGCCTTGCTTTGCTGACCATGCTCAGGTTTCCCTTCTCAATACTAAATGTTTCCCAGTTACATTAGGAGCAACTTCCATCCCTATCATAAATATACACACGTTTTTTTAAGAGTCAGACAACATGGAAATACCAGAACTAATGCAGGCAACACTGTACTGTCTCTGCAGAAGCTAGGTCTGGTGGCGGTAATACAATTTTACTTCTAGATGAACTATAATTACTCTTCCTCATATGGATAGCAAGTTTAGCCTAAGCAAGATTTCATTCGAAAGGAAGTTTGCTAATGAAAACTAAATAGAATAAAAATCTAAAAAACAATGCATGAATCTTTGGCTGGCTGTTCTTGGCTGTTAACAAAGCAAATAGAGCCATACGCCTTAACAATGGGATTTCAGTCAGCACACACTGGAAAAGCAGAAGCATTTTTGCTTAGACTGTATACTGCCCATATACTTCCAAGCCACTCCCATCAAAGATCAGCAGTTTGGATTTTTCTCTCTTTTTATGCCTACCAAGTGATGAGGCTACAGTTATGGAGTAAGTTCTAGTTGCTATGCACCTCTGTGGCACTCTCAAGTTCAAAATAAGGCATACAGAGTATACGGAAGAATGCTATTCAGGGGAAAAAGCCAAAAATCTTGCATGTGTTGGGTTGACCCAGGCTGGACACCAGGTGCCCACCAAAGCCATTCTGCCAGTCCCCTCCTCAGCTGGGCAGGGGAGAGAAAATACAACAAAAATCTCAAAGACTATGGTGGGAGATCGCTCACCAGTTACTGTCATGGGCAATTAACCAACTCAGTTTGGGTAGTTTGATTCTTAATCTATTACCAATCAAATCAGAGTAGGATAATGAGAAAGAATAAAACCTTGACACACAACCCAACACACTGCTAAAAAAGCAAGACTCTCAAGTCATGCCTTACCCCGCCTCTGAGTGTTACAGCTAGGTAGTGATTTCTAGACTAAGCCAGCTACCAGCTACAGTTCACATGTCCAGACAAACAAAAGCTTGCAGCCTGGCACTTTCATCCTGAATGTTTTTGAAAAGCACTACACTAAACAAAGTCCTTCTGCCCAGCACCTGACAGAATTTAGTTCCATTTTGCTATTCAGATACACAATACTAACCACACAATCGACAATAAAACACTACATATTCAAGTAACTATGAAAACTACACTTTGACCAAAATGCTAGTCTGCTACAGGAAGGAGGAGCATGGTGATCAGCTCCTGAACTCCACAAGAAATTGTATCCTACTTTTTCTTCCAACCCCCCTTCCTTGTGAAAATAACGTAAATCCTATTAAAAGAACACGTCTGCTAGCAGTAGAAAACTTTAAATTCAACAATTCCTTTAGCAGATTACAATTATCAAAATGCAGGAATACAATCAGAAACAGATTTTTTAAAATCTTCATAGCATTCTTATGACCAGAATATAAAAGCCAGAGGAAAAAAATATCTTAACAGTTAAAGAATATACCCAGAAGCACTGACAGATCAGAATAAAGCACATTCTTGAACAGAGCAGGGCAGCTATTAACTTTCCAACTTAGAAAGCTGGAATTTTCCAAAGCAACTGCCAGATTCATCCAAAGCACAGCATAACCAATAGTAATGCAATTACTCAAGCAGTCAGAAACCACCTTAGCATCTTAAGAGGAAAAGTGACATCCCGACTGATTTCTCCAAAATGTGGGACTTTTCTATGCCAGGAACTTTTATTTAATGGGTCTCAAGTATAACAATTGCAAGCAATCTGATGGGAGACAAGTCCTTCTTCCAATGCAGACCTCTAGGCTCCATCACAAGTATCCTATCCACTCATGTTTATGAACTAATTATTGATCTACCCCAAATTAGGGAACTTGTTGCCAGATAACTCTTGAAGTTGTCTCAACATGGAAATATCCCTGTCTGAACCATGAAAGAAGCCTAAAAAGAGCACAACAAAAAAATTAGAGAAAAATCTCTTCTGTAAGGAATGTCCTGCCCTGGAATCTGTGTGCAAGTGCTGATGCACTTACGGCTCTAAGAGCCCTCTCTCAGGGGCCTGTGGCAGTCTAGAACAAGAGATTGCTAAAAAACAACTCCCAAAACAAAATCCAGGCTACCCTCTCCAACGAGTCAGCCTAGAAGCTCTTTGACATGGTCAAGCTGCATCGGTGTTTTAACATAGTTCTCCCAGTCATCCTTCTCACGAGTTAACAGGGCATTACTGGTACACAAAACCAGTGAATCAACTCACCTCCTGTTCACATATAGATCCTGAACAGTGTAGAAATACTTGGAGAGAAGCTATTTGCATATCATTCTAATTCAAAGAATCTGCACTTGTATCTGGAGATAGTGCCTAGAACTTGTATCCACAACTAAGCAATTTTTCTTGTGCTGCTGGATAGCCTAGGCATACTTTAACAGAAGAGCATAAGTCTGGAGATACCATCACCATATCATAAAAAAAACCCCAAAAAAACCAAAAAACAAACAAACAAACAAAAAAACACCAAAAAAACCCAAAAAAAACAAAAACCCCACCAGATAACAAATCCTGTTCAAAACACAGTCAAAAGGCCCAACAAGACTAGTTGTACAGAAAATTATAAAAAGCTAGTACTAGAAGGCAAATAGAAATTGTTGTAAAACCCTTAGTTACTTCTCTGCATAACCACCTATTCACCTCTTGTTTTTACAATGTATGTTTGACTCCTGCTGTAATAGCGTCCTGCCCATCCCAGTACTCATTCCTATTTACAGTTCTTACAGAGCTCATCAGGTGTGCAGGGCAGTCAGGTGAGCTCACACCGAGGAACTGAAACCAGACCTCTGTAACACTTCCTCGCTATAAAGAGCAAACATTGAATGCCTTCAAATACAGAACAGCCCTTATAAGAGAACTTAAATCTTCCACTTACCTCTTACCTTAAACTCAATAGCAAAATTTCATCTCTGCTGGAGAAGTATTCATTCTCAAAGTTGCTCACACTTAAACCTGAAGTACATTATTATCCTTCAAATACCTGAAATCATCTCTGATTTCTCTGTTGCTATGACTGCTTCCCACTGGAAGCAAAGTATTTATGGCCCCATGTCAGCCAGCTGTAGTATCAGGCAGGAGCACAACTGAACATTGAGAAATAGCCAACAACTAGGAACAGTTAGAGGTACTTCTCAGACAGCTCTTAAGACGACAGCTCTTAAGCCTTGCACATGACTTTGCTCAAAGAAAAATATGCGTCCTTGTACTGAACTGTGCTTTTCTTCTAATGATCAGCAAGGACTGACAGTTGGATTAAGGATGACAGAAGAAACAAATTGAGTAATTTTCTATTTTTAATTTTTAAAATTTAAAACCAAGTCTAGTTTTGAGGATATTTTCTCTTTTCATTTAGTATTTGCATGAATAAGCTTTTTCATAAAGCAGGTGAGCAAGATACAATTAAGACTACAATTATTTTTGAAAGTTTAAAGATGCAAGCTGATACCTACATGCATGTTCAATGAAACTGTCACAAAGAGTTTACATAGTAAAGGTAATTGACAGATAACAGAGAAACACTTATGAGCTTCCTTGCTCTGAAAAAATTCTTTACACTTACTGCTCTTGGAGGTATTACAAACTACACATGCAGTTTCCATGAGCTACATGATCCTCTCCATTTAGGACACTTCTGAGTGCTCCTAAAGAGCAATTTAATACAGATAATGTGTTGAACAAGATTAACAGGAATGTTACAGATCTAGAATAAGGTGTTTCATTTTGTTATGAGGCTTAAAGTTACATATAGACTTATTAGTCTCTTGGCTTCCATAAATTTAAATAAAAAACTATCAGGTCTCTTATTTATACAATTTAGTTTTGTGCCTAGTATCTTCAAAATTATGTTGGAAGCTTTTACAAATTTTTAGGTCTTTATTTCTGTGTAAGAACATGACATTCTTCATATCAAGGATACTTAAGAATCCAGAAGACACCTTAAAACACCTTCCATTGCAGTAATTGTTCATTACAGTAACTTCAGTTAACTTGTGTCAAGTCAGCAGCCACCACTTCTCAAAGGTTTCTCTACTCTGTGACACAGCAAATTTTGAAACAAGGAAAGTTAGATAGATGTTTGGAGAACCAAAACTAGCATAAATAAAACAAAGAAAGACTCATCTTGGTACTGCCAAGTCCTGCACATTTTTAAACATGTTTAACAGTCTTAAAGCTTCAGCTCTTGGAAATCTCAGAGATTTCAGTCCTGGTGAAATGAACAGGTAACAATCAGATTTGCATACAAAGATGATATTTTATCCAGCACAACATTGCAACAGAAGCAGTAATGCAGCACAGCTGAAGAGCAGCAATACCAATTAAGTGACAGAAGTTCAGCAGGTAAAACTAAAAGAAACTCTGCCAAAAATACATGAACACCAAATCCCTAGAATAAAAGTCGAAAAAGCCCAGCAGAATACATTCTCATTACAGCAACTGTATGAATGCTTAAGGCAGCCTCACTCGTTTAATGTATGCAAGTCCCAAGACAAGATAACTCAGTGTTTCTAGTATTCTCCTTCACTGCTGTGGGGGAAAAAAAAATATTGGTTGCCTGAAAGGATCCAAGGCCAGCTTTTTATTTATTGAAGTTAATTTGGGCATATTTACCCTGAATTATATTACCTTCAATCAAGCTATACAAGTCACAATGGGAAGCCTATGTATAATCACACACTATAGACATAAGTCTCAGCTGCAGGAGATGGGGACAAATATTCTTTGCAATGAAGTGTTTAAGCATATTTCCTCTATTGTCTCAGTAGCTGCCTAAGGAGAAAGTTTCCTGATGTACCCAATGCTTGAACTGTAGGTTCAGGAATCTAGCACAATAATATTATTTTCAGTATTAGAGGCAACCCAGTTTGGATTCTCTCAAGACTCTGAAGTCATGCCCATTCTCAACTACTTCTCAATTCTAAAGCTTTATTCAGCTTTAACAAGTGGCTTCAAAGCTAGCTACTCCACTGGAGTTCCTCTTCCAGGCTTGGTCATCACTTAATGCCTAGGCTCATTCCCTCTAACACCTGCAAATGCCACAGGCAAAAAAATGGAATTCGACTTGCATTCTTACCTTTTCAACTTTGGATTTCACCCTACACCAAGTCTGCTAGAGACTTGAGCTAATTTCACAAGTTAAAATCCACAGTCATTATTTGCTGCTCTAAGAGAATATTCTATATTTTTGAAGTATTAATCAACATGAGAATAACTGGCTATAGGAAACTAACATAGGAGTGGTCCCAAATAAAAATTGCTTCTCCTTATTCCAAGAGAAACCACATTTTATTTTTGAGATGTCTGTTAGTATAAGGCAAATCACACTGCATGTAACTACCCATTCATATGGGTGGCATTTTAAAAGAAGTGTCCACCCTGCTATAGGTCACACTGTGTGGAATATTAATCTGTCTGGGTGGCTCCAGAGAAGAAAGTGAAGTTCATAACCCAGAGGCCCATAAAGGTCCTACTTAATCATTACACATTCTTAAACCCAAGGGTGTCGGAAACCAGCCTCAATGTCCTGCCTCTCCCAAAAAAAAAGGCTACAAAAATACCACAATCTGAGCAAAGTGGTAAGTGGAACCATATAACACCAACTCTAAAACTAAAGCAAGTCTTATCTCTACCCCAGACAGCTTGTGTTTTTTCTTTTAATCATCCAAAGTTACAGACATTTTAATTTTTTGCCCTAAGGTCTTTGATTTTCAAACAATTCTGTTAATCTTATAACCCAGAAATGTACTTCTGAAGCCTATTAGAGCATTCAAAAAACAAACCTTTCCACTGTGCGCAGGAAAAGGTTTCTACAAATTTTTTTGTAGAAAAATTTTTCTGTTGAGACAGCATCTGGACTTGTCATTCCCAAGTATATATGTTTCCTCAATTATACCTGATATGTAGAGAACTCTGAAGATTCTGTTAGACAGCAAGTTAAGACTGATAAGCAGCATCTCTACCAGCCTTATTCATGCAATTCTATTAGTAACTTAACCTTACTGTCAAAAATACAGTGCTAAAAGATAATCTTAATTTCCTCCCTTTTGAACCCAAATAATTTATGGGTTTTCTTTAGAGACTCGTGCATTAATTAGTTCGAGGGTTAGATGTTGCCCTCAAAAACAAATATAGCACACTATGCTGATTAACTAAAAAAATTTTTTTGAGAGAAGAATTCTGTTAACACAAGTATGTTTCACTGGTTATATGTAAGTGGGTTAAGAAACCAGAAGATACAAAGGAAATGTGTACCTTTTCAGAAATACTGTTTTCCAAATGTAAATGTAAGATAACTTGTCCAATTCATATTATTCTCTTTATACAAATGTAAATTTCATTTTGTCTCAACCATTCAAGGGTAACTTTTAGACAAGAAAAACTACCCCTCAAAGTTCTATTACTAGAATAGTAAAACCAACACTACTTACATTGCAACTACAGCAAACTAATGATGGCCAAAGCAGTAATGTAAAACACATATTTTATGTTTCTGTGGATATATTGTCTTCCAAGTGAACCATAAGCTTTTCACTGCTGAAAATTTTGAATAGGTCAGCTTCTAAAACATTCTAATACTAAATACACTGCAACTAGAGTAAACCTCGACGTGCCTTTATACATAAAGGAAATTATGCATTCTAGAACAAAATCCTAATCTGGAACAACAACAAAAAATTATTAGCAGACAGAAGTGAAAAATGACAGCACAAAGCCAAACAATAATTCTTTGAGGTTTTTATATTAGTTTAAGGTAATGGTACTGTACCGTAAAAATTAATCAGGATATCTTTAAGCTAGTGACCATCTTCCTTCCTCACTCTCCTTTTCACAGTTTTGATCAATAAATTACAAAACAGGGTGGGGGAGGAAATAACAGAACTAGACAGTGGTAGGAAGGCAGAAGCACAAACTGTTTTCTGATTTTTCCGTTTGAGCACTGGAAGTTCCAACAGCTTTAACACTAAAAATTACAGCATTGTGTCAGGCTTCTCGTATCAGGAAAAATTGTGCTTGGGAAGTCCTTGCACTTAAAGCCAGGTTGCAGGCTTTTGAAATAAATAGTTTTCAACATCATACACAAGTTCCAACGGTCTTTGGGATGCATGAGCAATGTTCCAAAGATGATAAACACAGGACAAACATTAATCTAGTTAAACCCACCTCCATGTTGATGCTTGCAGACTGCTAGGAAACACAGGAGAAATAGAAGTAACGCCCTATTATTTTGACAAATAAGCAGCAAAGCAACAGAGATGGCTGACAAGGAGCTTAGTGCAGAGATAGCCTCTGTGGAGTGTTTTATTTCCCTCATATCCAAAACCATCTTGTCAGATTGGTTGTTCTGTGCCACTGAGGCTGGCCATGTTTGAAGTCATAATGGTCAGCAAAAAACATGCAATCACCTTTCCTGCCTAGACAATGCACACCTCATCTCATTTGTCCTGTAGTAAATTGTTGCGATCTTGTCTGGCCGGTCTTGACAACAGAGGGATTGTACTGATGACAGATGTAATATTTTCTTCTGTAAAAACCTAGTACAAAGATTCCAAGTAATTCAAAAACTCCAAGTAATTCAAAAATTCCAAGTAATTCAAAAATTCCAAGTAATTCAAAAATTCCAAATATTGGAATTTCAAAAGCAGAATAAAAGAGGACCAGAAAGTTCAGAGAAAGCTCCTTTACACATAGAACACTGGAACAGAGGACTTTGCCAGACATGCTTTTAGACACATTTTGAAGATAAATTATTGAGCAAAAGCAACTTTTTTTAAAAAATCAAAATTTGGCTCAGAATTTTCCTCAGCTTTAAACAAGCATATCAGGAGCTGCCTCTGTGAACAAACCCAGGAAAGACAAGCCATTCTGTCCTGGCTGCAGAAATGCTCAATAGCCTACAATGTGCTCACTCAAAGCAGACATCAGTTTGTGGAACATTGCAAGAGTGGAGGTTGTTTGTTTTAATTAGAAACATCCTTTTGTGCCAGATCACGCAGTTCTTGGTATTTCTTTATCTATAATGCATAGAACACACGTGTGAGTTTCAGCACATTTTGTAACACAGTACATGCCAAGACCATTAAGTAAGAATGTCAGACTCCACAGAACACCTCTAGACGTGCTCCATCTGTTTTGAATAAGCTTCAGTTCACCCTCCTGCCATAGGCTGGGCACACTGACCACACATACTCTGCATGTACACATGCCGTAACCATGAGAGAGAAAAGAGCAGCTAGGCTGCAGAGTAAATGTTGATTTAAGCGAAGGTGTGCTACACAAGCAGTAGGGACACTTCTTTCTTACAAGTTGTCAGAGATAGCAATTTTGCATTGTACTACCTCAAGAGGCGTAACAAGTCACATACAAGTGAGCAGAAACTTTTCACTGTATATATTAGGACTGCCTCACTGAGAAGCTGAACTGTTGGAGAGAAGTGCTCTGATGATTTCATTGCTCAATTTTGTCAATTATTTTAAACTTCCAGATAGTCAGGATAATACACTTAATCCCTAAACTTATATATGCTTACAGATTTCAACCCATGAACCTGAAAAGCCTTTAAAAAATCTGATACCTTGTTTGATTAGAATAGCTGCACTGTTATTACTGGAACTAGATTCACAAGAAGAAAGAATAAGCAGCAATGTGAAAGCAAAGAATGTAGTTTCAGAGCATGTTTTAACCATACCCTAAAGCTTAAAAAAATGCTGGTTTTGTCCTGCAACCTTTCATTCTCAACACAGCACTTACCTAGCAACTACACAACAGCAGCATGAGTTGGTGCAGATCATTGCACCTAACAAAAGATTAACTTCTATCAAAGCTAATTTTCATTCTAGTTGACAAAACAACCACTTACACAGTGGTCACAGAGTAATGTTTGGATCCTGTGGAAAGTGAGAAGGTGAAGGACAGGACGGCCCCTCCCAGCAAAAGGACAGTGAGATCTATTTAAGCACAGCATGAAATGCCAAGGATAACTGATATATGGTCATTGATTCATTCCAGATCTGTGATGAGACAGACATTGCAGCACACCTCACCCACTCACACACAATGACAGCAACTCCTTTTTCCCTACAGGTGCAGTGACAATTTATAGGCCTTTAAACCAAAGAATACCATCAGAAATTCAGCATCCAAGAGCAGTCAACATCCTTCATACTTCAGCTGCAACCACTGTGCCAGAGAGCAGGCTACAAACAGTCAAAGCAACTCTCCCACAAATGGGTCTTCTGACTTGAAGATTAGGCTATTGAGCTATAGTTTCCACACACATGGTGTTATTGTTACTTGACTCCATCCAATGAGCTGTGATCGCTTCAAGACATGTTTGACAGCATGTTGATGAACAAACAAGAGGGTAAATATTTTGTAGTTTATGCTTTTAATTTTAAAAAAAATTGTATTCCAAGAACAAGACACAATCTAGATTTACAAAGTATACACAGTTACATAAAACATCACCTACATGCTAAGCCAGGTATTCCTGACAACAATCCAATCAACACAGAAGCTATGAGTTCAGCCACCCATTCTTAGATATCTAGTAATTCTAAGGGCATCTGGACATTAGAAATGTCGAACAACAACAAAAGCATTAAAAGTAGAGTAAGATAATGGCTTGGAAACTACCATTAAAGAAAGAGCTCCAATCTGTAAAGCAGCAAAGGTTGAAAGAGACTTACACTACTACCTAGCTTCAGTTCACCACCTGTGTCCCCCACACAGTCTTTGTCCAGCTTAAATTATTTACTTATAATCTAATATCAGAATCAAGGAATATTTGCAAGGCTCTAAAACTGAGGTGGAGAAGACAGACATTATAAATACAAGCAAACAGAAAGCTAACTACTAGTACCCAAGACAAATACATCCTTCTGTGGAGCACTGCAGCTTTCCCTTCCCACATTCATGGAGCCTGACCTACTTAACTGGAAATAAACCATGAACTTAAACATGAACAGAGAGTGTTGAAAAGCAACGCAGATGGGGGAACATTCATTTTTAAGTAAGGAGGGGAAAAAGTTAACAGATTACAGCAGACAGTCTGCTTTAACAGATTGCAAGAACAAAATGGCCATCTACTTTGTATTTAAGACGCTTTCACATCTTTGCTTGGCACAAGAGGATGGTCTGATCTCATCCATACGAGGCTGTGACTGACAAGTATTAAGTGTGTTTACTATTAAATACTGTCTCAGCAACTGATTTGTACACAATCACTCAGACCTTACAAATGAGAAGAATAAGCAATCCAAGTGGACTAAAAGTCAGGCACAAGCTCTATTTGAAGTTAACAAGATGGGCAATCACAAGTTTAAAAAATTATTTCCACCATTAAAGACTAAGAACAAGATGAGCCACTCTGAGAAATTTTCTAAGCCTCTGAATGAAATAATTTACCTTCCTGTTGGTTTTGTTAAGTGAAAAAAAAAGGAAAACTCCTTCAGTAAACATTCCAAAAATTGTTGCAACAGTCCGTATGTTTTAGAAATAATAATGAGCTATACTTACTACAACAGCACCCAATCGACACAGAATTTAAAAACCGAAAGATGTTTTAATTACTCACTTTAAGTCTTATGCTTCATGACATAAAGATATGCAATTAGTACAAGGTATTTCACAAGTTTAAATACTTTAGAATAATAGCATTGATAGAGCAAAGGGAAAAGATTTCATTAAAACAAAGTTCTGCTGAAGAATATTATGCGCAACAGTGAATTTGAACCACTCCCTGTTTTCTGTGCATGACTCCACCAGACAATTTACATGCAATTAAGAATTCAAATTCTCTACTAGGTCCATTCCCTAGCTCCTTAAAGCGTTAACCAGACTATTTTAGTGGAGTTAATGAATCCCAAATTGCAAATTCTCAAATTGAATCAGAAGGCAGTTTGCTTGGGACACACGTGTCAGGACAAGTACACCACGTCAGAAGTCAGCAGAGGGCACTGTGACACACCTACAAATTAATACTTTGCTACTCTTTTGGCCCTGAAACATAGGAGGTCAGGCAGGAGTGGAGAACTCTGGCACAGACAGAAAAACTGCTGCTTCTTTCCATCACCAGTCAAGGAAGACAGGTATTCTTGATGGCTGCACACACGGAACAGGGCTTTGTGGGCCTGCTATGGACATACGCAGCAGGAAGTCACCACACCAGAATCAAAATGCTACATAAGAAAGAGCCTCAGGTCTTCATAGCTACATAGTATTTAAAAATCTGTTTCTTAAGGGCTTCTAAGGGAATGTACACACCTTCCAAACTCCAAAGACACAATTCAGAGACCCAAAGTCACTGAAATAGTTACAGCTGAGAAGAGACCAGGAAGGAAAACAGATCAAAAAAGGAAGATAATGGACACCGAGTAAACAGGATAAGAAGGACATTCTCAAGACCATTGAAATTAAGACCTCTCATGTCACACCACTTCTACTTCTGTGCTACTTCTCACCTTCTGTTTCCATATGAATTTTGCTTTATTAGCAAAGTTAAACAATAATCTCAAAGCTGTCCAAGTTCTCATTGAACACTTTCACCTCCCTAAGAAATTGAACACTACCAAACTATTTAAATCCCACATCTAGGAAATAAGGACACAAGAAGGTGGAAAGGATTTATAAATAATATTTAGGACTCTCTTTTTAACAAAAATAATTAGGGCACATAGATGAGTGACCAATGGTGACAAGGAAACCAAGCTACATAGAACTGCACAGTACATTACCCTTTATTGTCTTACAATAAATCTGTGGAGAACAGTAGCTGTTCTCTTCATTCTCTGTGCTATTGGGTTAGGCTCACAGAGGACTTTAACTTATGCAAATACAACCCTTAGGAATTCAGGGGGGAAAAATCCAACTAACTACACAAGAATTTGGTCTTCAGAAATTAAGGTGCTCAGCACTGCTGCCATTTCCCTTGAAACCAACACGGTCTAAGTAGTTAAAATAAGAATTCTCTGGTTGGTGCTCTTACATAATAAAGCAGAAACAGGTTGAGCAGCTCCATGTGATGTACAGAAAGCAAGAGTATGACTCTAGCCTATAGCATCATGTACAGCTTATGAAAAGACCACACTGACAAAGTGCACCAACAGCAATTCCTCCCGCAGACTCTGTTTCAAACCTCTGTTGTTCTTTGCCAATTCTGGAACACGATGTTCTACTTTGCAAGTTGCAATTATGTGACAAATCTCAGGGAGAGCAGCAAGAGGGAAAAGGACTGCTACTTATCTAGGTGGTTGGACTGCAACAGGAAAATATACGTGACAGTATGAGAAAGCTTCCTGACAAAGTTCTCAGATGAAATTACACCAGACAGCTTAAGGAGAATATCTGCCCAACAAAACAAAAAAATCCTATTATGTCCTGCTGTGGGTCACACACTCCTGCAACTTTATGCTGATTTGGAAGTTGGTTGGACTGCTTTGTGAGCAGATTCACTTCATTTGCCTGGCAAAAACTCACACAGAGCAAATCTCAGCTCAAGCACTGAGAACCCCAGAGTCACAGTGCTACCCAGCAAACAGCATGAGGAAGACTATGCTGCCCAAATATTACTCAACTTTAGGAGGGAGTATTAGCCAAATGAGCACAATAACTCATCAGTTTCAGGAAGGAACAGTACAGTGCCTATGAAAAAATCAGGCTGCACTGCAGTTTATTCTTTCTCAAACAGAAGTTACACAACACGTAATATGATGCTTCTCACATAAGCCTCTTTGGCTTTCAAAAACTCAAGTTTAAAAAGTCCAGTACACAACACTACCAATCTACCTCTTGAGCTGATAATCTATACTCAGCATAGACCGCCATCTCACACTCGCAAGCATTCTTCTAGTCCTCTCAACTCTGCTACAAGTTAAAAAGGAAAAGTTACCAGATTTTATAGGTTACTTTGGATCAATTTACAAGTAACGGTTGCAATTTGTGCGTGACAGGTACAAGCAGCCCGAGTCGGCTGGCTGCGCAAGCCCGGGAAACAAGCACTCAGAGCAGGAGACACACGGAGTACCCATAAGCCCGGTGCAGGTCTTGCGGGAGTTTTTGGGACCGCAAAGACTCTTTAAGTCACACAGACCCCCAAGGGGAGCGCAGAGCACGCGGCTCAGGAGGCTGGGGAAAGGAGAAAAGGGACGCCAACCGCCACTCCCCGCCCGCCGCTCATCGGGACCACTCTCGCCCCAGGAAATAAGTCGCTTCCCGCAGCCCCAGCCTAGCACTCACACGACCGCTCGGGAAATCATCCAGGACACCATCGCGGCGGCGACAGCGACACTACTCCCCAGCCGGCCGGGCCGCAATGGCCGCAGCCCAGCCCCGCCCGCCCCATTGGCTCAGGGGCTGCGCGCCTGCGCTGTGTGGCCGAGTGGGAGGGGCCGCACCCGACAGGGCTGGAGCGGGTGGAGACCTCGGCGGGGGGTGAGGGAGTTCGGCGCGGACAGGCCTGGGGAAAGTGCCTACTCCAGCCTCTTCACCCAGGACCGGTCTAAGCAGCAGCAGCAGCGTCGATCCTAGACCCCCACACGGATACAGCCTTTGCAGATGAGCCTGAAAAGAGAGGAACAGATAGAAGTCGTTAAGATTGCAGTAAGGCACTTTTCTCCCCTTCTCACCTCCTCTCTTTGAAGCATCTCTAAAAGAGGGGTGGGATACTCACCCCTTGCCTTGGTCTTTGCCCTGTGCTACCCATGTTCTCGCAGTGCTGTAGGATGTTTGGTAAGCTAAAACATCCGTGTCATATATTGAAGCCACCTCAGGCTGACCTGCTGCCCCGGAGCATGCTGGAGGAGTTCGATAAAGGTTTTGTACGTTACCTAGGGACACCGGCTGGAGCCCTGCCTTCTGAACAGAGCATGGGACCAGCCTGCTCCCTGGGCTCTTGCACCCCTCTGAAGCACTGTGAGAAGGTGCTTCTCCTCTATACTTGCTGACAAGCACTCAGACCCAAAGACAGTTTAAGGTCACGTCCTTAGTTGGGAAACACAGATTGTTACATGCAGTTAATCCAAAACTGCAGATGACCAGGAAGGATTAGTGCCTGTCTGCCTTGTTACTTTTGTTTCTTCCCCTATACATCTTTTTACCAGCTGCTGCCCAAAGCCCGACAGCAAGCAAGGCAGTCAACAGTGTAACGCAGTCTGAGTACTCTTGCCAAGGTCATGGTCTGGCAGGTTGAGACATGCAGGAGAAGCTGATTGCTCCCTGATATGTTAGTTAATCCATTGCAATCCATCTCTGCATGCTAGTTTTACACTTCCTGCAGAACTGTTTGCACACATAAAAGGACAACATTTTTCTGAAACTGACTGCTTTATCGTTTCTCAGAAGACTCAGTTGTATGAAGTTCTGCCCAAGCCATCGCTGAAAACATTCCATTTTACTCTTGATTTCAAAAAGTGTAACAGAGCAATATCCAAAGTGATGGATGTTGATGCTGCTGAACATGCCACGCAGCACCTAAGGTAGGAAAAGAGTAGGTTACAATTTCAGCACCATTCCTGCTGCCTCTCACAGTTCACATGCCAAAGTCAGTGTCACAATCTCTACAAGAAATTAGTTCTTTAATGTATCTTTAAGTGGGGATAATAAGTTTCTCTGCCTGCCATACAGAAAGAAGAAAGAGCTTAATCTGTATAAGCTTCTGTCTTATTCAGATGAATAAGAATTTCTCACCACTTACCTCCCACCACTAAAATCCAGCCATGGGCATCTTCACTCCCCTGCAGCCTTCAAACACACCACGCACAGTCAAAAGGCTGAAAGGAGGGAAAGAAAGAGGATAAATAAAGAATTGTTGAACATTTAAACAGTGACAGTGTTTGAAAAATGTTGTTATAGTTGTATACTGTGAAATTTGAAGCCTGAAATGAGAACGTAGACAATGTAAAAAGAAATTATTTTTAACCATGCAGAAATTCTTACAAACGATACTGCCCATCTTGGGTATCTCCTCACACTGACCTTTGTAGGAGGTTACTGATGCAGGAAGTGGTAGAGAGGAATTTGTTTGTGAACAATTTAAAGTACACCATTCATCAATCTTATTTTTGAAACAAGCCTAACCTGAAAGCATTCTTTCTTTCATTCAATGAAAGGAGAAATCCAAACCACTGCTTCTGTCCTCTTTGAATAACAAACCTCTCCAATGGTAGACTGTGCAGAGGAAATTCACACAGCAAAGTATTTGTAATGCAATTACCTGGCAGAGATTACATTTTAGGCTGCAGTTCTGTAAACTTCTGCTGCCTGCCTGATGCCCCACTGAAGTTTGTAGCATTCCAGTCCACTTAGAGCAAACTGAAGGATGAGAGCTCTAGTTCATAGCATATGAAATGAAGTATACAATGCATTTCTTTACTGCAAGCAATTATGTTTGGTACTAGCTCAGAGAACTATTCCAGGAAAAGACTGATACTCTTTTTTTTTTACTGTCTGAGATGGTATATACAATAATTCCATAGCTGCATAATTTATTTTATATGGAATATGTTTATACAAAATAAAAAGTGTTTTTTCTCTAAGAGACATTTCTTTTACTTGCGTTTGTTACCATGGCAATACTGCCTCTGTTGGAAAGCTAAATTTGCATTTAAAGAGACATTGTTTTTAAAGGTTAAAGGCAGATGAGAGTAATTTGTCTTGCTCAGAAGATTACACTTAATTTCTTGGAATGTTTTGAGATTAATTTAGTGCAACAAGCTGGGTAGTGTTTGCTGGGCCCTCAGCAGACAGGCACAGGGATGCCCCATGAACTTCCCTGTATTCTAGTTCACACATAATGCTAATTGGTGCTCCTACACAGGAGAAACACAGGGAGCAGCATACCAATTAAATCCATGCCATGTACTTACTCAAACTTGGTGTGTCTTACTCATATGTCTGTCTATTTCTGTGTAAGGAAGAGACTTACAGATATCTCATTATAAGATATTTTAACACCCCTTCCAAAAGCCACTTACTGTAGTTAAAAGTTGCTTTAAATAGTTTTAACAGTTTGGAAAATAATTTGTAAAGGCCACCTAGCTTCGTCCATATAATACAATGTATGTATACAAACATCAATGTTTAGCTTTCACCTTTTTTAAAGGTAAACAAACATTTTAATTACATTGCAGCTGTGCAATCAGTGAATGAACAACATTTAGGAAGACACAAGCTAGTCTGTAAGAGAGGGATTCAATTCCCTGCATTATAAGGATATGCTCCCCAAAGACAGAACCACTTGCATCACATGTGTTAAAAATATACATAAGTTGAACACAGGGATGAGTTTTTCTTGGCTTCACTCTTTTATATTCATCTATCCTAGATGAGTCTCAAATGTAGAAGAATTTTAAAAAAATAAAGATTTCTTTCAGTCCTGAATCATACCACATACATTTGTAATTTTGGGATCAGAACACAGAGCAGATGATGACAGTTTATCTGTTAAAACAGTAATACAGAATGGGTGAAGATGACTATTTCTTACACTACTCTAAGCTGATGTTATTACCATAACTGATTATTAATTATATGGTTGAAAATTATTGTTTATCCTACCTAAAAGTATGTTACTCTTCATCTACTCTTCCTGTGCATGAAGCAACAGCAAAGGTAGGCTCTGATCTCTAGAAAAATATCCTTCTGCCCTAATGGGGTTTAATTTGAAAGTGAGTGTTGGGCAATGCTATGGACGTTTTAAGAAATCAAAGCAGCTGAAGCTTTTGCATGGAATTCTGGACGTGTCACTTCTTGCTCGCATGTATTTCAGCCTCCCAGCACAGCATCCTGCTGAAGAACCTGGCAAAGCCAGTTGTGTCTAATACAGCTGTGTCTTAAGTTTTTTTATTCCAGCACACAGACAGAATGCTAACAGGCCATATGTGGACACACACATTTAGAGAGCTAGGGAATTACAGCTTGGAAATTCTTTTCAGGCCTGGATTTCTCTGACTCTCAGGTCCATTCCCAGGCTGACAAGCTGACTACAGCTTCAGTTAGGGAGGAAGTCTCCTGGTGTGATAACATGGTGAAAAACAGAGTGGAATTCATAATAAAGATTAACACCTGGTGTCTTTCCCGTGGGATACATTCTGAGGTACTGTCCCAAGGATGTTTTTCCCAATTGTCCAATGAACTACTGTCCTGTTCTAGCTGCACGTAACACACTTTAAATACGGGATGTCCGTACAATAAAGTTGGCCTTTTTCCCCAAAGAGGTCCATGTGTGTTGCTGTCCTTTCTCTCTCTCTGCAGTGCAGTAACCACAGTCCTAAATTTATTTCTTTCAGAAATGTTTGTGTCAAATTTATTAACATTCCGAATTAGGAATGTAAAGCACACAACTTAATGAAAAAACAAAGTTTTCAAATGGATGTTTCTGCTTTTTTTTTTTTTCATTTGGCAGGTTTAACCACTATTGTTCTCAGTTTTATTAGAGTCTGACATTCCTTTTAAAGCTCTTGCTTCAATATGAATAAGTGAAAGCCTTAGGTTTTGAATAACTTCTTTCCCTCATGTTCACAGATATACCTGCAAATGCAAAACCTGAAAACACAAACTGCAAAACGATGTAAAATTCATGGTTTAAGGCATTTCTTGATGTCAGTTTCCTGATTTTCAGGGCCCTGACAATTCCAGTTAGTACTGAATTTTAAGCAAAATAGAATTTGGAATTAAAAAGGCATCTAACTAGAGTTGTAGGATGACTGCACTGTGTAGAGGGGAGTCCTTGCAAGCAGAGAAGTTAGCAAATGCAGTAGGCCCAGAGACTTTTTTTCAAGACTGTGAAAGAATGATGTCTAGCACTGTTAATTCTGTGAGTTGTAGGTCAGGAAAAGCAGATAAGGCTGAGACAGAACACTGAAAGCAATTGAGAACAGCCCTATCAATATAAAGCCAAAGAATTTTCATCACTCCAGCACCTGCCTCTTGACTGCAGCAGTCAATTCAGACAGAATCCAATTAGTCTTATAAGTACAAATATTAAAGGGGTTTTCTACTTACTGTTTTAAAGAAAATTCACCGTGCTATGAAAAGGTTTGTCATGCAACTGCCGATTAGTTTAATACATTTTTAAGGGGTTGCAATGGGTTAAGTGCCTCCAGTTCTTTCTTACCAGAAACATAAAAGCAACCCATTAGGATTTTTTGTCTTAAGGGAAGTGTGATCTAAAGCGGAAGGGGAGAGTTCAGAACAGCTCCATCTGAGACTTTCTCCTGGCAGCAGTTGTACATCCACCCTACCTTATTGCTTCCATTTGGAGTTGAAAGCATATAAAATGCAGCCCCCACAAGGGCAAGCTGAGGCAACAGAGGAGCTTATTTCCACCTCAAGAGGTTCTCACAAAGCCACTCTGGTGTACCTGCCACTTCCTTGCTTCTGTGTTGATAAGCTATAAACAGAAATGTCTGACATGTATTGCATGTGAACCTTCAAACATTACTCTGTAGGTAAGTGTAACCATACTAGTACATCCTACTAGGGCAGTCCAGTGAACAGATTTATATAGTCACTTCTCCCATGTTCCCAAGTAGAGTGGCATTAAAGCTTGTTCAAAAGCTGCCCCTGAATGTTTCAGTAGATATACACCTCCCTCATGAGAACAGACCCATTTTAAATGATGAGCTACACATAATCTGGCATCTGATGATCCACTCTCTGGGATTTAAAATCTGCATACAGAGATGGGCACCAAAGCCATGTTATTCCTTCCTGTCTGGGTAGTATCATCTCAGCTATATTCTATCACTACTTGTGATGCATCACATTAAATAATTATAGCAATCTGTTGGAGATTGTTTTTAAATACACTTTCTGCCTTTGATGTTTCTGATCCCTATGGAAAGCTTATGTTATTCTACAGTCTGTTGAGCTCATGTGCACACCAGCTGCATTTTATCAGGGAACAATGATTGCCTTTTGAACTGGCTGATAGATATTACTTAAAATGAAGAGGAGATATACCTTCTTTGGCAACACTTAGAATGTTGTTCAGCACAATATCTATTTGCAGAATGTCACCATCTCCAGCTAAGCAGTGCTTGTTCAACATTGTGACTAGCCCAAAAGAGGTGGAAAAAAGATATTAGAAAGGACTCCAAGTTTTTCTGCTGCATTCATCACCCCATGTCATTTGGACAGATGTCTTGTCCTACCTGTTCCTGAAGCCTTTCAACAGCAATTACACACCTTTTCTTAACTATGTTTCCTAGTCCTTCATTATCCTACTGGGAAGCTTTTCCTTGTATCAAAGTTAAGCTGAGTCAAGAAGTATCCAGCAGTTTTTATCCTTCCTCCCCTAAGTATGGAAGGAAAAGTATTAATTTCCTTTGCAGCAAATTCTAAAAAACAAACTCAGTACTTAAGTTATCAAATCTTCTTTCAAATAAAGAATTCCTTATGAAGTGTTTTCTAGTCCTTTTGATACCTTTTTTAACCCAACTTTTTTGAAATGCAAAGCCCAAACTCATACACAGAGTTTGAGAGCATAATCAGCACCAAGAGCTGAAGGACTACATCATATACATTATCCAGCAACTCAAAAGGCTGCCAGCAAAAGACACAGGTTTCCTTTTCTTCTTACCCACACTCTCAGGGTAGCACAGCACAATTAGCTGGGAGAAATACTCAGGATACCCCTCTGCTGTGAGGTGGGATGGCAATTCCTACGTACATCCCCAAGTTAGCCTTTAGCCAGCTGATCCCACTATGCCTTGCTTTCTCATTCCAAGACAGGTCTAGTCTGCTGACCAGCAAATGCATTTAAGGAAGCTGTTTTATTAAACAATATCCTGATTTGTTTTCCCCTTGGAGCTAGGCTTTCTATCTTCTCATTATTTGGCTTCCTTCTTTCCCCAAGAAGTGTCATCTCTCTGCATCTCCCCTGGAACTGGGGAAAAGGTCTCTCTAGATTTTAAAACGGGAAAGGAATATCAAATCATTTCATCCAACTTAAACCCAAGACGCAGAATCATTAATACATGTGTCGTGTCAGATAACCTTTGTTTTCTAGAAGCAGTGCTGCCAACGAAGGATATTGATTTGAAAGCATCAGAACAATTCTTTTTTTTTTTTTTATTTTTGTCACTAAGTTGTTTTTTCCTCTAGAAAACTAGGCATGGTTTTAAACTTTGAATTTGCCTTTAATTTCCAGTTTAGGTTCTTGCTATGCTCTAAGTGATAGATTAGAGATGTCTTTCACACTCATTACGTCTCCATGAGGATTTATGCATGCATAAGTCCCATTTCAATCTCTTGATAAATTAAACTGCAAGTTTCTTTGAATTTTTTTTAGTCCCTAAATGCTTTATGGTAGATTTCTAGCTCCAACCCCAAATTTGTCCAACATTTTCATATACTGAACTTTGTTACCAAATTTCTGTTAACTTTGCGAACTCTCTGTTTGAGTGGCATAAGATAATAAATCTGCCACCCTCTTTTGTTCTCATTAATAGAGTAAACAAAATGTTCTTGGATGTGCATATTCAGCTGTTTGTCCTCTGATGCAGGCACCTTCCTTGCATGCTGCTTCTCAAACTCCTGGCTATCAGTCCGAATGTTTTGTTGTCTGGTTTTGGAGTGCTCACTCATCACAGGAAAAATTACTTTCCTTTCAAAGAGCCCAGGTTATTAAACACTTCCACAAGGATGCTGTTGTCTCTTTCAGGAAGTTAAGAGAGTTAGCACAAGTTTTCCCAAGATTTTTCAGGCGAAGGGGAAGTGAGATGGACCACAAAGGCATAGCTGGATAGGAGCACCCATGGTTCCTCACTCCTGCAAGCACAAGGACAGCTCCTGCTATGTGAGCTGACTGCTCCCCCCTCCTCCCCACCTCTGACAAAGCCTCCCAGGCTTGTCCTGAGGTGCAAAATCAAAGCATGTTTCTATAATATATATCACAATCATACAGAGTGTGCAGTAGATCAACAGCAACAGGATCAACAGCCCTTATATGCTACTTTCAATTTGCAAAGCTTCTAGAGGCAACATTAATTTCCATCCTGCAAGAAACAAGTGCTTGCTTCTTGCTATGCAGAGTGAAGCAGCACTGAAGAAAATAGATTACATAGAAATAAAAAGAAGTTAGCACTTCTGTTTGATTTCTTGTTCAACATTGCCAAAGCCAGAAGATATAAACAACAAAATGTCTCCACTGGTCCACAGGTCCCTACAAAGAAACCACTTGTTTCTGCCTCAAAAAGATTTTTCCCATCTTCTGTGGCAAGGAAATCACCCTTTAATTTTCTCCTCTGTTATTTAAGTAGAGCATTGCCAGCCAACAGAATACATTTCTATGTAGTCTGGTATCTTTAGAATACAAGTGCAAGCTGTTTAATACATTAGCAATAATTGTCAAAGGTTTGAAGCCTCCCTGGGGAGCAGCAGGAGGTTTGCACACGAATTTTGTGTACTGTTAGAAATCCCTATCAGTGTGTATTACTACCCACTCAGAAGGCAGCCTGAAGAAGTGTCTCTCATACTCAAAACTGCCACCTTTGCTTTCCAGATAGCCTTTTAGTTCTTAGGAAAACTGACTCTGAGAAAAGGAGCACAGTCTTTCATCCTGTCTAGACATTCTGGATGCTGAATGTTTAATAGCCTGGTATTAAACAGCATAGTTGGGCTATAGCAGTAGAAAGTAATGGAGGCAGGAAAAACAATACGTTTAACAGGCATAAATACACTGTGTTTGCAGCTGCTCTGAGCCAATAGCCTGCAGGAGGCTAGGAAACAATCATCCACTTTATATCAAAGATGCTCTGTCTAGACAAATTAGAGCTTCACCTTTTTTGCATACCCCTTGTCTCCCAGAAGTTGCTAGAAATAACTGTTAGACATCAAAATTTACACAAAAGGCACTCTCCAGCAAGTCAAAAATGAGAATCAGTAGCTGGTTTGGCTTCCTTTCACACAATATTAATGTAAGGACACAGTTCTTCTACATGCTCTTTTTTCCTCCTCTCTCACACATTTTGGAAGTTAATCCATCAAGATACATTAAATCTGAATTTAAAAAAACCCTGGCAAAACTAAAGTGCAACCTAAAATTCAGGAATCTCAGCAGCTGATCTCTGGAGTACTTAGGATCACAAATTACACAAATGATGGATACTCCTCAATTAAATGAGCACCAATTATTGATCAGCTGAATTAAAAAACAAAGTCACTTTTATGGTTTTGAGTGGCTTTAATGTTTCTGGTTGACCCACTGGGTTTGTAGGCATTAAACAAGTACTCAAGTTTCACCATCCTTAGTATGGAACAAGTCTTGTAGCTTATGCAAGTGCCGGAAGGAAGATGAATACCTTTCCTCACTTTATTTCCAGATGAGTTGCATCACAACTGTGAGCACCACTAAATTTCCCTTGTATCAATTAGTTGTCTTCAATTGGTTCAGCAGTTATCAAACATATACTTCCAGACTCCTTTTTTGTCTTAAGAAAGTTAACTTAAGCAACATTAAAGACAAGAGTTAAATTGTTGGGTTGTAATTTAGAGGGCTCAAAGCAGTTTATGATGTAAGAAAATTGGAATCAACACAAGGCTCTGAGGTGATGCTTATTGCAACCACTTCCTTGAACTTCCATTTCATCTTTCCACTGACATTAATTGCAAACAAGAAAGACAGTGGATTTGCATTACATTTGGGCAAATGAGAATCACAAATTACAGATTTAATAAGAGTCATTTAAGGCCGCCTCCTGGAAAGGGAACATCTCTCCCCTGCCCAGCCACACAGGCTGGCTCACCACCAGCCTTGGACCCTGACCTTTCTGAATCATGTCAATGCTGTGTGCTGTCAAGTCTGCTTCAGGTAAATAACTACCGGCATTATAGATCCATCAGACATGGCTTGAGGGCCTTTTCTGAATGCTAATGCAGTTTCCATGTTAATGCAAGTGCTTTTAAATATAGACCAGACAATGCTGGGGAATATTCTGTATAATATATTCTCATTATAATTACAATTGCAACTTGATGTTTTGTAATTTGGGGTCATCTTTTTAAGATATGGCCAAATAATGAATATTTACAGGTAGCTACTGCTGCAACTTAGTAATACTGAAACAAAATTCTGGGAACATAGTTTTGATTAAAAGCGAAAAAATGAAAGGGAAGAGGGAAATAGAGGACCGAAATAAGAAGATAGAGCTTCAGTTACTTTAATTTTGTCTCACTTCAGCTACTTCTAATATTTAAGCTAGTAATAATTCTAATAATAAGCTAACAAGTATTTTGGTCTCATACTCTGAAAGGAAGATCAGTATCTAGAGGGTGGCACAACTGCTGGGACTCAGTAGGTTCTTGGTTTAGGACTCAACAGCAAGAGCAAGCCCATCTTCACTCACTGAAAGGAGATGAGACTTCTGCAGACGTGTACAGTGTGTTCATAGTGCATGGAACCTGCACATACGTTACTAAAATTTCTTCAGCAGGTCTTGTATTATGAGCATTTTTAATACGAAAAATCTGCACCTGCTAAAGCAGGTTGTTCCTTTGGATTTTTGCATATCATCCTACAAAATAGTATGAGACAGGATCAGGTAAGTTCCTATATAGATAAAAATTCAAAAATACTAATTTCTGAGCAGAAGCTTCAGGTTCAAAAGTCATATGCAACAGGAAAATAATGATACAAAACATGATTGAACCCTGGGAACAACAGCAATGCAGATACCTGCAATTACTGTGGACTAAGCACATATTTCTCCACTAATCCTTTCCAAAACTGTTTTTCCTAATTCAGTTGTGTTTGTTGTCATTGGTGCTTCAGCTACAGAGTACATGCTTTTCTAATTTTTACCTGTCATTAGGACTTGCCTCAGCGTGAAAAACATCTCCCTAGTTTGTACACTAGAATATCTGGTGCTTGCATTAAGAGAGTTTATTTACTGAAGACAAAAGTGTTTTCTGTTGGCTGAACTTCAGCCAACTGGACAAGAAGAACCAATTTCTGTTTCTACCTTTTGCAGTAGGCACTACAGGAGCAACAGCAAGGATATAAATGTAGGAAGCAGGTCCAGCACTTCTGGGATGGGAATCCATGGAAGACAACCTTAGGGAGATGGAAGATGGAGAACTGGATTCCTTTGGTGCCACAAAATCAATAATGACTGTATAATACATACCTGGTACTAATCAGGGCGTTCTTTATACAAATAACAGTGGTTGCTAGAATCTTTTTTCAAAGAAAAAATAGAGGAGCCATCTTTTTGCAGAGGTGCCTGGGGGAAGGACAAGGAACAATGAGCACAAGCTGAAATACAGGAAATTCCATTTGACCTTAAAAAAATAGTTCTTCCATTATGATAGATTACCCAGAGAGACTCAAGTCTCCACCCTTGAAGAAATATTTAAAGCTTGGCTGGACATGCCCTGAGAAGCCTACTCTGAGCAGAGAGGGGTCAGACTAGACAATGTCCAGAGGTTCCTTCCAGCCTCAACTAGCTCATGACTCCAAGACAACCTTCTCATTCAATTAAATGACACAGCAACAGCCAAACATAATCTACTGGTCTTAAATCCAAGAAGACATGCAAGTCCCTTCTCATCTCTATGCTTATATAGGTTTATGCCTTTTCAGATGGTCATTATAAGATGCAATGTTTCATTACAGTTCTTGCAATAAGGGCAGACTTAAATCAATTCCCTTTATAGGCCAAATTTTTAATATAGCCTGAACAAATGTGACAGACAGACCCTGGAACACTTCTAATGAGAACAGTAAATTAATCAAAGAAGTTACTGGCTGAATAGAAAATTTGTGATAGTTTAAATTGGGTTAACAGTGCCAGGAAAAATACAAAAGTACCACTACTTGATCAGCACAGAATCAGTAACATAATTTGTTTACACCCTGTGCCAGACAAGACTATGAAATATTAAGACTTAACCCTTACCAAAGAAATAAATATTCTTAAATAATAGTTATTACTGAATTGCAGAACACTGTTAACACTAATTTGTTAGCCTTTCCTGATACAGAAAATCAACAAGACAGGCAGCTGGAATACAAGAAAGAAACCTGTGTGTCAAGTTTAAGCCAATTGGCAGATGATTTGCTGGCAGGAGGAAAGTAGTAGCATCACATAAAAATATTCATCAGACAAGTTTGTTAAAGAGTGCTTGCCACATGATAAGCACTGTTATTGTTTTGGACAAAACTGGCAAACAATTATACTTGGTAAGATATAGGGGAAATACTATAGCTGCATTAAGAAAATGCAAAGGAATTTGGATAGCATAGTAAGTGAGGCTGAGAAAGGATGTTACAGAAATTTCAAAAAGAAAAGGTGACTAATTTTTTTTCTAAGCCATTAAGAGCTTTTCTTTCTACCTCAGTTTCAGAAAGGCCCAACCATCTTCCTGTTAACATTTTTTTCATCCCCAGACAAGCATAAGGAACACTGTCACATTCCCCATCTAGCATACACTTTAATGGTAGCTGAAATCAGCTTTTTCTTACCTCAGCTTCAGACCTTTCCTAAATCTCAGTCTCCCACTTGCTTTTTATTGTGCATATTGTAGAGCAGCATTGTAAACTATTTCTTTACCATAACCATCACCTGTTTTAATTATGTCAGGATAAACAATAACATCCAAGTAATTTCATGTTGCTGCAGCAGGTGTTGATCAGAGTGCTGCAACCTTCCCAAAGAAGCGTCTTGAAAAAGACACCTTGAGGGCACAGGCGTGCCTGTGCTCCTGCCTAGTGATTTCAGCTCTTACCAGGGGGCAACGCAGAAGGAGGAACAGAGTCCTCGTTTGGAGTCCCACAGAAAGTCTTAATTACACCTCTACTGTAAAGGGGTCCAGGGATAAAATAAGACTCAGAGAGGTCAGGAGGAGCAAGGGTTTAGGTAGGGATAGAGAGGGGGTGGTACAGAGACAGGAAGAGGGGAAGGGCCAATGGGATAAATTGAATGTATATAAAGTAGTAAAATATGTTGGGAGAAACCTTTTTTTCTTGCCACAACAGTGGAGATTATTGCCTAGAGACATTCCTTCCAGGGGCAGGTTATGAAGTCTTTATTAGGAGGCCCACTGGACTCCACAGTTTCAACCCCAAACTGCTGTTAACAGGAGCCCCTGCTTTTGAAGAGGGCACCACCCCAAAACATACAGAGGCTAGAGGTTCAGAAAGGAGGAAGCTTCCTGCACTGCAGCACCAGTACAGCTCTTAATAGTTTCCTTAAAAAATACATAAAAAGTTTTAAAATAAATATGAAAAAATTACTATTGATAAGATTGGAAAACTTCTGTTCCAAGTACTTCAATGCACTTTGTATGGGGTGCTATGAAGACCTTTAACAACTTAAGAGGCAGAAGACTCTAGCCAGATAGAGTTGTACATCTATTTTTTTTATTTCCCTTCTTTCATCTTTGCTACACAATATCCTAGTGATCTTCAGTGAGGAAAGGAACTCAACCCACCTTCCAGTTAATTCAAAGAATTAACTAGAAGTAAGTTTATTTCAGTGTTGAATATATTCTGCTCTTTTTATCAGTAACAGTATCTACTTAAACACCTTTCGTCTAATACAGAAATTCCTCTACAATATTCTGGGAAACTTTAGTACATCTTAAAACTGAGATAGAAGTTTGACATAGAAGAAATAACTGCTTTCAAATGGCTGTTTGTGTTTTCAGGGATTTTCTTTTTCGTGTTTTTAGGTTATCTGCTAACTTTCAAAAACCACTAATTGTAAAATACACAGAGATAGCAACAGCCAAACACTTAGTATTAGATAAAAATACTTGCTCACGAAATAATCCATAAACCTGATACTACAGGAACCCATGTGAGAGAAGCCTACATTTGTCTACACTCAGTTATCTATCTGGTTAAGGCTACCCCAATAGCAAAACACATCTTACTGATTGGCTTTTATACAGCTTAGGTGTGAGGCGGGGAAAGAAGCTGGAAGTGGAAGTGAAGGTTCATGTGAAGGTGATTAATTAATTTAAAAGATGATTGGTTTCAGGTTTTATGTGTGTAAGATTGACAGGAGAAAGGCACATTATAGCTGGGAGCAATCTAAGGTAAGGTAGGCCCTTTCAGGAGGACCATCAGCACTGCTGAGGCTGCTTAGGCTCTGAGTAACATCTTACATGTTTTGGCCAAAACACTGGAGTTTAGTAACTCCTTTAAATTCCCTTACAGGAGTTGAATGAGCTCTGTTATGTGTTTGCAAATTGAACACATGGTTTTCATTACAGGGCCAGGAAGAAAAAAAGCAACTATTCATCGCTTCATTGTACAAAACCCTATCACGGTGTGGGGAAGAGATCTCTTGTCTCAATGGGGAGAAAAAAATAAAAATATTGTCATCACGGAGGTTCTCAATACTCTGATAGTTAATTGGTAGTCAAAAAAATCCTTAATAAGAAGGATGGCCTTCTTTTTTACCAGAGGGCCATCCAGAAGGGGAGGGTAGGCCAAGCAGCCTGAAGATGGTATAAGTCACAGAATAATTAAGGTTGGATGGTCTGTTTGATAGATGAACTCATTGTTAAAAGCTTTTTTACTCACGATGTTAAATTATATATGTTCTAGTTATAATAGTAATACTAATCATGGTGCCTTGTTCCCTCCAAAACATTCTACAAATAATTAATAAAACTATTAAGGGAATCTATATAGTTCAAAGAGGAGGGGGAGATGTTGGAGTGTGAAAAAGAGAGGCCTCTCTGAGAGAAATCAAAATGTCGAGTTTGAATTAAAGCCTTTAGAGAAATTAAAATATATTAAGCCACACAGACATGAAATAGAGGTGTAAGCTTTCGTTTTAAGTCAGTAGAAATATTATTAAGTTGTATAAATATGAAGTAGAAGTACAAATCTTAGTTTTAAGTAAGTAAAAATATGCTTTAAGTGTCTTAAAGAGCAAAAGCCTTAGAATCAAGTATCAAAAACAAGCTTCAGTGAGACCTCAAAAACTTAGTTCTAGACATAATAACAATATAGTAAGAATATTGCTTACATTCTTCAAATAAAACAGATAGACTATTTGCGCAAGCTATGTGTAAGGATTGATACCACTTTTGTACAATAAAACTAAAATTCTAATAAGTTTTAAAAAAATGCTTCAAGCTCATGTTTTTAGCTCATTAGGTAATTTGTAAATAAAAATCTGTGTATTAGAGTGAGAGCACTTGCTCACTCTCCCTTCCTCCACCGTCATCATCATCGCCACCACCACATGAAAGAAGAAGAAGAGGAAGAAGAAGAAGAAAAGAACAGAAGAAGAAAGACCAGGAAACATCTGCCTCTCGAGACTCTGTACCAGGCTGCAGCTTCTGCCTCTGCTCAAGACTGTACCAAGCTGCAGCTTCTGCTTCTAATCGGGGCTCTATACAACAAAGTTTTTAACACGGACTTTAGCACTTTGGACTCTGTCTTTTGAAACTGATGTACCTGTATAATAAACAACTTTACAGCAACCAGCAACTGCTCTGCACTTATGAAAACCTAAACCCATGACAATCTCGACACTCAATCTCTTCTGGTATTTTGTTCTGTAGGTGGATCCCCTCAAGTAAATAAAAATTTGTTCTCTGTTCCTATGCTGTCTTCTGGGCATTACACTGTATGCTGTAGGAAATCTGTTATGGGCTGACCAATATGTCTAAAGCTCAGTCTGATTCTTGTGAAGCACCAAGCCTCAAGCTGGCATCAGCAGCAAGATGAAAAGCAGGAAAGAAACTTGAGTGGAAATCTAACATCGCTAGAATGGCCACAGAAATGTTACACCACTTCTGTGTAACAGCAGTGCATCATTCTTGCTCTTAAAGCTTGCACCTGGGTTAAGTCACCAGTAGAAATGGCATCTTCTATCTGTGCCTTGAAGAAACGGAAAGCATTTTACTCCAAACAAATTCAAACAAGTTGTTTTAGATGGAGACATTATGTGATAAGGCCAAAGCAGAGCCATGCAGTTTCACCTTAGGAATTAAGTCCTTAAGTATTCAAGGAAAGGCGGAGACTGAGAGCCTTGCTATCTCTATTCCCCCATCCTCTGCATTTTGCCTCTATAGGGTGTAAACCCATCAGGAGTGGGAGGGACTGTTTAATACCAAGGTCTAGTGCTGGTCTAATGATGCTTTACCCTCAGGCTGCACTTAAACACTTACTGAAGAAAACAGTGGCAGCTGTTGAAGGTGGTACCATCCCCAGCTGGAGGGAGGTAGCCAACTCCAGGGCAAGGTCAAGGGGTGAGCACATCTCAGCAGCTCCAGGTCTCAGTAGAACCCTCCCCTGCAGCTTCACTGGGCTGAGCTGGCCGACTGTATATTTAAAGTAGATGTGGGGTACCCAGGAGTTCCGTTTGCTGACTCAAGTGCAAGGCAGTGGTTAAGGTTGGCAGGAAATGAGGGCCAGGAGTTGTATAGGTTGATGTCTTAAGATGTCAGCAAACTTCTAAGGAAGAGAATGTATTGAAGACTATGTTTATTCAAATTGTTCAACCATTTTTTGCTGCTATCTCATAAGCTGGAACAGAAAGAAAGGTTGGAACTGGAATATGCTGTATTCATCTGTTCTAGGCTATAAATTGTCTGAAACATCACATGAAGGCTCAGTAGTGCTCCTTGCTGTTGTCAGCATTGAAGGAGTGGCACCTTGTGAACAACAATGTTTTCTTTTGCAGATATGGTTGGAGTGATTCACAAATGCAGTAAACTTAAATCTTCCTCCTTTGTGTGTGGTAGCAACAGCTGGGATGATATTAAAGAAGTCTTGAGGATGATACCTGGACACAGTGGGGTGCTATATTCACCTGAAATGTAAATCTAGCAGTAAATTTGCAGCCTTTTTATGCAAAATGCAAAAGCCAAGACATGGGCAAATATTAGGAGTGGTCAGTTGACAGACCCAGATGGAGAATGACTGTAAACAGTTGGAGATGTGATAAATCACCATACAGGATGTTAGTGGTAGAGCTGGGGAGGTAATGCCACAAACCACAACTTTTACTCTCATGCACCTTTGTACCTCCCGGTGTTTAATGCAGCCTTTGCATCTACATTAAACAGCTGTCTTTAAAGAATCATACTTTCCACTGATTCTATGTCCTTTTCAGCGTTCAAGAACTGCCTCACCATTCAAATAATTGTGCCTTCAAGGAGGATGTGTTAAGAAAAGCCCACGACTCTCTGTAGAAGATAAGACAATCGGAAATCAAAAGTTGGCTTTGTATTAGAAATATGTGATGTTCGATGAAAAATTTGTTTTCTCTTGGCTATGAATTTTAAAGTTACAAAACTCTTAAACCAAACTGTTAAATGTAGATTCTTAATTTTCTTCTGCTGAACACTGGAAAACATTAAATGTGACTTTGCAAATTTCCAAGGAATTATGAATTCAGAGGAAACTGGTGCTACATCCCAAGGAAAGGTAAGATAGATCTAGAAGTATATAGCACATATTTTATAAATAATTAGTTCAATGTTAATTCTGCTTAAGAGTTATGATGCTGACAAGTAATTTTGTCTTTCTTAATTTTCCTTCCTGTAAAATGGAAATAATAATTTCTAAATGTGGCATTTATCTGTATGGAGCAGCTACAGTTACTACTAGTACAGGCTGTGCTGCATTTCAATCTGGAAATTAGAAAAAGCTCTCAGTAAATATCTTGATTTTGAACCTACCCAATGTGTATACTTTCAGGGAGTAAGAGGTGAGTTTGTCCACAGTCAGTTTCCCAACAGGAGCTTTCCTTGCCTGGGCTCAGCATAGAGCTCTTTTGCTTTATTTTTTTTTGGACTTCTCCAACCTGAAGGTGTCAGCTCTATTTTGTTGTTGCCAATGGGCATCTGGCTCCGAGTGTTCCTCGTGAGCTCCAAGAGGATGATTGCACTGGTCTTGTCAGAGTAATCTACAATAATCTTATGCCACTTTCTTCTTCATGCCAGAAGATGCATGACATAACATCCCTAATCCTTTCAGTCCTGTGAATTTTGGTGCTTTGACTTTTCAGTTTAAATATTCCTTAATATTTATCAAAGAAATAAGGGACGTATTGCTTTTAAAGGGGAGTTAATGTATTGGTTTGATGCTTGCAAAGGCTTCTGAAAAAGGAAGAAATCCTAGCACAGTGTGATATGGCACAGACTGTTTAAAAAGTTAGTGTCTAAGCTATTTTCAGGCCTTGGGCCACAGCACCATGACTTTGTTTTGTTGAAGACAGAGGTTCTGAGTTGATTTATCCATATCCTGAGCATTTAGTGCTCTCCCGATTTCTACCACTTCACAGATAAACAAGGAGAGCAGGAAGCAGCAAAGAAGAAATTAATAAGTGAAGAGAGGCCAAGAAAATAAGTTGCTGGAGGTGGAAAATGTTCAGCACCTGTGGATTTTGTATGCTGATCTGCTTGAACATAGTCATTTTGACCTTCCTAAAGCACCTATGGGTTAAAAAAAGCTGCTCCAAGATGAATAAGTGAAAGAGAAAAGAGCTGAGGTGTGGGTTGCTGGGTAGTGAAGCTGCCCTGCAATATGTCAATGCTTTCCCTTGAGCTGTCTCCTCTTGGTCTAGCTCAGTAGTGTCGTGGGGAGCAGGGCAAAGTCCTGCCCATCTCACTTGGCATCTGGGAACTGACAGCTAACCGTGGGAATTGCCACCTAAATGTTGATATTACTTGATCATACTGATATTTTGTGATTAACAACTATAAAATGGTTCCGCATTGAACAATAGCTTTTAGTGAATTCTAATCAATACTAAAATATAATTCTGACGTCAGTGCCTTGATATGAGTTTTTTGAACAAATTAAATATATTAATTAAAAAGATTTGATTCTTAATAGTTTGGTATTCTGTGATAGATTCATAAGTTCAGTCTACTAGAATCATGTAAATTGGCTTTTTTGGGGTATATTTTATGTTTTGTTGCACATTAATGTCATTTAATTGTAGAGTTCAGTTATATCTCAAATTACTCTTTGATAAAACAAGAGGGAATTAATTCAAGAACTTTAGTATGATTAATATTTATTTAGTCAGTTTTGTAACTTCTCCTTATACTCTTTATGGATAGCTGCCCTGTACTTATATAATTTTTGTTCTTTCTGCAAGACTGCACTACACTTCTGTGGGTTGTAGCATTACCTTGGAACGCAAATGAAGATCTCATTAAGCTCAAATGCACTATAGTTCAAATGTTTCTGCAGCTTCTAAAGAGCACCCCTTCATCCATTCCAGCCTGGGATGTCTGACATCTATAGGTTCTAGTATAAATGTAATGCCTTGTAAGTTATTCTAATCCTGTGAACAAATTTATCATTGTGAATGATGAAATGATTTTTTTGTTTGTTTGTTTTCTGTTATTGTTCTGTATTTGTTCCACTAAAATATACAGGAATGTGGGAAGCTGGCACTCTTGATTTATGGTTTTCACTTCATAATCTATTTTTCAAAATTGCACTATTCAGATTTGCTTTTTGTGCTCTTTGTGATGAGAGATCATTAACCTGCTGTCTTGAGGGCAAGCATGCCAGTAAAGGCAGGCAGAAGTTCAGGAAAGCTACACCTCCAGATGAACAAAAAACTCTTAAAATGCAAACGTGCCATTACCACAGCATGACTAAGGGATCCATGGAAAGAGCAACAAACCGATAGCAACTGCTACAGAACATGGCTGCAGGGCTTCCTCAGGTGTTGCAGCCCAAGCTCTCGGCTGAAGCCCCTGTGAGTCTCTGAGCTGACTTCTTGGATATCCACTGTTTGCTGGCATTCAACAGAATTCAATAGTGTCTTCTAGGTCTGAAGTGTTCTGTCTCTAAAAGCCTCTGAGCGACTAAACTGACATTACATTCCCAGGGAGTTCTGTAGTCTTTGCAGTAGGGAAAGGTAGATGGGTAGGTGTCTTTGTTGAGCTCCTCAACAAACTGACTTTAAGGGAGAAGGTACTGCAGATTGCAGACCTGGCTCTCCCAAACCTTGGAGGGCTGGGATATCAGCATGCTGGTGTCCGGCTCTTGTGATATCCTTGCCAGCCTGGGCTCTCACAGAATCACAGAATGGGTCAGGCTCGAAGGGACCACAGGGGGGCATCTGGTCCACCCTCTCTGCTTGGCAGGGTTGTCCTACACGATATGGCACAGGGTTGTGTCTACGACAGTTCTTGAGTATCTGCAGCGAGGGAGACTCTGCACCGCCTCTGGACAATCTGTTCCAGAGTCATTGGCACGGTGAAGAAGTTCTTTCTCTTCTTCTGGTGGAACTTCCAGTGTATCACAGCAACATCTTGCCTGTTGCTTCGTGTCCTATTGACTGGTGCCGCCGGGAAGAGCCTGGTTCCATCTTCCCGGTAACCCGCCTTCAAACGTTCATATACATCAATGAGCTGTCGGAGTGGTGCGCCTTAGTAGGGTGTAGGCGAGCCCGCGGAGGACGGACAGCCGCTTCTTCCAACCAGGGAAAGTACCCGGAGAGGCTGTGCCCGAACTTCCCGCCATGGCACCGGACGCAGGGAGCGGGTTCCCCGCCAGTGTCAGGCCGACGCGGGGCTGTAGGTGAGGGTCATGTTGCCCCGGCTGGGGCTGGGCAGAGGGCAACGGGACGAGCCCTCGCGGCGTCCCGGTGCCATCCTAGTGGCCGCGGACTCTTTGCCGCGCTGCGGCCGCTAGCTCCGAGCTGCCTGGCGGAGGGAGACGTCGCGCGGCGTCGGTCTCCATGGCAGTGGGGATGCGTGGGCGGAGTGGTTGGGGCCGCAGCGCGGCGGGCGCGCGCGGGAGAGAGGGAGGGAGGGAGGAGGTGAGGGAAGGAGCGCGCACCCCCGGCCCTCCTCCGCCCCTCGCTGGGTGTTTGTGTCGGGCTGTGACGGCAGCGGCGCGGCCGAGGGGCTTCCACCCTCCCGCTGCTGTGAGCCCGACAACCCCGCGCCCGCCATGCGCGGCCCCTAGAGCAGTGGGCCCGGCGGCTGGTGCGGTGTCTGCGCGGCGGCGGCCGCCATGGCGGTGGAGACGCGGCCGGAGCTGGTGGGGAAGCGGTTTCTGTGCCTCGGCGGCGAGGAACCGCCGGAGAGCGGGCGCTGGCGGGCTGGGGTTATCCGTGCCGTGTCCCAGCGGGACTCGCTCAGCCCCGACCTGGCGGTAAGAGCCGCGGCTCGGGCCGGACAGGGGGCTGCGGTGGGGGGCGGCGGGCCCGGCATGACACAGCCCCAAGCCTGGCTGGGCACAGTGACGTGGAGCCGAGGGTCACGGCTGGCGCCAGGTGCGGTTCCTCGCGGTGTTTGCGGCCGCTCCGTGCCCCGGCCATGCAGCCGCGGTTAGAGAGGGCCGGTGCGTGGCCTGGGCACCGAGGGGCAATCACGCTGCCCCTGGAGCAGCAGGGGAGAATGCGGCTAATCCAGGGGAATGCAGAAACTGCTGCCGCGTAGCACTTCGACGGGGTCCTACATGCTGGTGAACGTTGTTATTAAAAGAATGGCGTTGTTTCCCTTCCTTTTATGCCCGCTGTCACTGTTTTCCTAAGAGGTATAGGAATGTGCATGTAGGTTAGCGAAGGAGCCAGGATATGCTCTGTTGTGCTTAGACACACTCTCGGTATGGGGGGAAAACACGGCCAGGATTTCCTTAGGTTGGTGTTCTGAATACATAATCTGTAAAATGGAGTTTTATTGTGCTCCTCGGACTTCGTCGTTATATTGTTTGTGAATTCCGCAGTCACAGGAGTGCTGTGTTTCCTCTGTGGTTGTCTCTTGCCATGTTTTTATGTTATTTAGTGCTTCTGAAAGCACATTTAAAAATATCATGACTATGTAAATGGGCATTACGTAGGCTGAAAAAAGGAGTCACCGGACTGCGCTGGACAATCCATATTGCTGCTGGCAAGGGAGAGGCGTTCACAGCCCGGCGCTGGTCGGGGTGGAATGTTGCCTTTTTTACAAACTTATCAGGCAAACAATTGCCCCGTATTAGAGATTATCGATTGCTTACTTCGGGAAGTGTGAATCATAGAATTAGGAACTCTTGTTTTTGTTCCTTCCAGACTTCAAGCTTTGTTTCAAAAACAGAAAGTTGAGATGCTACTTTTTTGCTATATTCTGTGTTAGTTTTGTTTTTGCTTTTGGTTTTTTTGGTATGTTGTTCCCATTCTGCTGCTAAAATGATTTTTTTCCCATTCTCCAGCTGTAATTCAAGGAGTCCTTGAATTCAAGTTCGTAATTCAATTTCATGCCCTTCTTTATGAAATGGTTTGTGTTTTCAGCCTTTGGCTATATGTGAGAATCGTCTAGAATGCTTTATTTTTAGAACCACTTTTGGATGTTATTTTTGCAGAGTAGCCTTTAGAATCTATAGACAATTATGGAAACAATCAGTAAGGTTTAAGGAGGTATTTACTAACATTTACAAGTCAGAGCCATAATTTGTAAACTCTGGGGGCAGAGCTGACATAAAGGCATTTCAGGGGCTGTGTGTTATGTTAAATGAAAGATGCACGCTGCAGATTGTAAAAACTTGCTCCTCTTCTTGACTTTGTCTGTTTTTCTCTTCAGATGCTCTTTTGTTGCAATTCTTGGTAATTTAAGGAAGAGCTGTCACATTACAGCTGGATTCCGAGGCAGGATGACTAAGGGTATGCTTATGTGTTGTAACGAAGCACCATTTGGATAGATCTAAACTACCTGGGAAGCAGGATGGATGCTCCAGCTGCACTTCAGCCTGGGTGCAGTGCAGTGCTAACGTGGCCATATTCCTTCTGGTGTTTAAGATAGCTGCACAGCACTGCATTATCCTGTGTTGATACACTCCTAGTCACCTATGAGTGCTGGAAGCCTGGGAAGGTTTTGAAAGTAATTTCTAGGTCTCAAGAGTCCTGCAGAAGAACTTAATTACTGGAACATCACTGCCCTTTAAAGTGCAGCATTTGGGGTTTGTGTTATATGTTCTCTGGCCCCAAAGCACAAAGAAGTGGATAGAGGAAAAATGATAAGGTTTCTTTAAGCAACAGGTAATTTTTGTAGGTTAGACTCTCTTTCTGCATTTATAATTAACGTTAACTTCTTGTTAGTTGATATTTGATATTCGTTAATGTGATTATCCTCTTCCCCCTAAGCCCCGCAAAGGACAAGGATGTTCTTCTGTTAGCCCTGTTCTATGTCTGCTACCCTAGCTGGAGTAACTAACTACTGCTCTTGTCCTTCCATGGCTTTTTTTTTGAGGTGGCCATCCCTGTAAATAATTCCAGACCCTTCTGCTCCCCATCATTCAAGCAAAGCAGTAATTCTTGTTGGCAGTTTCATCGCTGCCCACAGGGTGCAGTATAAGAATGCTGAAATTGACTTTTTGTCAATTTTGTGTTTTCCTGATCCCACGAATGGAATGGATGAATGAGAAATGCAGATGCTGCCCTGAACCACAGGACAGGAGGAGGGCAGCAGTGAGCATTTTCAATGTGAATTGCAACTTGCTGGAAGTGAGTTTCCTCCTAATCCTGGCTGTGGAAGGAAGTACTATTTGCATTGACTTCGTGTCTTCCTGAGTAAGTGTGAACCCCTCCGTCAATTTCAGCCAGTTTAATAACAGTTTGAGGAAGACTGCCTTCCCCTAATCTGTGAAAGCTGACATCTGATAACCCTCTCCCCAAAAAATCATGAAAGCAAGGAGGTCATGGCATTTGGAAGTGAAGAGGCAATCTCCAGCTGGCCAGTCAGCATGCACCCAGCTTCAAACCAGCTGCAGCATATGCTGTCTCTCTTAGCACCATTCAGAGGTAGATGATGGAACTGATGGAATGAGAAGGTGGGTTTAAGGGCATGACAAAGAGCCTGACGTTAACAAAAGTGTGAGAGCAAGCCTCAGTGTATGCATATGGGAATATATGGACAAATGGGGAGTTTTATGGGGTGCAGGAGCTCAAGGAGACATGGGTGAGCTTAGAGGCAACTGATGTAATTAATGTTGAGTGGCCACAGGGATTATAGGAACAAATCCAGACGAAACTGAGCTTCATTAGTTCTGCTGTAATCAGAGAATCAGGAGCTCCAGACCTGAAGGCTGGACTAGCTGCTCTCCACCTTTGAGCAGGGAAATCAAGAGGCCAGTTTTCATATGCTGCTAAATTTGTTTCATGATTGTGTTTTTATACCTAAATTAATGATTATTTTGATAGTTGAAGTTACTGTCCTGGTAGGAAAACATAGGAAAGAACTCTTCCTGTTAGGTCTTCCCTACTCCATGGAAGTATATTAAATAACTCTTTCCTTATACTCTTTATGACTGCAATATAGCTGATATGTAATATCTTTTTTGCAATGTGTTTACAAAGAAAGAGAACACTATCAAAGTGTCTTTTCTCCCACTGCTTTATAGAAATTTTGCCTTCCTCAGCTTTCCTATTAATTCACCACTAGTGGGGAATATGGTGAGAACAGCTGGCACTGGTTGTGAGTGCTGATGGTCTCCTGGAATATGAATGCTCTTGCCATTACGTGAAACCCTCTATGCCAGGATTTGGAAGCCATGCCTCTTTCTTAGTCATCCTGTAATGTTAAACATCTGCCACACAGCTATAATGTGTGCAATGTATAAAATCTAATCCAAGAGTTTTCTTGCTGATTTTCATGGTCTGAGTCAAAGCTTTATAAGTTAGACCTCTTGATCTTTCTTTCTTGGACATTGCTGTTGCATGCAAAGCATTTGTTTAAAAATAAAAACAAGGACAGACGTTTGATATATGTATTTGTGTGTATATGTGTGTATGTGTTTCATAGCCGTTGAGAGAATTCATAACGATTTTTCAGCTTCACACCAAGTGTTGTTAGAGGAAACAGGGAGGTCTGTTTTTCCCTCCTTCTAACTGCCTGGAAAAGCTTGTGTGCTGCTCTGATTACAGTGATAACTCTGGGCAAATAAAGAAATGGTCAGGAGCAAAGAGGCGGAGTCAATGCCATATGATCTTCCTTGTCTTTACTGTCCCATAAGAATTGCTTTCTGGGCCAGAGGTTGCAAATCTTTGATGTGGTGAAAGAGAAAATGGAAGTAAACTTTTAAACATAGAGTGTGCAACTCTTAATAAAGAAATCACATTAATTTTAAAATAGTGATTTCTCAGTAATTTCTAAGTTCATGTTTATTGATGCATGAATTTTTCGGTTATAATTCACGTGATTTGGAAGACAGCATAAAAATTGAGTTGATAGTCTTTAATGCATGATGATAGGCAGACTAATATCTAAAAATTGTGCATAGGGAAATATATTGTGGCGATAAGTTACCATATCAGATACTCTTCATAAAAGCCTAAATATTAATGATAGTTTGAAGCAGCGATGTAATTTTTATTTACAATAAAGTCAGTAAGATATAGTAGTGTAAACAATACACCAATACTTTTGGTGAACTGTAGTTTTTTTGGATCTCATATTTGGTAATTTACAAACAGGGAACTGATAAAAATTCAGTAAGTCTGGTAAAACCATATGAAGAGAATATCAGGAGATTATGGATCTGTTTTAACTGAATTTGCCTCCACTTAATAGTAAAATGGAAGTTCGCAAAATGGAATGAAAACTTACCACTTCTGTGTTACAGTTAATATGAAAATAATTTTAAATAATTTTGGATAGTTGGAAAATAAAAGATGTTTTAGTCAAGTACTCCATACACTGATTAATTTCCCACTAAATGATGAAGTTAAATTTGCCTTTGCTGTATGTGGAGCTGCACTGACCTAGTCTTTTTACAAATTTTAATTGTTTTAATATTCTTGCTTCTGCATTCCCAAAGTTTCTGAATGTGATCTGTCTTTGTCATAGAGGCACAGAATTGCATTTCTGTAGGTTACACCTGGTTTTTGCCATATACTGATTTTTAGTGCAGTGTGTTGCATGTTGTCCTCTGTTCTCCTTTTGCTAAGATAGTATTATAGGGAGAAAGTGCATGTGTTAATTTTTTGGAATGCATTTGAGCTGGTCTGTTTAAAAATGAAATTTATTTTTTCATTCCTTATTTTAGAAGTACATACTCTGCAGCTTTGACTTGTTAGCCTTGACATAAGGTGGAAGACACAGAAAAATCTTCAGTAAAATTAATGTAGAAAGTAAACAAATAAATGTGCTTTAAACTATTTGTGCACAGCTTATGGGTGGTTAATAGAATTTAAAAATTCTGTGTGTTTTTGTACTAACATCTGGGTTAATAAGGAAGAGCAAGTTGTTGGTGAGGGTCCCTGTCATGTTATTTACTTCAGTTATTGGAGATGATACTAAAGACATGTCAGAGTTTATCACATCACTGTTACCTTTGAATGAAGGAATGTTGATGTGTTTTATGTGTTTTGAATCTGGTTTGAAAGAAGTGGGAGAAGATCAAAATGCAACAGGGATTAGACAATTTTCAGTTCTTTCTGCTATTCTGTATCAGTATTGATGCCAACAAGAGTCTTGTAAGTTTGGTGCATGTCAGCTGGGCAGTCTTTTATTGGCTAAGCAGTAAAGAAAACTTACTATTTCCTTTTGTGTTTCTAGTAAGGTTGAGCTTGTCATCCTGTCTCTGTGAAAGTTGCCTCATCTGTCTACCAGAGATGGTTCAGGAAGGAGTATCTCTTTCATAGTAATTTGACAAAAAGATCAAAGAGAAGATATTCTTGTGAAATTGACTGCAAGGATTCAGTGCTTTATACTCTGCCTTCCGTTCTTCACTTCTTTTACTAAAAGAAACTTGAGCATGATGTGGTTCAATAAGTAAATGTACCTGCACTGATGGATATTTGAGTAAAGTTTGTTTGAATGTCAAGATTGCAGAGAGAGTTCAGGTGTCCTGAGCTAGGGATGAATCATTTAATTAATTTGTTGCCTGGTTGCAACATAAGCAACAGTGAACAAAGTATGGAAAAAGAAAGGTTTTATCCTACAGTTAACTATGGAGGCTCTTAGGAAGAGATATCAGATACTTTCTTAATAAAAAAATTGCTTTTGCCTTTTATATGTTTTGCATATAAATACTGTGTTATTCCACTTTTGCCTTACTTCAGATTTTTCTTTTTCTGGAACTTTGTGTAAATCTTTGGAGCTGTCTCAAAGCATGGCATAGCCATCATAAAGAGTTGTAAAGAATGAGCAACTATTTTATAAGAAGCTTTTCTTCTTGTGCACCTTCCAGGATCTCTAAACCTGCTTGAGAACAGCAGAACTGTTATTTAATATCAAATTGAATGAATTTTAAAATTCATGGTACTTGTGAAATTTGGCCAAAAATTAACTTAGCTTTCTTCTAATCCTACTATCAGTGAACTGTAGAGATGCATAGTTCCATCAGTGATCTTGAATCTCTGCTGGGATTTAGGCTTGACTTTCCCGTTCAGTTGAACTTGATAAACTGTAATGCTTTTGCTGAAAAAAGGTAAGTACAGATCATCCAAGAAGTTCAGCTGAAGTTGGCAGCAAGTGTTTGTCTCGGAAGAGACACTTCTGTGACGTGCTGTTAGTGCCCACTTTTGTGCTCTGGGCATTGACATTTCATGTTGCTTCATGATGAGGAGGGAGGGTTTCCCTCCTCACCCTGCTAAGTAGGGACTGAGACCTACTCTGCTTGTAACCAGCTCATTCTTGGAAACTGGTGGAGAATTCTAAGCTAAACTAATGCTATACTGCTTCATTATATTGATTTCTCTAGAAAGTTGCTATTGTTAGTTGATGTTATATCTGTGCACCAATAATTTTCAATGTCATAAGAGAATGAGAGCAAGGGATCCAGAGAAGCCTCAAGGATTTTGCTGTGTTTCACTTTCTAGTAATTTTCTTAAAAATAGTATTTTACTTAAAACAGCTGTTGCTATGTTGAGGAATTAAGTGGAATGAAGCAATTTGATTTGCTCCTGAGGAAGTTACCTTTATGTACATATAGCAACTGGCTTTGTGCTAATTCATGTACTCTATTCAGAGCTTCATGGGTACAAAAGATGCAGGATGAGCATTAAAAGTGCCTAGCTTGATCCTCCTGTGGCAGCATTTTTAGAAGTTTTGGAGACTGTGGTTCCACAGACATTTCTCTTGGTGGCACTACTGGCTTAATTTTTTTTTAACCCTGAGCAATTTCCTGACCCATTCATCATATGGCACTTCAAGCAGTTTTACTGAGGCTGGAGGAGGTGGTATGGGATCAGTCCAAGGGTAGGAGCAGCTTAAGATGGAAATGTGTCTGGACCATGGCCTGAATGAAGTTGAAAACTGACTTAAGTACCTTTGAGGGTTGCACGCAGTAATTAGATGTGTTCAGTTGTATTGCAGTTGAATTAATGATACTTGTTCACATATTATGAGTAATTTCTTCTTTCAGCTGAATAAAGAAATGCATGTTCACAATAGCTCATGACACGATCATTTGATGTCTGCTGATGCAAGACTTATTTACAGAAGCAAGTTTGGAAGAACAGATGTGAAACTAAATGCTCTGAGGGAAACTTAAGCATCTCTATGCTAAAATGCATAAACCTCTGATGACTTGGTAAAGTATTGCCTATAATTCTTCTGCATCAACGAAGATCTTTTTGAGTGTTCTGAGCAGCACTATAGCTGACGCAGATGTCAAAATGATTGCAGCGAGGCTTCACTGCAGGTAATTCAAGTAGAGACCACTAACATATTATTTGGGTTGGCTCACCATGATTTTAGTTTTTCACTAAGGTAACAGGGCTCTTCAGTCAAATGATAGTTCAAAATTTGATTGCTCTGAAAAAGAGCTGAGTCATTGCCAGGTGGTCCAAGTTGAATCTCTTCAGTCCTGCATGTCTGGTGAGGAGGGGCTGGAAAAGCTGTATTTTGAAGGAGTATTGGGAAGGACAGTTCATTTTGAAACATTCCTCCCGCTGATTTTCTTATATTTTTGCTTTTCTTGGATTGTCTTCTTTCCTGAAACATGGAATGTAAATTTACTACCTTTCAAAAACAAACAAAACAGCCTAAAAGCTGAAGTCAAGCAGACAAAGAAACTTGTTGGGGTAATAATAGAAAATATGTGATCTAAACTGTTCAGTCAGTATAGAAAATCTTGGAGAAGGAAAACCAGGAAATGGCATTGAAGTCTTAGGCTGGAGTTTGTCATTAATCTGTACTTTTTCTTGCACCCTAATTCTTCCTACACCATAACTTGAAGACTTCAGCTTTTCAGCCTTGGTCTTCATCAAAGACAGGAGCAAGAGAGTATAATCGAGACATGGTGCAAGCACCTTTTAGAGGCGAGGTTAATGAGTTTTAGGCTGTAGACCCATGGTGAGATTTGAAAAGTTAGGAACTAACTGTGGTTTAGTTGCCAACATTTTAGTCAAAAATGCGAAAGCTGATATAGTTAAAGAATTAATGGAATGAGGTACTGTGGCCTTCAGAGCTGTTGTGATATTTTGCTGCCACACCTCTACAATATTGGCATATGGCTACACTTCCTCAGTGTTTTGTTATAGGGATTTAGAGCTCAGGGACTTCATCCAGCAGAGGTCTTTGAGTTTTGTAGCCCTTCCTGGATTTCTCATAAATGAATTGTGGGAAATCTTTTTGAATCTCTGTAAACTTCTCAAAATTCTGTGACAAAGAAGTGTCAGGCTTTACCTGTGCATCATACTTAGGATTCCCTTCTGTTGTTTCAGATATGCTTTCATCCCTGCATTGCAAGGTACAAGTCCACAGTCACCCCTTGTTTGGCATTCATGATTTTTTCATTATTTTTGCATGGCACTCAGGATTTTATTAGCTCTGCTCTGTGACTTCATATTTGTCTCTTGGAACTTATAAATATGGCTGTTTTCCTTCACTGTTTCATAACCCAAGAGAAAAGGAGGTATCTGTTCTGTCAGTCCCTACTAGCCCTGTCTAAATAAATGTCTCTTTGAACTAGATTATTCCAAAGAGTGCAGTTTCTTTGCTTGTCTTAAATGCATATCTCCACCAAGATGTTTATCTTCACATGATTCCCTTTCTGCATGTTGTTCTGAACAGATCTAATTTAATACCTTTGAGGGTTTTTTTTCCAGGAAATAAGGAAACATTATAAGTTAGCCTTAAATTAAAAACAAAATTTTTGTAATCAATTTTTTCACTGGAGTATATAGTTGATTTTTCTGTTTTGGTAACAAAATTGTCTATTGCAGGTGCATTTACGTTTAGTATATCCAGCTGTTGGTCAAACCTTGGTGGTAATATATTTAATAGCAGTTAAGCAGTGAGTAAGGTTTAAAAAAATGTGGAGGTGATAATGAAATATTTCTGGCTTGCTAACAGTTAATTCAGTTAACAGGTGTGCTGTCCTGTGAATAATCTTAACCTCCTGTATAATGTTGTATTTTAAAATTTGTGTGTAGGTCAGAATGTGATATGTGAATATTTTTAGATAATGCTGTGATCACTTCTCAATTAAATAGGTAGCATTTCTGTGTAACATTTTGCCTTATTTAAAGAAAGTTCAATTTGTTTTTATTAATAGAAAATGTTTCAAGTTTTTTGTTACTTTGTAGTATTTTTTCCATTAACAGTTTGTAATCTAAATTAATAAATTTCTTTTGTTACTGATTGCTTTCTACAAGACTTCAATTTAGTGAGTCAGGCCTAAGACTATAGAGAATGAAAGATCTTGTTTAATAAATTATTCATTGACTAACTTTGATTCCATCAAATGGTTTATTTTAAAATGAATGTAGTACTTTAGTTAAGGATTGTAAAGATTTTTGGATTTAAAATTCAAAGATTTGGCTTTCTGTTGATGCTTAGAAAAATGGCTTGCTGATACTGCATAATTTATTTGTTTGGTGGGGCTTTTTTTTTGTTTGTTTGGTTGGGTTTTTTGTTGTTGTTTTTTGTTTGTTTGTTTGTTTGTTTTTAAATTCTGTAATATTGCCTTTTCAGGTAAAGTGAGATGTATGTGTATACTTTGACATATTTTTCCCTGTCAAAATTTTTTTGACAGTAAGTTTTCTGATATTTCATTTTAGTTTTTGAATTTATTTTAACTTTTAAATGCATTTGAGCATGGCTCATGTTTCAATAATATGACAAAACTGATTGCTGCTCAATGGCTTAGTTTCAAATGTGATACACAGAATACAAGTGTTAAGTTTGCTCGTATATTACTTATCTGCTAGAATAATGGCAGAACTTAATAGGGTTCTTCATTTAGTTCCTCTTAAATGGAGAAATTTTTTCTCTCCAGTGACTTCTTAGGTTTGTTGGCTGAGGTAAAAGGACTACATGCAATACCCTTTTAGGTTCTTCTCTAAGATATATGTTGTCTTATGGTAACTACCCATTTCCAAGTACCTGGAACCTGTTTTCCAGACATGTTTACTATGTATTTGAGAGAGTTTAAGGCTTCAGTTGATATAAGCAATGTCTGTGTTTTTCCTTCCTTTTTTACAGAAGTCTGGTTTTGGTCTTGGTCTGCACTTTAGGAAGGATGTCTTCAGTTAAGAAGAGGACATGCAGAATGGCCCTTGGGAATCTTAGGATTGAGTTAGCTAGTGTTTGGAGGCAGGAAAGAATGGAAAAGAACTTTTGTTTTTTCTCCCCCCCCCCCCTTTTTTTTTTTTTAATCAGTTATTGAGCTTTCTTTAATCAAGGCTTCCTGTGAGAAGACCAGGCGGGCACATACAGAAACTAGAATGTATAGGTCAGTCAACAGAGGGGGCAAGGAAAGAAGAGAGGACTAGAGGACTCTGATGGTTTGAATGCAGAAACTCATATGTAGTTTGATGTAAACTGACAAAAGGAAGGTTCCTCCTCCTTCTCCTCTCTGCACAAAAGGCAGTATCCCTTCCTGGGAGGCTTGTGGCTGCTCTGGGTCCATTCTCTAGCACAAAGAAATACTAAGAAATTTGTAAACAAGGAAAGTCTAACTGTTGAAGTTCAGTACCTAAATTGATAGCTTTACTCAAACCTAGTAGTTTCTTAAGCTCAGGAAAAAAGGAAATGTCTAAAAGCATTGATTATTTAAAGTCAGAGCAGAGACATTGAAGCTGGTCTTGCTGTGCAATTAATTATAGCTTGGGCCATGTGCAGTTCTCGTTCCTAAAGCTGTCAGTTTGGTATTTCTTATGTCAGTTGTAGAACTGGGGGGCGGAGGGGGGGGGGATGGTTTGTGGCTGTTCTTAATTGCTTTGTTTACTTCTCTTTCCAGGACTTAGCTGTATCTGCTTGTTATTTGTAGGCTCTTGGCTGCAAAGGGAGACTCACTTGTAACATAGCAGGCATGTGCTGCTCTTCCTTGAGACTGCATGTACAGGACAGAGTGCCTGAGCTAAAATTGACTTAGAATTGCAAGGGTTTCTGGGATAGAGAGCTGTAGGCTGGCGATCTAAGTACCATGGATACTAACTCAGTAGCATAATTGTGGGAGTTAGGAAGGTTTCTGGAAAGTTAGGTCTTGGAAACTGCTCTCCTAAAACACATTGTGGTGGAGGGAGATGGTGCTTGATATTGTGGTAGGTTTGGACTACCTGTGGCACACAGAAGAGTGCTTCTGAATGTGTCTTTGCTAATGCATGCACATTTTCTCTGAATATGTGCTGTTTGATTGGCTTCCCTTTCAGCTGATTTTTTAAATCTCAGATTTTAAGTAAACCTGCTGTTGAATTCTTTTCGTTATGAGAGCTCAAACAGGCAGGTAGCCTTGAAGGGGGTTAGTTTATCAGATGTCTAGAAAAGTGCAAACTCTTTTTGCAGCTTTATTCACCTTCAGGCTATTCAAGTGAGATCTTACTGTTTGAACCAGTGAGGCAACAGAATTACCATTTTTGTTCAGTGGGGAGAAGCTGTTGTTTTTTTTCCCTTTGGGCCTTAGAAGACAGTGATGTCTAACTTAAACATGTGTTTTGCTGAAAGCTACTTTTAATTAATACCAGGTGGTTTTTTCCCTCACATCAATATTCCATACCTTTATTTATTGGGTCTGTCAGCTAGGCAGTAGCAGCATGAGATTTGGAACTGCAGTTGTGCCTATTAGGCAAGCAGCCAGCTCACCATCAGTACAGTGTACAGATTTGCAAGTCATTTGTTTTGCAAGCCTCATAAGAAATTAATTTGTGGACAGAAACATCCAGATCCTCTGAAATTTGTCAGTAGCTGAAAGTTAAAGAGGAAATCTTGACTTCAGAACATGCGTAAAAATTATATATATGTGTGTATGTATATATACACCCCCTCCCCCAAACAATAGTGGAAAGTAATAAATTTGTGTGGTAATGATATATTGCCTGCTAGTATTGGCATTTATGGTGATAAAAACTAGAGGTACTTCATAAGAAAATTAATATATCCAGTTTGCAAGAGAACTTGAAAATTGCTGCTGCAGTACTTGTGCAATGGACTATGCAGGCCTTTCCTCTGCTGTGTTTTATTAGCATTGTTGATTGGGAGAGGAGATCTGATAGGGTGGGGTTTATAGTCTATGGCACTTGTAGTAGTGGTGAAGGGTGATGTGGGGAGGAGTGACAATGGACTAGGGGCAGTACATGCTGTTAAGTTGTGCTTTGAAGTCTATTTCTCTGTTGGTTGCTTCTGTGTAATCCTTTTATCTGTTTTCCAACACTACTGACATTATTTAAAAAGGAAAGTACTTACTGAGATACTCTAATGAAAAATTTTTCTAACAATCTGGCAGAAAATGAAGTCCTGTTTTAGCAGTCATGCCAAAAGGGTTAACGCTTTGAAGGGTGGCTAGCCTGTGACGCTGATTTGAGCTTGCACTGGTCTGTAAATTAGTGTATGTGCGTTATGGGAAATGTATCCCTGGGGAAAAGAATGCAATTAATTTTTTTCCACATGTTGTAATGTATAAAAGTAATTTGCAAAGAAATCTTTAAACACTTTCATGGAACACTTAATATCACAGTCATTGCAACTATAAGACATTGTTGATGTGCTTTGAAATGAGTGCTGTTTAATAATATCCCCATGCATCTTGCTGTATTCTATATTTTTTCTTACCTTCTAAAGGTAGCTAGCATGAGAAATCTGGTAATGGAAAGTGTTATGCACAGAGAAGGTGTCTTAAAATGGCATATTAGACTGAGATCTTTCTGAATACATGAGTGAAAATTATGGACACTGCTTTTAATCTTCTCTCATCCTGTGCAAAGCACTCAGTCCTGTTTAGCACCAAAGCACCAAGCCCTGTTTAGCATTTCTTGTAGCCTACCTACCCCATTGATGAGCTATATTTCAATTTCTCCTTAGACCATATGTCACAGTGCAAGCTGGCTTGTACTGGGCAGTTAATCTGACTACTGATTGGATAAGCAGCCTAGTTTAAAAGGCCAGCCCCCAAAGAACAGAGATAGGACAAAAATTTGAGACAGACAAGGATTTAATCCAATGAGTTCCAGCCCTGGCTGCAGACAGCTATTGGTCAGAGGGCTGAGCAGCCTGATCTGTGAGCCAATCACAGACACTTGCCTGGGAACATTGAAAGGGGTATATAAAGCGAGGTCAGAACTGAATAAAGGCTTTTTGCTACATAGATCAGAGAGTGCGGGATTTTCTGTCTCGGATCCCACGCTGGTTGAACTCAACATCTGGTGAGCCCCGACGTGATCTGGCATAGCCATACCGCCACGAGCGGGGGAGACAGGCCATCCTTGAGATGCTGAATACTGGCTGAGAGCCAGGGCTGTCCACAGAGATGGGGGATTCTGGCCTAGAGCCAGGGAACTGCCCAAGAGGCAGAGAAAGGCTGGCAAAAAGCCAGGGCTGTCCGATAGAGATGGGTGCTGCCTAAGAGGCAGGGAAAACACTGGCCAGAGTCAGGAATACCTCCAAGAGACAAGAAAGACACCCAAAAAAGAAAGGCAACAGGAACTGACCAGAGCCAGAGCGTCCTAGAGACGAAGGAAAACTTCAGCCAAAAAGCTACAAGAAAATCATGGGAAGCTTCTTTTCTACAAACACGCATCCAGTGATAGAGGTATGGACAGAGTTTTTGGAGGAGTGTGAAATTGAATATGAAAAAGAATTGCTTTTTGATTTAATACTATGGACAAAAGAAAAGGGAGTGGAACCAGCTGTAGAAACTGCATTAAATATAGACTATTGGACTAAAATTGGAGAAGAAATACTAAATGCTGCCTTAAAAATGATAAAAATGCAATTAGACCTTTAAAGCCTTGGAAAACTATCTTAAAGGTGATAAAAGAGATAAAAGCTGATTTATCCAGCGAAAGCATGGAAGAAGAAGTACTTACTCCATGCAGAGAGACTTTACTGGCCGGTAATTCCTCAGTTGCCAGCCCAGAGACTCTAAAAACACCCCAAACTGCTGCAGGAGACATCCGAGAACTATCCCAAAATGGCGGCGGCCTCATGGCTAGGGGAGAGAGAAAGGAAACACAGCCTCCCTTGTGGGACGTACTTCCACCACAAGCCCAGCCTGGGGCGGGGGCGCACCTTTGCTCCAAGCCCAACCCTGGTGGGACTTGCCTCCAGCTCCAACCACGCCTTGGTGGGAGGTTCCCGCGGTCTCAGTCCAACCTCAGGAAGGCGGAGTCCCGACCCAAGGCCAGCCCTGAGCAGGCATGCATCGGCTCTGAGCGGCCCTGCCTCCAGGGGGAGGGGTTTCAGCCCCAGCTCAGCCTTTGCAGGGAGTATCTTCACCCCAGCAAGAGGACCTGACACCACCCCGAGTCGCCATGGAAACCCCCAACGACCCCCAAGGAGAAGCGTGCTGTAATGGCGTCACACCAGGAGCGACACAGGAAAAACCCGGAAGTGCATCGGGACCAAGACATACCAACACCAAAGCTCTGAAAACGACTCTGGAACCGAACTTAAGCCCAGATCCTGCTGCAACCACAACACCCACAGCTTCTTCACACCAGGAGCCGAGCATGGAACAGCTCCAGAAGGTCTCTACACAGAGGAACGGCCAAAATACCCCAGAAAAGAACATGAACTGCACCTTGGCCAGCCTCCAAACAGCAGGTCCAGCCCCACTAATGTTTAAATCAGAGGTCATCTCTTCCAGGGACCCAGTGATCTTCTGGTCAGAGGTAAAGCAAAAGGCGATAGAATGTGGAGATATAGAGACTGCTGTATTAATTTCTGTGCCAGTGAATTCATCAGCACCAGGCAGCCGGCAATGGGGGATGGGACAGTTAAAGCTTTCCCAGTTAGTAATGGGACAACACCTTATCAACATGTACCTTTCAACTGGCAAATCCTTTTAGAGCTATGCCAGTTTGCTGCTAAGCATGGGTTGGAATCCCCTGCTGTGATAAATATGCTTAAACTCGTGACTGATAGTGAACTAACACCCTATGATATGAAGCAAATTGCAAAGTTACTCTATACTCCACTACAGTATATGATACTTGAATCGACCTGGAGAATATATGCAGAGGAGCAAGAGTTGCAAAACTCGAGATTATCACAGCAAGATCTGTGCTTTGGGGTGGGGGTTCCCCAGTTGTTGGGAGTGCGTCCCATGGAGGATCCTCAGACCCAAGCATGCTTAAGTTCTGTGATACTAAACCAGGCAAAAGAATTAGGAATGAGAGCCCTAAATTAGGTTACAAACATGTCTGTACCAATCCAAGGATTTAGAAACATAAAACAAAGCCCAAATGAACTATATATACACTTCATAGAACGATTACGAGATACCATAGAAAAACAAGTAGCTAATAGTAATGCAAAGAATCGAGTATTGCTGCAATTAGCACGAGATAACGAGGACTGCAAAAAACTCATAAATGCAATACCCAAAGAAAATCCATCCTTGGAAGAAATGATTAATGCATGTGCTAAGGTTAATACAGAATCAACTAACATACAGAGGTTAGTTGATTCTATTGCAGCTGCAGTGATGCTGAAAGCAGAAAGCCTCAATCAGAGACAACAAAGCCACCGGAAAGCAACCAGGTAATCTCAGTTCATCCTATAATAGAGGTGGGAAAACCAGAACAGTAAAAATGAAGATTAAAAAACCTATCCACACCAATTGTGGCAATGCAACCAGCAATGTTCACCTTCAGCATAGCTCAACAGCTGCTTCATCCATCTTCAACTTGATTTTAGCAAAGCCTGCATATCTTGCAAGTTTTACTAAGCTGATATTTCCCTTGTTAACCTGTTTTCTTACAGTTGCTAAAGGAATATTTTTTCAAAGTTGCAAATATAGTCTGCAAATTTTTTAAGTGTGTATTGAAGTTCACAGTTGAATGTTTGCTAACTTTATTCATATACATTGCAACAGCATCATACTCAATCAGCTATCTTAAGAAGTGAAAATCTTGCTTACTCTAAGTTCTACAAAACAAATTTCTATGGATCAGTTTAGTAAAAGGTATTTCATTGGCAAATCACAGTTGCAAAATTTCTAAAGTATATACCTCTTGTCACTTCAGTTTATAATGTTTGAAATTTATTAAAGGTTTGTTTTAAAATATAATAAAGAATTTTGCCTAGTGTAAAGTCTCAACTCTGGCCATGTTGGGATTTTAACTAAGCAAAAGGAAATGTGTATCATCTAAGCCTCCTCAGTCAATTTCAATTGTGGCCAAATTGGAATTTGACTGACAAGGAGAGAAAATTATAAAATCCAAATATTTCTGAGTTTAAAATGGAAAGAAATCATTTTGACTATCGGATTTAGCTTTGCAAAAGCTAAAATTCCTTCCTTTGGGATAAACATGAAGAATCTTATCCAAAAAAGGTTCTCCTAAGTTATCATTTAAAGGAAAACTCCTCAACAGTATTAAACACTAAAATTGAATGGCAACATATCAGTAATTATTATTCTCACCACATAGAAATAATTTAAAAGTGTATGTTTTGCTTCTTGTTTTGAATTCTAAAAACAAAAAAGAGGGAGAAAGGATAAAAAATACATGTGTTCTTAACTTGAAACAGTTTCAATTATGTAGTGTATTGTTTTTTAAATAAAATAAAAGGGAGTAAGGAGTAAAAGAAATATATATGTTCTTATTTGAAATGATTCTAAATTAAATGGTTTCTTGTTTTTTAATTATTAAGCATTGAGCCTGTAACATGTCAAGCTGAAAATTATGTTAACAGTTTTCTAAATAAAAACAACACAACTCCAATGATACATCAAGCACATCAATAATTTGGAATACTAAGCTTATAAAATTCAATAACAAAAATTTAAATTTAAAGGATTTATGGCAGTAAATATTGCAACTTTTTTAAAAGATACAATTTAAAACCCAGCCAGCCTGTTAAGCAGGCAAAGTACCTGAGTGAAAATCCCAGTTCATCTATTAGACCTTAAAAGCTCATGTGTCATTGGTTGAGAAAGTAATGACAGAAATTGCACCTACCTCACCAAGTTTTAAGAGACTGAAATAAGAGTTGTTTGTTTACAAAATGTTTTAATGTTTACAAATTGTTTTATCAAGTTGGAATTTTGCGCAATTCTAAAACTGAATGTTATATTAAGTTACAATTTCAAAAGAAAAGCTTAAAGTTTTAAGGTTATAGAGTTAAGTTATATTTCTATGTTAAACAGTTAAATTGTTATATGTGAAACCAAAAGTGTTAAATTCACCTGACTCCTCCTGAACAAAAGCACTGCAGCTTCTGGTATGTGGAACTCATCACTATCCAAAAAGCCAAATTTATTAAGCTAGGTAAAACCCCATTCCAATTGAATAGATGCTGTTAATGTAATTTTGCATGCAAAAGGGCCCTTGCAGGCAAGATTACAGAGAACAAGCAGCACATTTGTGTTTCAAAATTTTTCTTCAAATTAATAAAGAAATGGAGAATTGTTACAGTGCAAGCTGGCTTGTACTGGGCAGTTAATCTGACTACTGATTGGATAAGCAGCCTAGCTTAAAAGGCCAGCCCCCAAAGGACAGAGATAGGACAAAAATTTGAGACAGACAAGGATTTAATCCAATGAGTTCCAGCCCTGGCTGCAGACAGCTATTGGTCAGAGGGCTGGGCAGCCTGATCTGTGAGCCAATCACAGACACTTGCCTGGGAACATTGAAAGGGGTATATAAAGCGAGGTCAGAACTGAATAAAGGCTTTTTGCTACATAGATCAGAGAGTGCGGGATTTTCTGTCTCGGATCCCACGCTGGTTGAACTCAACACATATCTTTTTATTGCATCTTTCTATGGTTAGAGTACTTCAGGATTCTCATAATCATCTTGTCCTGTCCTCACAGTAGGAAGACTCCAGTAAACCTCCCTTCCCTTAGGAAATAAGATCTAGTTAGCTAACTAATAACTTCTATTTTTATTGTGAAGATCAAACCTACTTAAACTACTGATTTATCATTTGAAAATCAAATACATACATGTTGCTTCTGATAGTGGTAGATGGTTACACAGGTCTGTTGGCTCTTTGTTTCTGTGGGCAATAAATTGATTTAGTAGTGGTATATTTTTGCTGAAGATGATCTGATGCGTTGGGGGTGGTTAACTTCAAAAATGGACGAAGATAAGACTGAGAGGATCCAGGGCAAATAGACTGTGTATTGCATGATAAAGTTTGGCCAAGTCTCAGTTTTAGAATTGCTGAGATTACAGTTTCTGTATCTGTGCAACTCTGTACTTTGTAGAATGCTGTTTGACCAAGACCTCACTGTGGTAGGTGCTGTGCAAACCCAGAGCTAAAGTTGTCACTGCTACAGAGTTTCTGAAATCTGGAGTGCCAAGGAGCTGAAATGAGGTTATAATGGTGTATTGTTTGTGTCCTGCAGCCTGACCTTTGGGAAGTCTTTTGACAGGAGAGAGTAGGAGACATTTTTGAGCAAAGTAGCTCTACTAGAGTTTCTTAGTTGTCTGTCAAACATGAAGGATAGATAGTCAGGGATAAAACTCCAAGGTAGTAGGTTGGAATAGAATTTTTCTTTTTTGCCCCCCTCCTCCTTTTTTTTTTAAAAAAAACCGTAGCCAATGACATGTTCTAAGTATGCATTACAAGTGAGATTTGGCATTTTGTAGCTGAGTCTGAAGTCTTTGAAGCCAAAATCCCAGTAAGTTAAATTAATAAAGGAAGGAGGCAAAATTATGTAGAAAAGACAGTTACTGTCATTATGAACGATTATGCAATTATTATATAACAGCATTGTGAGGTGCTATGTGTGAGCAGAGTTCTGTGAAGTCCAAAGGAAAAAATGATGTAATAACTGAAGTAGAAACCTAGGGTAGGACTTAAACATATGCAAGGGTAAGGACCTTGAAGGAGATTATATAAAAAATAGTATTGGGATGAACACTGAAAGTTCAGTCTTTAACACAGTATGCCTGAGGTGCAAACTATGCACGTTACTATCACTGAAGGAGATTTAATGGGTTTTGTGACCCTAACCATAGGACTGCGCTAAGCAGTCTGATTCAGCTCTTATAATAACTACATTCTGAATTTACTTCCCATCAGCATAGAGAATATGTTTTTCATTTCTATCACACTTCTTTTGTTTCTGTGGTTTCAACTCGGGAACTAACTTCTTGAAATGGATTAAACTTGCAACTTTTGAACTCTGTGCATATAATTTGTGGTCTAGGAAACTAAATGATAAGTGGAACCAGGTATTTCTAATGGAAGTTTAAATTAATACTGATCTCAGAGTTTGAATGCTACCTTTTCAAGCCTAAAGGCTTTGGAATAATTTTATTTGAATGTTTTTGTGATGACTTAGTAGTCCCACCATCATTAGCATCTTGATGACAGAGGTTGGTGGCAACTTGAGTTGCCAGCAGACTTTTTCATATATCGTTTGTGAGTCTAGTTGTGTTTTATGTTATAGATGCAGCAAAGACCCCTTGGTTTTGCATTTACTGTAGAGGTTTTAATAATTGGGAGTGACAGAGGAGTTGAGTAATAATCAAATTAACCTGGATGGCCTAAACATCTAACAGTCGAGATCCTTTTTGTGTGAGGAACTGATTTGATTTGTCAAGATGTCAAATTGGTCACAAGCCAAGCTTACCACTTCTGTGGGTTGCATCAAGAAAAGCAGAAGTGCTCCATATGTTCTGATCTGTATTCATTCAGTTTTGCCTAACAAAATTTTAGTTGTTAAGTAGGGTTTGTGACACCCCTTTGTTTTAACATTTCCAATGTTAAACAATGTTAACGTTTCCAATGTTTACCACTTGTGTAAAAGTGGTAAAACATGATGAAATCTGGACTGTGCTGTTATTAAATGACCTCACAATTAAGTTCTTAATTCTTCCACAAGGGGACAACTTTAGAGAGTTGCTAGGGGAAGAAGGAGCATTGGTGTGCTTGCAGTTCTCTGAGACTGTGCTTCTAGAATTGGGAGGGAGTATTTATCCTAATTTGATTGATTTGGAAATACTGTGAATATTTTATATTGACCAAATTATTGGAATGGCTAACTGCGTGAACATATTGGTTTAGTTTAATGGGAAGGAGGAGGTGGAGGTGTCTAGGGAAAATAGGCAGGAGCAGAAAGAATTTTGTGTCTTGGCAAAGAATATGAGTGCTGTTAAGCCTGTGACTCTGTCATCCCTTGTGTTTTGGGTTTTTTTTTTTCTTTGCTTTTTTTTGCTTCTTTGTTTTTAATTAAGCCTACACGACTGCTGTTGTAAAAGAAGATGTTTTTTAAAAATTGTTTCCCCACATTTTCAGCTCCCAGTCACAAGTGTGGGTTGTAATAATTCAAACATTTGGACTGAGATGTAGGAATCCTGAAAATGGGTGTGCCTAAAAAAAACAACATAGCCTTAAGTATCACCACAAGATGTTAAAATAGACATTCTCTAGACTTCTTTCTCAATCTTTCTCTCATTGTACTTGAAGAAAAATAGGAAATCAGTTTGGTTACAGATTCCAAAAGGATAATCTGGATAATCTAAAGTATCAGTCAGTAAACAAGGTAGAAGCCAGTAGATGATAAACAGTACTTACGGGTCACAGGGCTTTGTCAAAGAGCACAATCACAGGAATTGCATGTATGAATAAGTTCTGTTGCAGCATCTGGGTCTTTGGAGGTAGATGTGCTGAACTATGAGTGAGAGCAAAACTTAGTTCTGTAACTAAACCCAGTTTCTACTTTTCTTCAATTCTCTGCTCAGAGAATTGGTTAAATTTTTCTGCCTTATGATGGGAGAGAGAGTCCGCTTTTTTAAGGTAAAACTGTGGTGAATCTGCAGCTTTTGTATCCTGTGCTTAGAGTAGGTTTATATATAGTAGGCAGTCAGTTAAAAGGGCTACTGAGAAAGGAGGTCATCTAGATTTAGCAAACATGTTAAGAAAAATAGGAGCTCTCGAAAGGTGAGGTTTATTGTGTGACTGTATTAGAGTATAGGCAAATCAGGTTTCAAAGGTAGAGAAACAATTACTAAATGTTTTGCTGTAGGTGGTGGGTAAAAAACTAGATATGCTTTTCATCATCTGAGTCTTTGAAATAAAGCAGTGGGGTTGAGGGATGTGAAAAGGGAGTGAAAGAAGTGCTAAAATGAGTTTTTTCACCAGACAAAAAAACAACAAACCAAACAAGAACAACAACAACAAAAAAACAACCACAAAAACACATGAAGGGGGAGTAAAATTACTGGGTTTATGGCACTTTACTGAGTTTAGGGTTTTTGGCGTTTGTTGAATTTTTGTCATTTTTGGCTCATTGTTTCAAATAAGTTTTGTAGGCTTCCCTTGTGGATAAGAGCAGAGGGGGCAGAGATTGTTATTTGCTGAATGATGTCTTGCTCTGGCAGTTGGATATTTCTGTCCTTTGTAAATGTCTCTTTAATGAGCTCCACTATGACTGCGGCTTCTTGGCTTCCATTAGGCGTGTAGTGCATTGGATGAGGAATATGACACTCTGGAAAGTGCAGGTGCAAGATCCCGAGATTTTGGGGTCTGTGTTGCAGAATGTGTTTGCTGTGGTGGCATTAGATGTCCTGGCAAGTCATTGTCCAGCACTAACATAGCTGCTAAGCATTGAGACAGAAGCCAGCTGAGTATTTTGTGTGAAAGAGAACCCTCTAAAACAAAACTGTAAACTGATTCATGATCTTCTGTGCTAAATAATGATCTGTTTATTCACCGTCAGTCCTTTTAACAGCTTAACCTGTTGTGCACTGGCTGAGAATCCTGACAAACCATAGGTTGCACTAACTTGTGGATTTGAATGCTCAGGTATTGCTTGTGTTTGCATTCACAAATCACTCTGACCAACTTGTGTCTAGTGTTTTCTTAGCTGGCCTTTGCCCACCTTTCTTACAGGGTTGGTTTTGCTAATGTGACACTCCGGGCTAATAAATCTGTTGCCAGTTAAATACCAAAACTCTTGAGTTTACTTAGGCAAATGAACTGCTGCACTCCCGATGCTGTAGATCCTGTATAATTGGCAGTTGCTGATAAATCCTTTTCTGGTTTATTGATGAACCTAATCACAGAAAGGAAAATCTAGGTTTCTTACATTAGAAATGGCTATTTACTTGTCAGTTCAGTGTATAGCGGAGCAAAATTCTGAGCCATAGTGTTCAGGATTCTTGGCAATAAAAGTAATGCATTTAAATAATCTAGTAGTAATTGTCTCTTGAATAATTGAGGCTATGAAGCTTTGTTGTAGATTGTCTAGCTGGGTTTTCAAAGCACATTTAATGCAAGCATATTTTCCAGAAAGGGCATTAAGGCATTTAGGTTCTGAGTAGTGAGTCCATTATCCTTTGTTAGTGGTTTATCGTTGTTAAAATACTTTTGAATTTCCTATTGAGAAGCAGAACAGGGTGAATTTCAAGTCCTATTATTCCCCTCTCACTGCTCTGCTGCCTGATCCCAAAATTGTGTAATGCTTTTGTGATTCTTGCATTTAGTTCTTGAGTAGAAGCCTTAACAGATTGAAAAATCCATGAGATCTTGGAATCCTCCACTGCTGTCCAGAGGCAAGATTTGAATGCAGAACAGATAGCTGAATTTTCAAGTGACTAGTGCGGCCTTTGTTTAAGTACAACGCCTTTTGAAAGATACAAAGCATCAATGATCATTGCAAGTATGCTTGGCTTGGTTTTCAGTCAACTGTTCTTAGCATATCTGAGAACTAATGGAAGAGATCTGCAGCCTGTTAGAAAGAAACTCAGTTCCTCACTTCATCTGGGCATTGTCTTCCCCAAACTGGAGCTCATATGCTGGGCAAAACAACTTTATGAAGATTGAGTGTACATGTTTGCTGTGAAACTTCCTGTTGCCCAGTCTGCATAATTAATTGCTTGGGGATATAAATTTATTAGCATTCTGCTAATGAAAACCTGTCTAGTGTAGCATTAAGTTTTTGTCATGTGAGAAAGTCTCAAATCCTGGCAGCATAGACAGCATTATCACTGTCTTCTCAGCAGATGATTTGATTGGTTATACAAATAGAATTTGCGTTCACAAACAGCAAAGAAGAGAATCACATACCAAAGAAGTTTCTGTGAAACTTCAGTACCTATCTATGTAAGAAACCTGGGAGCTGCTGACTGTGTAGACATTTTAATGATAAGCAATATTTATTCATTATTTTAAGCAGAGAATAAAAAGAAGTAAAAAGAAAATTTTGAAGGAGCCCTAGCTGTGACTTTGTCATAGTGGCCTATTACTATCTAGTGCTTTTCTGTGAAGTATTTCCGGGTAATATTTGCAAGTTAGAATCAGATTTTTCTGTCTTTGTTAGTAATTTGATTATATGGGACTAAATAGATTTTCCTGCCTATTTTCAGTAGCTTTTCAGCACTCTCCATTTTTTTTTTAGGGTGCTTCTATAAATGTGGATCTCTGAGATAGATGCAGTACTTTAGCTTCAGTCTCAGAAAATGTTGATTAAAATGTTTGTTGTTTTTGGTCTCTGATGCTCTTCAGAATTTCATTGAAAGAGTAGGTATTCTCTGTCTCTCGCTGTGGCAAGGTGCTGTAAATCATTGATGTCTTCTGGTCTCCCATGTCTCTAAAAGTTGGGCCTTGGGCTCCTGATGGGCTCCAAACTTGGTGGGAATGTTTACCTGCATACTTAACTCGAAGTGTAAGAGAAAGAACAATACTTTCTTAAGCACTGCAAGAACTTTCTAGTTTTTCTTCTGGAAAAAGAGATGATGGAAAGCTGTGCTGGTTTCTCAGCCTGAGAAAGTAGGGGGTTTTTTTTGAGAGTTTTTGGTTTGTTTGGGGTTTTGTTTGTTTTTAAATATATATTTATTAACATTTACTTTTTTTCTAGGGTTTTTACTTTTATTCCCAGAGATACTGTATTTCTACATTCAAATCTACAAAAAAAATTAAATACCAGAAAGAAGCAAGCTAACATTTGTTAGTACCTTTTTGATGTGGTTGTGACTTCAGATTTATTATCTTTCTTGATCTACTTCTGTTCTAGAAAGTGGACCATCCTCCTACTAGTTGCAGTTTTTATTGTAGAATTGCCCTGATTGGCTGTCCATCCTGACTTTTCTTGGCGTGGCTCTTATAATTAATTCTCTACATGTGTTTTATTTCTGTATCTTCAACATATTTCTTATATGGGTTATTTTGAAACCATGTTGTAAGTTTCTGAATAATTTGTGAATTCAAGAACTTCACAAAAATCTTCTCTTAATGGTTATTTACCTTGTTTTCCATCTTTATGCAAACGCCCATTTGCGTGGGCAGCTTTCTCCACCTTGAGAAGTTTGACAGACTAGGACCAGCTGTGATCAAATAGACCTTTTTTCTGAAATAGATTCCAAACTAAAAGACCCACCTTGGTTGAGAAAGGGGAGCGTGTAACTGGTGAGGTCCAGCACTAGGGCTGGACTCCTTAGCTCCATCTTCCTCAGTGGAGCCTGAGTTAGGTGACAGCAGGGGCACAGGACTGCACAACTTCAGTGCTGTGAACCAACTGTAGGAAGGACGTGGTGAGGAAATAGGGGAACTTGAGCACTAAAGTGGTTGCATCTCCCCTTCCTGGAGCATCCTCACTTTGCTTCAGCACAGACTTTTTCATTTGTCTTTCCCCATCTCACAGCTTTGAGACCCTTGGCATTGCCTGCCCTATACTCTGACAATAGCATAGTGGGATCCAACCTTTTGCCCTGCAGATGGTCTTCCCTGTTTTCCTTTAGCCCTTTGTCCTTTTGTCAGTCAGGAAAACAGCAGTGACTCTGTATTTCATCAAGGAAGAGTGCACCTGAAAGGTCGCATCAATACTCTTTGAAATGTCTGGATGGGAAAAAAGTAGGATTAGCTAAACTGATTTGTTTAGATGTGAATAGAGGGTTCCACGTAAGCCACCAGCATACTGAAAGTGGAAAAACCAAAGCAAACCATTGCCAGCCCCAACTGGCGCTTAGTATCTGCTGTACCTTGCTAATAAGTTAGAGTATGAACTGCTTACTGATTGCCAGTTCTCTGAAGTGAGGTGCAAAGAAGTTGTGCTGTCTTGGCATAAGAGGTTGGCTTTCACAGGGCTCTTCCCAGAGGAAACTGAATCATAATTTCTTCCTAGTGAAGGAACTTTGTCATGATGATGAACTTTGATATGTATGAGTGCATTTCATCTCCCTCCACAGCGTTAGTGCACACTCAGATCTTATGCTTTATTAAATAGCATCTGTAAATTGTTTGGCATAAAACATCCTGTTTTAGAAAAACCTACTTTTAAAATGAAATGTTTAACTAGAAGAAATCCTTTTGAATTTTCTGAATTTTCAAGCATCTATCAGCATTAGAAGTACAGTATTGCTGGAAACATGTGCTGTGTGGTCTTCATATAAATGTATGAGTTTCTCAGTGAAAGGGAGCTGTGGAGCTATTACTGGTATACTGTGATATAATGGTCTCAAATTCAGCTATGATGTAGTAAGCTGTATGTGTTGGTTTGAAAGTAAAACCAGTGCGAGACTCCAAGTCAATAATACAATTTAATAGGAGAAAAGAGAAAAAATAAAATACAAGCAATAATATAAAAGAAACAACCACCGACACAGTCAGAAATACAACCTGACACCCTGTCAGTCAGGGTGTTGCTAGCAGTCCGTATAAATGGTGGCTGCAGTCCTCCTGGATGACAGATGTGGTTCCGTTGAAGCAGTGCTGTAGAAGGTGCAGTTTTCCTCCGAAGATCCAGCGATGATGTGGAAATGAGCCGACTTCCCTCTGGGATCCAGTAGAAAGGTCTGTCTTCGCGTCTCAAACCCCAGTTTTTTATCTAGGTAGGAAAGGCTTGGCTCCTGCCCCTGGCTGGAGCATCTCCCAATGGGATGATGCAATCTTATCAGTCACACAATAGGACTTAATGGCCCATTAACAGAATATATCTTGTGGAGGAAGGATGGGTTGTGAAAAGATAACGATGATCATCCCCCTGATCTTATCAGATGGCACATCAGCAGAGGATATCTCCCACAGAGATAAGGATCACCATCCCTCCTACCATTTTAACAGATGGTGATAGAATACACATTTTTGCATTGTATCCCAGGACACTGTACCAGATTTCAAGCTGTCTGCATTGCAGCCTTTTTGTTATTAATAGTTAATGATACTCTGTCTGTAAGCAGATTCTTGCTTTCAAACTTCCCTCCCCCCTCAATCCTTCACGTTTTCTCTTCTTAAGTGGGAGAATGTTTACAGTTGCTTTCAGAGCTATCTGGACTGTTTTGTAGTTAGTCTGGACAGATTTTGCTGGAGACCAATGTGACCTACCCTGTCTCAGGTCTGCTAGGCTTGCCTTGGCTGTGGGCATGCTTATCATCCACACACTGATCATCTTGCAGGGCAGTGCAGTGTGCTGGTGTTAGTGTGATGATGACTCTGGATAATGTTCATGTTCATGACATGTCTGCAGTGAGTGCAAGGTTCCAATTATATTTGCCTTCAGGCAGTTTGCAAGAGATGGTGGAGGAAGGAGAAGGCAGGAAGAAGAGAAATCATTTGTGTAACTTAGAAAAGACTTTGGAAAGACTGTTTCAGAGAAGAAATCTGAATTTAGAATCCTCATCTCAGACTTGTAAATCACAAATACAAATAAATTCAAAATTTGAGACTACCTCTTGGGTTATGTTTTTTTTTGTTTTAGTGTTTTTTTCCTTCACAGAAGGAAGTCTGTTAAAGTGATCTGGTTTTGTTTTAAGGATAATTTAAGGAGACATTACATTGCAGAAAAATCCACAATTTTCATGTCTTGTGCTTTGGAAACAAGTAAGATAACAATGAACTGTGAACTGGAGCTCGGAAAATGTTGGGTTTTGCCGCATTTTCTTTTTTGCAGGTTGAATAATATCACCAAAATTGCTTGGCTAGTACATTCTTTTTCATTACCTCTGTGCTTGCCTGTTATCTCTTCAGTTTAGATTAACTTCAGCTTTGCTACTGCTTTTGCTAGTAATCTCTTTCAAGACCTGGGGACAGAGAAGGCTTGAACTCTTCACATAGCAGTGAATAGGCGATATTGTAGTGCCAAATTCATGACAACATCAACTATAATTGAGCCATCAGTGAGACTTTGTGACTCTTCATAACTTGTCCTGCAAACAGACATTAAAAAAAAAAAAAGACGTTGTGTTTTAAGTTACAGCAACAGTTCTACAGGCTTAGTTTGTAATTTCACTTAGAAGATTTTCCTAATAAAAATGTTAAAAGCAACTTATGAAGAGAAGACTTTCTAAAACTTTGCAACCAGTTGGTCATAACTTTCATGTTAGTGTTCAGGTGATTGATGTAGTTGCTTATTTGCATTTTAAAAACTAGTTCAAGTGGAAAGACGTTTTATTTTTCGTTTTCAAAATATTTTCGTTCTTATATCCAGAAGCAGTGCAAAACAGTGGCAGACACCCTGCGCATGAGAGGTTTGGCAAGTTTTCATTTAGGGCACCCATGAAGGACTGTGTGTGGAGTCTTCATGTCCTTGTGCTGTTCTGAAGGGCATAGAAAGCACTTTAAACTGTCAGTATGTCCTACAGTGCTTGGGCAGAGAGTGGAGTGAACTCATTGTGTCTTATATTGGGAAGGTTTGTTCCTATAAACTGTGGCTACAGTGAGTGGCATTTCACGTAGTTTTATGTGAACAGTTAGAAACAGATGCCTGATGTGTGGCAGTGTGCTGGTTTGGCATTTTCTCTTCAAAAGAGGTATCTGTATCACTGGTGGACCCCAAGAAAGCAGCAAGATGTCTGCAAAACTTCATTGCCTCTCTATTGAAAATACTTTAATTTCATTAAGGTATTCTGTGGATGAATGACGTCAGTGGTCAGAACATTTGGGAGCCACTTAGAGAAGATAAAAAATAAGGTCTAATCACTTTCATTAGTGAAATTCCCTTGGATTTTATAGACTGTTCCTCTTGCTGAGCTGGACCCCATATTTTTATTAGGATAGTCAAAGTACCGAGGCAGATTTCTAAGGGAACATATTCAAAAAGCTAGGGAGTCTTCTGTGGTAAGGTACCTCAAAGCGGAATACAAATGAAAGAATTCAGATTGTCCCAGAAAGTCTATTTAACTTGAACCCACATATCTATAACCAGCATATCCATTCCAGATCAGTGGAACTTTCAGAAACATCAAGATGTTCTGTAGAAAGGGAGCTGTGACCAGTGATTTGATGGCTTTAATGGATGCCATGCATGACCAGTTTTTTGCAATCAGGGATTCTCTTTGCTTTAAGGTGAGACAATCAACCTTCAGTGCTATGAATTCTGTTCCAAAGAGAAAGGAATAAAAGATCTCTTAATTTCAGGTTGCATCTTGCATTGGCTAAGACAAAGAAAGCATGATCCTTTCATGTGCTATTGTATGTGTTTTGATGTTGCAGACATCAGTGTTACAGTCACTGTGCATTTGGAATTGCTAGCAAGAGTCTTTATTACTTACTTACAGTGCATTAACTTGTGTCCTAGTCTAAACAAACTTCATTCAGCAACAGGGCATGCAGCTGCTTTTTTACTTTGAGCAGCTTTAATTGGTACAACAGCTCTCCATACCTCAGATTTTGATGTGTGGCAAAAAAGTAGTAATTTGCTTTTTTAGCCTGACTTTTTCCTGTAGCACTCCTCTATCTATATCAGTGGTTTTGTGAGCTTTCAGGCAAGGCAGTGTCAGGCTAATGGTATTCCCTCACTTAGGGGCTGTGGCTTGAGGGAACCTGTAGCAGTAGAAAGTCTGGGAAAACCTATAGTCATGCATTTTGGATGTAATAGGGATGAGATGGTAAAGAAGCTGAACTGAAGATAGGGAAGGAAATGCCTGCTGATTTTCAAGTTTGCAGTGCTGTCTTGAGCAATAACTGTGCAGCTAACTGACTCAGTTAGAATATACCTTGCTCAAGATCTTTATTTTCCTTGATACTCTTTCAGGAGACAAGGATCTCTAAATGCCTCTTGTTTTCACAGGTTTTCAACCAGATAGCCTGTAGCTTCTAAAGCAGGTTTTTTATGGTTCCCTCAAAGTTGACTGGTAACCAAGACTTTGTTCATTTGTTCTCCCCTATGGCCCCAATACAAAGAGTGGTATCAGTGAAGTAAACAGATGGTTAATCCAAGTTGTTTCTTAGCCTTACCCTGACAGACATGTCAGTGTGCAGATGACTGCTGTGCTAGGTAGGTAATGTTATATAGAAGACTGAGAAAAACTATTAAAAAAGACAAGAATGTTTAAATTCTTCTCCACAATTCTCTCCACAGCAGTAGACATCAACCCAAATGCCTTATTAGTACCTTTCAATCACTCACTTAAAATAGAGTAATTTTACGATGAAAGATGCTATTTTAAAGCCTGCCAAAGATCTGTGTGCCACATTATCTTCTGTTTCCTCATCATCACACCATACTAACCACATAAATTGGATATCTTCCAAGAGGGTTGAGTATCTTTACAGTGCTCTCCAATTCTCTCTAACAGTCATGGCAATTAAAAATCAAAACAACAGTGCATAAGAAGTTTGATCTCATGGGCAGATGCACGTCAGTAATTTTTTTTTTCTCTTCCCCCCTCCCCCCCTTATTATCTAGACATAACAGTTTAATATTAAGTTGTACTGTCAAAATTCACTGGGGAAGCATTCACCAGTTCTTTCGTCAAAGCAACAGGGAGCTTGATAGCAAACTGTGGTGGCTAGAGGGGGAGTCTGTGGAGGTCTGTTTCTCCGACCCGGAAAGCTGCAACCTTCCCAGAGAGAGGGTCCCGTAAGGGGACAGCCTTCTAAGGGGGTCTTCTGACAGGTCTCCTAGCCACTGGATAAACCTTAGCAAGCAGGCAGCCTGTGGCTGCAAGCGATCACCTCTGTGATATCAGCTCTCAGTGATTTCAGCTCTGCTTGAGAGGCCATCCCAGGCTGACAAAGGGACAGAGAGACAGAAGCATCATAAGACAATTCCACAGAGGTTCTTTATTATCCGGGAGCTCTCTGAAGGGGGCCAGGGACGACAGCTCCCTGTCTGAACAGGGCAGAGGCTGGAGTTTGTATGGAGAAAAACAAGGGTGGTACCAAAGGGGGAAAGACCAATGGATTACAAAAGATTAACATGCATGGTGGGATAATTGAAGCCTTTGGGATAGCTCACCATGATAAGGGAGAATGTGCCTACCTAAACGGCATCTCTCCAGGAGGGTTGAGGTAAGCTAGTCACAGCCCACTCAAGGGACATCCCTCCAGGACAAGGCTGTGGACAGTGCTGTAGCAGGCCCACCAGCTTCCACAGCAAACTTTTCTAGATTGTTCTGAGTAACTCTGCCAGAGCAATGCTTCAGTTTTATGATGTTGCAGATACTGGTATTACTACAAAGACAGACTTCCAATTCGCAACACTTTGCTGTCCCTCGAGGGATACTAAGGTGATATTGCAGTAACTCTCCTTTGAAAAAATTTTCACTTAGTGCAAAAATAGGGAAAACTGGTACGGTTTACAGACTCAAATACTCCACTTTTTGCATCTCTTTGTGGTTAAGCAGTTCACAAAATTTTGTGAGCTGTTTTTTGGTAGCAAAGTCTTTAGGTGTAGTTATCCATTGACACGAGGATGCCTGAAACATCCTTACTCAGAAAACAGTGCAATTTGTGATTTGTTTTCAGTAGAGACTTGTAGGTCAGTGTTACAAGGTTAAATCAGGCTGTCTCAGTCCATAATTTTCTGCAGCACTTGTGGGGTTCCAGAAAGTGAAAGATTTCCATCATGACACGTTTCAAATGTAAATCTATTTGTTGTTAACCTTACAAAGCCACCCACAACTAGAGCTAATAGATGTCATTGCCTGCATTCAGTTATGAGCATATGTGATACTGCTCACAAGGATTGCATTGGTGCATCAGCCTTTTTTTAAAAAGGCAAATGTAAGAGTTTGTTTTTCAGTGGTGAACAAAGTGAGAAGACATTTATTGTGGAAATATATTCACTCTTGCATTGCCTGACAGTCACTCAGTCAGTGATTACTAACTTTCAAATGGGCTGTTTTGAAAACAACCTCTTGTAAACATGAAGATCCTTCTATCTGATTCTGTGTGGAAAACAGATGTTCTGAGAAACAGCTGGGTTAGGTCAGTGTTACATGAATAGGGAGACAAATACCTTGTCCAAATCAGTCCATTTGTGGGAATAGTTGGTTTTAAATCTGCAACACTTTATGACTGTGGAACGATTGACAAATTAGCCCATCTTCTTTGTGGCAGAACCTCTGGGTCATAAAATAGACAGAAATGTTCTGAGCCTGCTGCCCCTCAAATGAGTAATTCCTTGAGTAGGTCAGCTGCTTCTAGAGAGGCCTGTATTCTGGCAGGAGAAAAGCCCAGTGTTGGTTGTGGATCTTGGCTTAACTGTTGCGTACTTCTCTTTTGTGTCTGTTAAATGCCCAGGTAATTTCACTAGTTCTGGCACAGCCTCACTGGTTTTGTTTATCAGACCTTGTACAGCAAGATGTTTGTGGTTACAGCATTATTTTTTGTAGCAGTCACACTTGAAATTTCTCAAGTTGTCTTTGAACCTCTCTTTCTTCAGTCCGAAGTGCCTGCCTCTTGCTTGTCAGGATGAAGCAGAGTGATATAGTCTGATTTTTTTGAAGTGCAGGGTTTGTGTGGAGCAGAATCTGTTTCCTTAAAGCCTAAATGGTTTTGTTTGTTTTGGTTGTAGAAGGAGTAGTTTTTGGCACACTCCACTAAAGTGGATTACATATTGAGGCATAACAAAGAATGATATCAACAAATACTCCACTGTATATTGGAAGTTATTCAGCTGAGTCTCAGACTGCCTTCATAGCTTATTTTGTTGAGTTTCCTGTCATGAGGGGTTGGAGAGAGGCTACGTGGTCTTTGTGTATGTTCTAACCAAACAATGTGCTGCTGGTGGAAACACTGAGAACAGATGCAGTAAGAGTTGCCTCTCTGGTCTTTCAGATTAATTTTTAGCTTCCATCTCCTGCATGACCAAGCTGCTACATAAGAGTCACGTGCATGGATACTTGAGTAAAAAGCTGTTACTTAATATAACAATTGTGCTTAGAAATGTTCTGTATTTGTTGATCCAGCTATTTGCCCTCTATTCATGCAACTCAGTTTTATTTGCAATGGGTTGCCTTGACCCTTCTATGATTGAGCCTGGGAGCTGAGGGCAGGGAGAGTGCTTGTGTGACCCCTAACGGAGGCTGCTGAGGAGAATTGCCTGAACTTAGATTGACTTCGTACATAGGTTACATGTAGGATCCATAGTTACAAAATAACTGGAATTTTAGTTACTACTTTAGCATAACTTTGGGGTGATTATAACGTGGTATAAATGCTTTTGGCAGAGATGAAGCAGATACACATTTTTATTTCAGCTTTTAAGTAGATTTACTGAAACTGCAGAATTGTCCTTATGATTTAATGTAATTTTTAAAAGATAATTCTAGAATGTGAATTCAGTATAAGTGTACCTGAAAAAGCCTCCTGCAACTGATATTTTTTGCTGCAATAAAGTTTGTTATGATACTCAAGAAGTTTAAACTGACTTTGACAAGGAATTATGATCTGCTTCCTGGAGGTTGTCTAGTAGAAGTGGTAGACAGCTTTATTCACAAATTTGATGACAAACATCTTCAAAGTTCTGTTGGTAGGGAAGTAAGAAAACCTAATGAACCTTAAACTATAGTTGTTTTTCTTGTTCTCTACTTGTAGATCTGCGTTTTATCACCTTCTCAATGTTGGCAAGCATTTTCAAAAGAAAATAGTGTTACTATATTGAATCCTTTTTTATGATGTCTACATGATCTAGTTCTTTCCAGTTACATTTGAATATACGATTTTACTGGAATACGTCATTCAAGTATGGTGGGTTTAACTTGCTTACCTGACTTAAATAATCCTTGCCTTTCACATGTAAAACCTATTTCTCTTTACTGCTTGACTACTCCATCTTCTAATATGAGCTTTCCAAAGTGTGTTTCATTCCTTCCACTTAAAAGAAGAATTAATCAATATTTTCCTGATCACGTAGGCATATATTTTGTTCCTGTTGACTGCTGTTGCATGCTGATATTGATTCTTAGCAGTAGGAAAATGAGATTAATTAGGAGAGTCTCTTTTTAGACTTTGCTTTAAGCTGTTAGGTATGGTAGTTTGCAGACTAATGCAATGGTGAGTTCCTTGTGGGATCAGTGTTGCTGTTGGTTAGCAAGAATTCTTACCTGCTTGAAAAGTCAGACTTGAATTTTATTGGGAGGAGCCTGTGAGAGATTGGGCAAGACGTTTAAAATACTGCTTATATGTATGACTTTGTATAGATTTTTGCTGTTTTACAGTGGTTGGATTCTTCTCAAAGGAAGGGTATTTGAAGTTTGTGCATCCCCTGCCAGCTACAGTCATCCATCCACCCAGGAGATTCTTTTCCTAGTGTATTTTTGTTATTGCTGCTTAGACATACCCCTTAAAATGATTAATTATATGTACTATAGTCACACACTTGAGGAGAAGGAAAGGGGTTTCTTTTCACCTTCAGTTGTCAGAAACGTAATTTTCAAGGTCTGCTTTCTAAAAGTATATGGGCATCTGGCCAAGAGTTTGTCAAGAATGCAGAGAAACCCTGTTCTTTCCTGCTCTGTACATGTTAACATGGGTAGAGGGGAGGTGGTTACTAGGTAATAGATACACTATCCTGAGAAATGGTTATAGAGTAAAAGAAAGGATTTAGACCTGTAGTATTGAGATTTTTTGCTTTATACATTTTTACAGGCATTTCAATTTGTAGTAGCACAGTTGAAGTAAAACCTGCACAGTGTAGTAAATCCTGGATGTCTAAGAGTGTGTATGTAGTCTTGTGTTGCTGCTTTAAGACTGTTCTGTATAATAAGAACCATTCCATCTCTCCATGATTAAAGTAGAAAATCAGAAAAGTTTCTAGACTTCACTGGGAAAAACCATCTGTACTTGAAGAATCTCGTTTGCTGTGCTCGTCCATCTTGATAGACAAGTATTTCCCCTGTTCTGTAACAGAGATTCACTATCCCTGCCCCTTCTACTTATACTAGAAGCTCTACCAGGTTCTCTTACTGGTAGTTTTGGAGGACTGTGTTGGTGGGCATATCTACCCGTGTCCTTCAAGTTTGCTTTAATAAGTTAATTTCAAGTATGTGTTGTTTGGGTTTGTTTTTTTTTCCTTCCAGATTGGTATTAGGACAGATGCAAAGAAGATTATGACAGGGGTGTAGAAGCTTAAGCATTTCCGTAATTTTGCCTTGTTTTTCTGCACGTTCTTGCTGATATTGAATCTCTTGACCATTTACAGTGCCATATATGTTGCATGACACTATGGTAACTAAAGACACAGAGAATTCAATGAAAACTGATGTTTAGTAAGTAATTGAGAATCCAGATGAACACTTTGCATACAAAAGCACAGGGAGTTCAGCAGGTGATGATTTAATTTGGTCACAAACCAGTTGTGCAGTCATGTATATTCTTATGCCCCAGCATGTGCTGTCACATCCCCAGCATCCAGGCCAGATAAAGCTGCAGAATAGTGGGGTGTAGGTAAGAACAGAGTGTAAGGGAGGAATAAGCTTTTGGATATAGTAAGATATTGGAATGTGTTATGGGAGGAAACTCAGTTTTGCAACTCCTAGGGAATTCAGAGTACTACAATGAAAATATATTTGGGAACATAAGAAATCATACAGTTGTCTTCTGCTTCTGGGGAAAAAAAGTTCTAAAAAACCAAAACTCTAAGAAGGCAGTGAGTGATGTAAAAGATGTGTCTCTTATAAGCTACTGCTATTCAGTACAAACAATGAAGCAAGATGAAATTTGTGAAGCAGTTTATTTATATGATATGGAAAATGTAACGGAGTTTTGGGGTTTTTTTACATATCTGCACCCAGGTAACATGGTTCAAAATTGCACTGCCATAAATTTTCTTGGTAATTACTAGTGTGAAAATGTAGAAACTTAAGTTTTACTATTGAAACATGAGAGACTTCAGGATATATAATAAAAAAAAAACAAAATTGAAGACCTAGTGAAATTTGTTCATGCTTCCTGAAGCCTTTACTGTGAAGTGATGACAAATCATTTTTCAATGTATGGTAGTATAAACTGAGGACTAAACAAAACTAAATGAGCACGAGTCCATTCTATATAGAGTATTGTTTTTGTTAAATCTTCAGTGCTTTCTCTTGCAGGTGGAAGGGAAATTTAAATATTTAGTTGGATTCCTGCAAGAATTAAAGACTTGGAATTTGTCCATACTGCTTGTCAGGCTTGAGCTATGCACAAACACAAACCAGGCAAACTTTCCAATGCAGCATTCATTGTTGCCAATGGTATACCTTAGTATTTGCATTCATGCCTTTATTTCTATCAAGTGCTGAATGCTGTTTGGGAAAGTTTGAAACATCAGAGTAAAGCTCTAGAAAAAGTCTTGAAGTGCTAATCATTTGGGCTTGTTTCTTTTTTCCTTTCTTCCCCTCCACCCATTCAAATTTAGCTGAGCATATGATGCTCCTTTGTCTCAGCTTATTTCTTCAGTGAAATTGTACTGAAGAGGCAGGCCAGCTGATAGATGGATTAAGTAAGAAATAGATGATTACAGTTCGTAAGTTTATGTGATGCTCTTCTGAGAGGTTATTAAATGCTGCCTGGGTATTTAAAGAAATATGGAAAGGCAAGAATAAAAGAAGCCTTCCTGTCAGAATTGATAATTGCAATACTTTTGCCTATCTGTTAAATAATCCTGAATATGCTTGCATATCTAGAATAAAGGAATTGTCACCATACCAGAAATGTTGAGGTACTGCACACATACAGGATGAACAGCATTGAATTGAAAAGAGGGTATCCTGGGGCTGTTTAGGTGCTTCCCCTTTGTTTTCTGGGGATGAAACACTGAAGTGGAAACACCAATGCAGCTGTACAAGTAAGTAGCTGTTGTCATCTTGAAGTTTGCTCATTTAGTCTGTGAGAGTCTGGGTAAGAGTCCTCTTAAGATCTCTCAGCCATTGGTTTGCAGGGGTAGATCTCTAATTCTTGGAGTTGATCACTAAGAGGTTGTGAGTATAATTTGATATATTAAGCATAAGTTATACTCATTCAAATAATGTCTTAAAAGTTTTTAATGATTTTAGGTTGTACCATAGCATAGCTAGAGTGTATATCAGCTGTGGTGAACCTCTTGGATGTTGGTTAACTTGTCACTTGCATAATTAATTGACCCTGCAGAGTCCGTGAATTACTGGTCAGATAATGATGCCAGAGCAGTGATGAGATCTGGCATTTGCAAGCTTGGGTATGGTGAAACTTTTTCCTTGCAATAAACATGGATCTATTGCATTTGTGCATCTGTTATAAAAGTATTCTTTGTACTGTGTGAACCGTACAGAGTGATAATTTAATTTCTTGATCTATGTAAGCAGATGATGTTATGCTAATCCCATTTTATCTCCAGTGAAATAAGAGGCACCATGTGTATGATGGCAGTTTGGCTGTATCTGTTGGTGTTTGTGTTGCAAACACGTGTTCTGCTTTCTGGATTCTGCCCAGCTGTTGGACATGAAATGTGGACTTTCTCTTAGTTTCCTTGGTAGTTTGGGGTCTTTGGCTTCTGTTTCTTTCCCATTCTGCTCTTTTGTCTTCTGAAGGAGTAAATTGGTCTAATTATTACTTCATATGACATACTTGATTAACTTTACAGACTGCTGCCTTTGCTGACAGTTTAAGTAGAAATCTAAGTGTTTGTGTGCTCACAGATCAGAGTGTAATTATGCTTTCTAAATTGATTTAGTTCAATTAAGCTTTCTTATAACTGAGTATTCATGTCCTTGCAAGTGAGGAGAAGGAGCGAGTATCACAAGTGCTACATGCAAGAACATTTAATGAAATAAAACCCATTAAATTAGCTGGCTGCCTAGTATGTTTCTCAAAATTTTCAAGAAGGTATGAAATTAAAGTCCAGCAGGCATCTCTGAGATAAAAACATCTTGACAGCTCTAGTTAAGAGTATTGGGTATCAGTCTTTAGCTTTGATTTCATTTTGGACTGGAATAACAAAGACTATAAAAGAATATGAATGCAATTAAAGATAAAGACTACAAAATGTAGCACTAGAATATCTGGAAATGGTAATGCTCTGTCAACTCAGCAGAATAATACTTACCTTGCCACACTTTGTAGTTGCAGTGAAATCTTAAGGGCTACTAAGTTAAGCAGAGAATTTCATTGGTAATTTAGGATGGGGGAAGAATGTAATCATCACACAAACAAATGGAATGGTAAAACCATAAACTTCCTAATAGTATTTTACATGGACAATTGCATAGCAATTTTTAACAGAAATTTTGAAGAAAGTGGAATTGCCTGTCTCTGTTGTTAAAGACTGCATTTCTCTGTCTGTGCAGTTAATTATGGTAAGCACAATTAATGATATTTTAAACATCTAAAGGTTGTTCTGTAAGTCTTTGTCATTTTGTCCACGTGTCGCTGTTTCCCCAAGCCCCAGTCTTCCACAGTCTTCCCCCAGTAAAATGCTCCCTTTGATTCTAAGTGAGTGACTTGACTTCAGTCTTTATGTACTTCTCTTCTGGCAATTTCTTTGGTTTGACCCATCTTTCACACTTAATGTAGGCAGCATTCTTATCTGGTGTTCATACAAAAGAAAATCTTTAAAGAGTGAATCTGTGTTAAATAAAGTAGACTTCTAGCAGTCAGAGGGTCAGATTGACTGGCATAAGATAGCTGTTTTATGCATTCTGGAGCTACAAAGCAACTGGAGAATGCAGAGCTGACTCAGACGGATTTACAGCTGCTTTGCCTTACTCAGGGCAACAAGACCTGCGGTTTATTTTAATTCTTGGTACTTTGTCAACTCTTGAATTTTCTGTTCCTTATTTTCCTCTTCCCTCCCCCCCACTTCAAATATATACCTGTTTCCCCTTTCTGTGTGCCCATCTTGTTGACAAATTTCAGATGCAGGAGCTCTGAGGATGTTTAGGACTGAGATTAATATTTAGCAAAAATTTCCCTCCATTGTGCCTGCACCTTCTCATTTTTCAGTCTGACTGAGGCCACAGCTGCCTGATGGTCAGTACTTGCCTTCTGTTATTGCTACTGGGAATGAAGCCAATTGCCCCCAGGGGAGAAAGTGGCTTCCTATCAGTAGGGATATAGATTATGACTTTGAGAAAGGATGAAAGCAAACTAAGTTATTCTTTGCTGAGAGGCAGCCTATGGCATCCATCCTTCTGAGAGTGTACGTAAATGGCAGCTGTTGTGGAAAATGGGCAGTTGTTTTAAAAGGTTCTCTGGAGAGCATTAGTCTTCATTCTCTCAAGAGCCATGAGAGAAAATTACTTATAAATCTAAAATTTTCTCAATTTTACTTAATAAACTGTAAGATACTAATCTTAAACATACATCCATGGAGATGATTTGAGGAGCAATTCTGGTGGTACATATTTAAATAACTTTTTACATCTTTGAACTAGTGAACTTTTGCAAATTCTTTTTAAAAAATCCATTCAGTATAGAATTAATAAGTGCTGTAATTCTGTAGGGGATAGCCATAGTTATGCATGGCTAGAAGCTTTAAATCTTAGATCGAAGTACTGAACTCCTTCCCAACTATTTGAAGCCAGGATAGTGGATATCTAATGGTGACCTATTTGAGTTTTCCTTGGATTAGTAATTCACTACGCAGCTCTTGTGGAAGCAGCATTTAGGTAGCTTTTTTTCCCTTCTTTTGTCTCTACCTAATTAAGGTACAAGGTTACATTGTGACTTAGGTGTGTCACTGAGGGTTGTTACTAACTTTTTTTTTTACTACTTAAATAATTTGCTTCTCAGTGAATTCTCTGGAAGCAGCGTGAGTGAGTCACATTAGAGTAAAGCAAAGCCGGCTGACAAGTCTCTCTGTGCACTGTAGTGCAGAGCAGATGTACTTGAGCTGGATTTAAGTTGCCATTGTCACGGTAACATAGAGTTCAAAGTAAATGCTTTGGCCTGATCTCATAAAACTGGTCTTTACAGGTCCTCTAGCTCTCCTATCACATCCCTCATCCTCCTTTGTTGGATAATGTCCAAGCTGTACACTCAATCAGTAAAGGTAGTGTAGGTGCACTTTGCATATGCAGTTTACGTTTATCAGGCACTTAGTTTCCAGGGACTTTCTGATGACACAGTATTACCCCACAAAGCAGTAAATTATCACCCTCTCTGAGGCAGAGGGTGGACATTTATGTCTTGGAAACCTGGAGAAATTAATTCTCTTCAGTATCTTTCCCAAAAGTAAATTCTGCTGACTGTTACTAAAACAGTTCATTTTCAGAAGTGAGTGTTAAAACATGCCTTGTCCTCCTTTCTGTAGCAGTGTAAATAATAGGAATGCCAGACCAATATTCTTCCACAGACGTGTGTGGAGATGGGAACTAATGTAAGTACTTTGGATTCATATATGTATATATTCTATGTTCCCATCTGGCCAGGCTGCTTCTTGAGTACAATATTTTTAAAAATAAAATCTATATTCAAGTATATCAATGCAGTTGCTAATGCTTACACATAAAAGCACTAAAATTCTGCAAGCTGTCGTTTATCTGTTATCCTTACTAGGATTTGCCATTGGTACGTGTATTGCTGCATCTTCCCTTATGGGCTATAATGCTGCTTCTGAATATCATTTGAAGAAATCCCTTTCAGACCTGCTGAAAGAAACACAGAGCATGGCAGAAACTTACTGGTCCTTGTGCTCTTCTCTGAAGTATCTCATACAGATGTCTGTTCATATTCTTGACTTCTCTTGAATGGAGAATTGGTTGAGTGGTTGAAAGTTAGGAGATAGCTGGACACTGACAGCCCTTTCTATGTCTGCCTTCCATTTTTGGAAATGTGACAAAACTCTGTACCCTAAGTGTCCCATGAAAATGGGATCTGCTCAGACACTAACAGCTAGATCAGGCAGGAAACAATCATGAAAAAAGGTTGCTCAAAGGAGTTGCATGCATTTTTCAAAGAATACATGGAACTAATATAGAGAAATAACTGTCTCCTTGAAATATTCCCATGTCCAATTGCTGTTCAGCTTTAATAAGGCAATAAAAAAACCCCCGAAACAACCCAAACCAACTAACAGAGAGTCTTTTATTTGAGAGATGTATTTAAATACAGTTTTAATAATTTCATCTTTGTGTCTTGGATAATACCAAGTTTTATCATACCATTAAAACTTTCTGGTAGGTGTCTGTAGAAGCAGTCTATACTTCCATTGTTTTGCTGTTTCTGCTGTTAAACAGTCCTTTCTAGTGAACCTCGTCTTGCTGTGGGAGTGTTGGCCCCTTTTCCCATGCCCCACTGTATGTGTCTGCTGTACAGCCCTCTCCTTTCACATAGGACCACATCTTCTCTGACCCACAGATGGTCCTGATTCCTGGCATGGTGCTTCTGTTTGAATTTGCCAAGGGAGCAGTCCCTCTGTAAGGAGTGTGGTGCCCCTCGGGCGCTGGACTTTGGACCATTTGGTAGGTCTGTCCCAGCTGTGGCAAGGAGGACTGGGGGTTAGGAGCTAATAGAGAACCACTGGGCTTATTTTAGAAAAGAAGCCTAAATTTGTAGTTTAAAGATCATTTAGCAACTCATAATTAACATTAAATAATGCCCTGAATTCCATCAGATTGCTTTGTTACTGGCCCTTCTCTTCCGTGTGTAGAAGGCTTTACTTGTCAATCAATGCCGCGTTATCCGTATATAAAAACAATATTTTATGCGTAAAAATAGAACAAGGTCGGCTTTTCAGCAGTATTGGAAGTGATCACTTACTTCTTCTGTGGACTCTTCCTAAAGGACTGGTTTTATGACATGTGATAAGCTGCTGAAATTAGAGTATGTTGTTTTCAGCAGGAGTCAACAATTCCCTAATCTGTTAGAATATTTGGATTATATTTCTGAGGTTGCTTAGTAAAAATCTTAGGGCACAACTTTATGATTTCAAACTATTCCTTAACTTTGAGATCTCATTTTTAGATGTCGGGGCGGGGGGCCTGCTATTGAAGTCACTGAGTTGAAACAAAGACACCAATTATGTCAATATTCATTTTTCTGAAACTGTTTCATTTAAGTAAAGTCCCCCTTTTTCCCCTCCATAATGTTGGAAAAACAGGCTGACTTTAAGTAACTTGGTTCTACTCCAAAAAGCAAAACTAGAATAAATCTTAACAGTCACTGCCAGGTAGACAAGTACTATGTGGTGATGGGAGCAAAGACTTTGCTGGTAGTGTTTTGGAAGATTTCAGGCTGAGTTTCTTTGCTTATGTAAAACAGTGGTCTTTGTTTGGCACTTCCAATGGCGCTGGAACTGTTGTGTAGCTGCATTGATTGGTTCCATGCAGTGGAAATCTGACCTTTAGCAGATGTTTGAGAAATTGCCCACATTCAGAGTGATCAGACGACTAGACTGTTTTTTTCCTTATGTTGATGAGAACTTCCATTAGATTAGTAATGTGCGTGACAATATTAAGCTTGTAAATGATTAGTAAACTTCTTGAAACAAGGCATATCTTCCTGCAGAATAGAGCTGCATCAAGTAATTTATTTTCTTATATGCATCGTTTTGCTAATTGGTTAGCTAATGGAAATATTTTGATAATGTAAGTGGTGTATGTTTTTTCTTTTTGTAGTAAAGACATTTAGATTTTAAGTAAGTTTAGTTTGTCTGCATTTTTCTTAAAAGGTCATTTTTAGCATGCTGTTATAGCATCAGTTTGGGATAAATGCTTTCAAAGAAAACAGAATGAGCTTAAATGGGCTGGGGAGGGGGAGGCAGCAGTGAAACATATCCCATCTGGAGCATTTGGCTTGGAACAGGATGTTGCATGACTCCATGTGAAGTCTGCTCTCACGAACAGTCTCCTAAGCAATGTAGGAGATTCAACTGCTTAGTGGTGGGAGTTTAGCATGAAACAAGGTCTGTTTTCTCAAACTCCAACGGCTAGAACTACAGGAAAGAGGTGGGACTTAATAAGAGATTTATGTGTTGAATAACTCAGCAAAACCACCAGTTACCAGATTAAACCCTTTCCTGCGGGTGCTGGCTTTCCTCAGACCTTTACAATTGTTTTTCCGTGTGATGCATGTGGAAAAAATAATTATTTAAAGGATTAGAACTTTAAAATGAGAAAAATTACTAATTACTAAGTTGTCTATTTCTGGTTCTGAATTTAAAAATCAAATAATTACAAGATAATTGATCTTGTCTTGGCATTAGATACCCTGTATACTTGTGCACTTTTTTAAAAATTTTGACTGGGTGGAGTTCTAAAGTTTTTTATTATCATTATCATTTTGGGTGCAGAAAACATGTTAAGGAAATAGACTATTGAAAGCAAGGGATAGTCTTGACAAGCAGTCCTGTTATTGTGGATTCTTGGGCAAAATGTATCCAGTGTATCCATATGCTGTGAAAATATGGTTGGTTTTTGTTGTTTTGTTTTTGTTGCTGTTTTTTTGGTGTGTTTTTTTTTGTTTTTGTTTGTTTTGTTTGTTTGTTTTGGCTTGGTATTTTTATTTTCTTGGTTTTTTTTTTTTTTAACTTGAATATTAGGAGGGAAGGGATGTGATGGTGAGAGAAGCCACACACATTACAAAGCCTGGAAATCTTTGCCCTTTGCTCTCAGTGTCAAGAACACTTAATTTTTCCAGTGCTATGGAACTTGTCAGGTATGTTTCTTTATTTTATGATTCCCATGAATTTGTGCCAAAATTCCTTGGCAGCTCATTTTGTTATCTAAAATTCTATGTACCAAATCAGATGAAGTTTTTTTGGGATATAACTAGTATTCTGATTCCTTTTTATAAGCAAAACTAGCAAAGCTGTCCTTGCTTGTATGTAGCACATTTCATGTTGCTTCTCTGTCTTACTTATTCAGCCTTCGTTTTCTAATCTAAACATGAGGTAGTGGACATGGTAGAACTGAACTGATTCCCTGAGGGGGTGAAATATTTGTTTGTCTGGTTCATAGTGAGGATTTCCTTCTCACCCTGAGAGGGAGACTTAAGAAAATCGCTTTAACTGTGGCATTCCATCCTTCCCTTATTTTTTTTTTTTAATTGAATGACTGGGGAGTAAAGGTTCTTGATCTTACTGGTTTTGTGGTAGGTGAAAGGCATGGGAGAAAAACATATTGGTATATGTACCTGTCTGAAATGCTGGCAACTGCTGTCTACTCAAGGTATATCAGTATCAAAGTTGCAATGTTACAGGTCTTGGCTGTGCTTAAAACTCTTCATAATTACGGTATTTGTATCACAGTGACATAACTGAACCAAAAAGCTGTAAGGAATCCAATAATGATTATTACTTTCAAAAGTATTTATTGCATATTCCTTTAATTTATTCCAGTATTAATGTTTGTTGACTGTAAGAGACAGACTTCTCTGTCTTGCATTTTTGTCTTGAATGCTAAATAGAGTTTTTCACATGAGTAATTCTTCCTTTCTTGTGTACAGTAAGTTGATTGCAGCAGAAGGTATATTTTGACAAGGAAATGAGACAGACTTAGAAATAACATCCAGATTTTAAACAGTTTATAGAGAGAAGCAGAAGGTGTTTTGTAAAGCAAGGTAGAAACCTCAGTTGTCATTCTCTGATATGTTTTGAAAATAGATTACCTTCTTTATCACTATCAATGAAAACTGCAGTTATCTGATACCACAAAGAGTTCTGCAGGTGATGACTATAGTCGAAAATATCTTACAGTGTGTTCATTTTCCTGAATGGAACACATTTCTCTTAATTTGAACAGTAATTTTATTGCTCGTTCCCTAAGAGAATAGGAACAAATGTGACGTGACTATGCTCTATCTTCTCTTGCACTGATTTATCATAATACAATAATACATAATACAAATTCTTCACTTCAGGAAGGCTGGCGTTGCTTGAGTTACCTCTGGAGGTCATGAAGGCCTTACCTAGTTTCCTGATGTCTTTCCAAAAGTCTTGTATGTATTCTGTGTAACTGTAGGTACACAATCAATTGCAGTTTGTGGGATGGTTTTGTTTGTTTTCAAGGTGTTTTCTGATTCAGAGAGCGTGCAGAAGATAAAGTTGTGCTAACATTTGTTACAAAAGAGGACCTGGTTACATTCATAGATTCTTTTAAAGATTCTGAGCATAAGTGATTATTGGAATTCAAGGAGCTCCTCAGAAAATAAACTTGCAAATACATATGAGTGCTGAAAACTTGTGGGAAGTTGCCCTGTATTTTTTGTGTATAGGAATGGTTGATTCAGGGAATTTAAAAAACTGTATCTTAATTAAATAAGCAAGATGATAGTGGGGAAATAAAGGGGAGAAAAGAGAAGTAAAGAGTACCTGTATTCGTTTTGTGATACATTTATTGCATGTATCTTTTCTAGCACTAAAAGCTGTCTTGGACATACAGTAAACCTTGTTTTGTTCCAGAATCTTGAACAGATGGTGAGAAAATTAGGTACCATTCTGAATTAATGCTTTTTTATTCTCTTCTCTGCAGCATTTTCAATTGCAGGGAGGACGTTTTTTTTTAATCCCAGTCACAGACCTGATAGTTACAGTCTACAAAACCACCGTGCATAAACAACCTTTCTTTTTAAAAATTTATCATCACAATCTTCTTTAAAATGCCATTTATTCAAAAATATTATCCTTCCTGTTGTGACAAGGAGTGTCAGACTTTTTCACTAGAAAGTTATGCAGAGATGGCTAATGCAGTAATTAAGGTGATTAATTTGGTTCATTAGGCAGCTTTTGATGTATACTCATTGCCAATATTTTGCTCTAATGTCTTTACTTCTGGCCTTAAGCACTAAGGGTTTGGTTGTGTTATCTGTTGGATCTGTTGTTCTGTTGGTCTTAACAATGGATCTATTTTTCCTTCTTTGAAAAGGTCTTTGAAAGGAGTTACTAGGAGAGCTGAAAATGCATAGTATTTTGTTGCTTTCACTTCTTTGAGTTGAACTACTTTGGATATTTCTAGGATAATTTCTAATTATCAAAAGGTATGCTATAAGCTTTATAACAATCATGCGATTAAGGTCAAAAGCAAACATTTCTCTGTAGTTTGGACAGTTGTGATACTGAAATAAGTTTGTTAATAGTCAAGATATAAAAGGATAAATGACCTTATATTTTTGAAAAACTTTGCTGAAGGACAAAAAGTGATGTTAGATGACAGAGCAAAAGTCTCTCTTCTGAAAAACGCTAGTAGACAAACACATTGAATTTTCATGTATGTATCATGAGTGATTTCTGTAACCTTAAATGCTTTTCACCTGTTTTCCTGAAGCTTTTTTGCATCAGTAATTCTGTTTATTTGAGGCAATTCTTCCTGTGCTGTAGCCTTAGCAGCTGTAACAAGAAAGTGGGCAGTTGTTCAGAGGAGCTGGTTGTCTTTGTGGTTCTATGATCCAGCCTGATTTGTCTTGTAACACTTTAGTTGCCCCTGAAAATCCACCGACATTCAATCTGCAATACATTCAGTGTCATGTAAAATAATCTCAGTTCCCAAGGAATTTGTGGTCAGAGGAGGCAACACTGGGCCGAAGTGATTGTACTCTTGGCCTAGAGGATGGATATGAAGCACAGACGTTGTGACTTGCTTGCTGTCATGGAGTGAGGGCAGAACCTCCCGACTCAGTATCAGTGAATAAAGTTCTTGGTTTGTTTTTTTTTAATAAAAAAGCCAAACAGAAGAAATTACTATTAAAATACTTTCGAAATACATTGACAAAAGATAAGTGCTTTATTAAGTAAGGCAGACTGTCCACATTGCTAATGTCTTCATTCTGATGTAAACAATCTCCTTAAGATTGTGAAATGGAAAAGATGATTTCCTAAATTACTTATCGTGCTGTTGTATTTCTATACTTATTGTATTATATTGTATATATTATATATACAATTATACATTTATATATTATATACATTATATATATTATGCATTATATATTATATAGACAATTATATATTATATATTATTTATAATATACAATATTATATATTGTATATATGTATTATAATTTATAGAGGTGTAATTTTTTTGCTCAGACACTTAGGTATCTGTGACTCAGGAGTGGCCATTATGGCAAAGAGCAGATTGAGGATGTGGATTAAGTCAGTCTGAAACCCCAGGAAGCTGTGGTTGCATTTCCTCTCCTGATCCCAGAATGTTGCTTAACTTTGGCAGGCTGTTTCCTGATGTCATATTTGCTCATGTGTGCCACCAGCCTCGCTCTTCATCTCCTCTGACCTTTTAGTAATGGTTGGAGATATCTCAGTTCAGAGTTGAATGAACTTTGATCCCAATTTGTGGACATTTATGCACTGGTGAACTTTGAACTGTAATGACACAATTCCTCTCTGTAAAGTCTAGCCTTGCAGTTTGGTATCAGTTGGAAAAATAAAGCAAGATCATAGAGACCTTAAAAGTCTTTATGTTAACGCTTTGAAACTTCAACCTCTTGAGTACAGATCTTACTTTTCTGTCTGATACTGCATTTAACCTTTAGGAAAGAAGTAGACCTGGGTAAGTTTTGTTTATGAATCTTTTGTTAGCAGGTGTCTTCAAGTTTTTAGTTACATCAGTGTTAGGGGTTGGATTGCTCCCCTTTTCTTGCTGTGAATTCCTCCCATTGTTATGTTAAGTAGTTGTGGCTACACCTTAAAACATAGATAATGTTCTCTCGCAGGGGGGTGGGTGGAGGAGGAGGAGGGGGGGGGAACTGGAAAAGGAAAGGTGGGAGAGGGGGCTGGGGAGGGGACTCTCTCTCGCTGGGCTCGTGGACGGAGAGGACACCCCGTGCTTCGCTCTGGCATCTCCCCCTGACATCTCCGCGCTGAGATCCACGCTCCCTGCCTTGGACATTGCTCTGCCGCTCTCCCATCTCACCCTACTATCTCCGGACACTCTGCAGAGCACCACGACCGACACCGTGGGGGGGGGGGAGTCACTTTCCCCATCCCGCTCACCTCTGGGCCTCCGCCGCCATCACTCCAGCCCTCTTCAACTGCGCGGGACCCGCCCTGCCCCCACAGCACCGGTAACTGAGCAGAGGGAGACGGCCTGCGGCCAGAGGGGACTGGAGCGGAGCTAGACTGTTCTGTTCTGTTGCCAGTTTTTTTTTCTTATAGCTGTTGTTGTTTTCTGCCTTGTTAAATACCAGTAAAGAACTGTTATTTCACATCCCCATATCTCCTGCCTGAAAGCGTCTGATTTGGACCTAAAATAATTAAAAAGGGGGGGGTTGCACTCTGCATTGCAGAAAAGGGGCTCTTGCCTTTCCTTAAACCATACCTGTCTTTTTCAAACCAAGACAATCAGAAAAACGATACGGGAGTCTTTTTGAGTGAATGATGACTCTCCAGTGTGAAGAACTATACAAGCGTGAAGGAAACAGAGATGTAGTACTGAAAGATGACTTGTAGAGGATGTTGAAACTCAAAGGCTGGAGTGGTAACATGAAGTTGACTTTTAAACAACAAAGCAGTCATTCATCTTGTGAGATAGCACTAATACAGTCACAGCACTACAAGAGAAGACTTTAAGAATTCAGATTTCAAAAAAACTAGAGCTTGAACAAAACAGCCCAAGTCAGATATCTCCACATCCTAGCTAGGGAGAACTTAGGAACTGTCTTTATTGTTCTGCTTAGATGTGGTTTTGTCCAGAACTAGGACAGTTTGCAGTGTGGCTATAGATAGCATGTGAAGTGGAGGAAAGAGGACAGCGAATTACTGTATCTCTAATAAGAGATAAAGCTTTAAAGTAATTGATAGAGTACACTGACTTCCCTACTCAAATATTCTGGACCTCTTATAATGGAAAAAAGGCCTAGAAAATAAGTCCAAAGATTTTAGCAGATGATCAGTGAAGTAGATAAATATTTCACTGACATTTTGTCTTGCTTCAGAAGATTATGATTATTGTTACTATTACTGCTACTTTCTCATCTGCTTGCTAAGATTGGTTTGGTTGGCTTGTTGCCTAAGGTTAAGTCTTGGTTACAAGAGCAAATACTATGTTGTTGGAATACAGAAAATTACCATTTTTGAATTGACAATAATTTACAAAAATTCCAATATACTCAATGTCTCATTTTGATTGCTGAATTTTTCTCTTGCCTGGTTACTTGTGGAATAGTCCTCCATAGTTCTATTCATTCCTGTAAGGTGACCAAAGAAAGCAATGAATTGAGTCAATTTGTCTGCTGGATTGTTTGCTGTTGGTATGAGCTGGGCCTTGAGAAAATGTCTCCAGTACAAACAAAATCTACCAGCCAGCTTCTTCTGGTGATTTGTCACTATGCTAACGATTTGCTGGTATCTTTTTTATATATCTGGCTTTATCTGACAAAAAAGAAATTGTTTGTGAGCCCACTCCTAGTTTGTTTGGCTTGCTGTCTGGAGAATGATACGGGCATGCAAAGCAGCTGAGAGGCTCTTAGTCTTTCCTAGGCTGAATTCCGAAGTATGAGTATCAAAAGTTCATCTCAAAACCTTGCTTTTCTCTTACAGTCTCTCTTCTGTTTCACTTCAAATAAAGATTTACTGTTCCAAAGTGTTATAAATGAGAGACAAAAGTCTCGATATTCAGCAAAATTTTAGATTGCTTTATTTGATATAGAAAGAGCAAGCAGCGCGCTGGGGAACATGAGGGGTCACCGCCCACTCCACGCTCCACCGAACCTTGGTTTGCAGCCTCTTCTTATACTGTGGGTTCTCGTTGTTCACAAATTCACAAAGCCTTTGGGTGATAATTAGTCACAGATAGCCACCCAGTCCTTGTAGATGACCACCAGGGAAGTTCTGGAGGTCTGGTCTTTGTAGATAACCACCAGAGAAGTTCTGGGAGTCTGGTTTTTGGGATAGGCAGTATTGATTAGACAAAGGCAGGAAGGGCTTTTTAGGAAGTCTGATTTTGCAAGCTGGTAGCCGATAGAACTTATTTGAAAAACATAACATAATATAACATAATGTAATGTAACATAATACAACATAATATAACAAGGTGATTTTAAACAGAATTATTTAATCATATAATTTTCTTTATCTAGTGTCCAGCTTTACTTCAGAGGTTAGTATTCTGGTTTATGCAAACCCCAGTGCTTTTGTGATTAACACGAATCTTTTATCAATTGTCACAAAAGTGCAGTGTTTAATCAATGTCTGCACTGTGGATTTGGGAGGACACCACTTTTTCTAGCAGCATATAAATCAGGTTCAACCTCTGTCTGGGTGGATACTGATAAGAACTTAGGTCCTTAGTCAGGGTTAGTCCTTAGGGTTTCCTTTGAAGCTTGGAAAGATGGGTGTTTTGGCTCCTCACCTATTGAAGATGGCTGATTGGATTGTCTTGGTGGAAATAGGGAAAGTCCTGTGCTTTTAGCACCTCTCTTCCTTTAAGCAGTGATTCAGGTTTGGGCTAATAAGCTGGGGTGATATATCAGAAAATCTCAGGTAATTGTAGCTCCATGCTCAGGTCCTGATCACCTTCAAAGTGCCAGCTTTGTGCATTTAGACTGTGTGTAGACTCTCAGGAGGACTGAAGTTGAGCTGTTTCCTTGTGAGTGGCTTTGTAGCCATACCTTGCTAGCTAAAGCAACAGCCAGGTTGTTTTGGTTAAGTTTCCTGCCTCAGAGAGGCAGAATTCTGTTTCTATCTCAGATTGGGGATGAGTAACAATAGCAATTGATGAATTCTGACTAGGACATAACCCGTTCCTTTTACCATTTGCTTTAATTTAGTTTCCTATAATGCACTGTGATTGCTGATGGCCTGGTGGACAAGCTTTGTCTTCATTAATAAGCCATTACGTTGTGAAAATGGACTTAAATCCATTAATATTTAGTATTTGATATAGTCTGATAGTTATTTTTTATTGGTTTTAGTCGCATCTTCAAATGACAGATATATACAGTTTAAAGTCAGCATAATATTTTAAAGATTGAAACAGCAATAATGGTTCCTTATTAAATGACAGGCATTAGTCTTTTTAGTGTGACATTACAGATGCTAGTATAAGCACAGATGAATTGCTTTTAACAAGTCATCTAAATCACTAGTTTTTAATTGGCTTTTAGTTTATCTTATTTTGAATAACATCTGATTTGAAAACTAAAATCTGTTTTTAAATTGACTGCGTAGGCATTCTATAGTATGTGTGCTTCTTAACTACTGATTTTAGACGTGATCATTTAGAAATTCATGTATAGTAAATATGTTGTGTAATAGTGAAAAGAATTTGAAAGCATTTTTCAAGCCTGAAGGGCCAGGAAGTTTTTTTGTGATGTGCATATTCTACCTATTTCTGATTCAATAGGCTATTATTTCTTAAAATAGTAAGTCACTTCTATTTCTCATGTGGGATAAGTAATACAGTAAATTTCTGGAATGTAAAATGTCTTTCAAATGGGACTACTTGACTTTGATTTCTTCGTAAGCCCAGTAGAGTCAGGATTTAATTTCTGGTTTATGTGTGTGTTGGTTTGAAAGTAAAACCAGTGCGAGACTCCAAGTCAATAATACAATTTAATAGGAGAAAAGAGAAAAAATAAAATACACGCAATAATATAAAAGAAAAACCACCGACAAAGTCAGAAATACAACCTGACACCCTGTCAGTCAGGGTGTTGGTAGCAGTCCGTATAAATGGTGGCTGGAGTCCTCCTGGATGACAGATATGATTCAGTTGAAGCAGTGCTCCTGTAGAAGGTGCAGTTTTCCTCCAAAGGTCCAGTGATGATGTGGAAAAGGTCCAACTTTCCTCTGGGATCCAGTGGAAAGGTCTGCCTTCGCGTCCCAAACCCCAGTTTTTTATCTAGGTAGGAAAGGCTTGGCTCCTCCCCCTGGCTGGAGCATCTCCCAATGGGATGATGTAATCTTATCAGTCAGACAATAGGACTTAATGGCCCATTAACACAATATATCTTCTGGAGGAAGGATGGGTTGTGAAAAGATAACGATGATCATCCCCCTGATCTTATCAGATGGCACATCAGCAGAGGATATCTCCCACAGAGATAAGGATCACCACCCCTCCTACCATTTTAACAGATGGCGATAGAATACACATTTTTGCATTGTATCCCAGGACAGCGTGTCACTTCACTTTGCTGTTAAGATCTGAATTTGGAAAAAGATTTACAAAATAGGTATGCCAAATAATTTAAACACAATGATTTAAATAGCTTGTAAAGTAAAACTTGGCAGTCTTGTACATTATCTTTTTTTAGAGGGAAGTATTTTTTTGAGAAATCAGTTTAAAACTCACATACAAGAAGTATGGGATTTATTTTCCTTTCATTTCAGTGTAGATCATACTTTCCTCCTCATCTTTCTGTTTAGAATATTAATTTTAAATTGTGGGAATGAAAGTCACATACTTGTGTTAGATGGTTTTCTTTATTTTCAAGGATGGTATTGGGGCATGCATGTTGGAGGCTTTTTTATTCTGTCATCTTCTCTGCAATCTCTACTTCATGCTCTACATGATGTGCTGGTTGCTTAGCAATCCAAGCTACAGACTGCAGCAGGCTGTTGCAATAGTACTGGTATTTTTTTTCAGTTTTGCTACCATTTTTTTTCTGCATTTTTCTTTTGCAGAGGCTACTTTATGTCAGTGTTCAAGCATGTATTTTGAGGAATGCAGAATTAGGATTTGGAAATTAACCATAAACTGTACATGTTGATTGTTTCCTACCCTGTAATGTACCTTGACACTAATGTTTTCTGGAAATAAATAATTGTTTTTGTTTCAAGACCTCTCTGTATTTTTAGGATATTTACGTTTTAAAGCTTAATATAAGGAAGCTACCTGGAAAACCCATGTTTATTGGAGCATGTATTTGCTACATCTGGCCTTGTTCCCTTCTGCACATGGCATATATTTGACAAAACGTATTTTAAAATATAATTTATTATTATTTATTTTAATTAATATATTTTTATATTTCAAAAACTCTTCCAGTGAGTGTGTATCTCTGGTTTATTCAGAAGTCTGTTGAGAGAACAGGGTTGTCTTATTCTGCCATCTCAGAAATGTATTGAGCAATGTTGGCAGTAAAAGTGCGGCCTCAGCTCGAGTGTGTTTGTCACTGTGTGACTCAAGCAATGACACAGGCTCCTCTATAGTTTTTTAAGTTTTGAGCAGATGATCCTGATTTGATTTTAGTCTTCCCTCAGTAATGAGAATAGTGTTTTTGGAGGGATTGTCTTCTTGCATTTTTGACGAGCTGTAGCAGGATGCTGTTATGTGTGGTCTTTCAGTGGGAGGAAGTAAGTCTTGGTGCTTTCCTGCATAATTTTATACCATAAAAAAAGAGGTTTACAAGAGGTTTCCAAGCAGTTTTGAATTCTGAACCAATAGAGACTTAATATTCTGCAGATAATGAACTAGCCTCTCTTTTTGTATACTTTCCAGCTTATGATTGAGGACTGCTGCTGGGATACTATGTTCCATTTTCTTTTGAATAAACAGAGAATTTAAGTCTTCAGAATTATCAGTATGATGTTTCATGGTAGTAGGGTATATCAAACAGGATTTAATTTTTGAGGAATTGTGCCATTGATTTCCACAGCTCATCTGAAAGTAGCAGGACTTTCTCTTTAACTTTAATAGAAAATTAAATCTTCTGCCCTTAAATTTTTACTTCTTGGAAACTCCACAATAATCAAAACAGATGTGCAGATTTGAATATTTTTTCAAACAATTTCATGTTTTAAGAGCTGAAATAGCATAAAATAATTCACATACTAATTTATCCCATGTTCTAAGAAGCTTTCAGTGTTCATGTCTGTAAAACATCTGATTCTACAACCTTTTTTTCTCGTGCTTGAGAGCTCGAGGCAGGGCTCTTGCATTTTACAGACAAGCTGTTATATTCCTTAAATTGTGGAATACCAGTTTTGTCAAGAACATTTTCCGATCTTCTAGAGACTTTCTGTGGTATTGTATCTCCCCCCCCCACCCCGGCTAAAAAACACACAGTACGTTTAGTACTTTTTGTCAAAACTAGATACTTTCTTGACTGCAAATATAAGTGAATGAACATGTATGATCTGCAGTAAAAATGCTGCCTGTTTTAAAGAATATATGAAGGTAGTAAACCCCATCTTTTAATACTAAAATATTTCCTAGTTAAAGACCAATCTATTGCTATTATTTCAGCTGTTTCAGTTGCTTTTAGGTTATATGCAGAATGCCAATGTATTTTAAAATGCTTTTCATGAGCTTTTTTTATTGTAGAGTGACTGTGGAATGCTAATGTGGAAGACTGAGGAAATTTTGGTAACAAAAAGCAATATTGCAAGCACTTTATTAAAGAAAAATACTGACTGCCTTTGGTTGCTATTTCACCACTTTTCCATGTGGAAATGGGAAAATGGAAATGGTATCATTTGCATAACAGAGTACTAATTTTTCTGCATTAAGCTCTTTTTCTTTATAGTAACTTATTCTTTGATTGCATTTGACTAGGTTAACATATATTTAGAAACACTTGACTGCTGGGTAATGCCATCTTCATGAAAGAAGCAATTTGTAAAATCCTGAGAAGTTAAGGATATAGGGAACCGGATGAGAAGATAAAGTTTTATAAAAGCACCCTTACTGTCTCCATTCCCTATGTACTTACAACTATCCTTAGCTTATACCTAGTTTGTACCAACTAGATGTTTGGCAATCACATCCATCTCAATCAAGAGATGGACAAGTTTTTCAGAGTCTAGTGTACTTTGTTATAATTTTCAACTGTGCACTATGCTGAGAAAGCACACCAGAGCTGAGCAAGGTAGGTGTCAGAGTCGTCCAGGGTTCAGAACTCCAGAAATGTTCCTGCTGATTTCAAACCTCCATCACTGCCATTGGTCATTCAGTGTGGGATCCCTGGACTCACTGCTTCCATCCACCTTTGTGGGCAGCAGCAGGAGGTACTGCCTGCTCCCTTGGCTGCCTGGATTTTCTTTCTGTAGGTAGATTTTCTTTCAAAAACAAATTCCCAGAACCCTTGTTACTAGGCCAAGAATAAGCCTTTCTTAAGCATCCCATAGAATGCTTGTTCCCCAGAATTAAAATTTGCAGGTTGCAGTTAACATTGGGGAATATGGAAAGGGAAGAACTAAATTTGACTTGCATTTTTAATTTTGCCATGACACCTTGTAATTTAGTTTCCGATTCTTTTAGTTACTCTGTATAACTTGGAGGTGTCAAACAGAAAATTTTTGTTTTCCTTTGATGATGGTATCACAAATTGTAAAAGCAAAACACCCCTCCTATTGTAAAAATTCTCTATTTATTGCCACTGACACATGTTTTTCTACAGTTGTCTGTTTGTTAGTATATTTCTGTTAAATTACATACAAGGTTTACATTTGTGTTTTCACTTGACCATACATCACAAGGTTGGAAAATTGACAGCTGCTTTTTGAATCTTGATTACATGCTAAGAGGTCTAGGTCTATCTTAAGTTGCATAGCTAAGAAGTTTGAATTACATGGATAACTTTTAGCATTTGAGTCTGCAGTTCTCAACACTTAAAATTTGCTTATAAAGTATATATGTGTAATAAATGAACATGGCATAATATTCTATCTGCTTTAATATAAAAGTGTTATGAGTGAAACCCAGTGCAATGTACTCTGAGGCTCTGCTTGAAGCCAGTAGTCAAACTGGTGTTGATGAAAGACTATTTATATTGTATAGAAGTAGTGTTTTTCTGGCCCTATTGGAAACATCTCCAGAAAGGTTGCTTGGATTTTTTTTTTCCTAGAAATAAACATTTTGCTAACAATTGTTAGGTGATAAAGTGGGAACTGTACTGTCTTCCCTTAAGAGAGTAAACAACTTGGATAACAATGCACTCAAGTACTTATAAGAAAGTGGATGATGCGTGAACTATGCTTTTTAGCATTTTAAGTCAAATTTTTTGGAAGTCAGCATTGCTTTTGTGACAGTTCTAAAACATTTCAGAATTTGTTTGGTCAGGCGTATTTATTTGGACCAGCAATGACTGGAAAACTCTGGATCACAGTGCTGCATGTAGAGAATTTCATTATGATTGTTGTGTTTGGGCTTTGAAATAACAATATTTTGTGGCAATTGCTTGGCTGACTCCATTGGGAATAAATTTGTTGTCTTGCTTTACTTGGAAAAGCAGGCTAAACGCTTATGCTGTTTCATGTTGGAAAATAGCAATGAGTTACAAAATTAGCACATTAATGCCAATTATAAATATAATATCATACCAGTGGGAATATCTCCTTTATATTCAAGAGAACACATACGTGGTGAGAAGACTTCAGCTACTCTGGGAACACAAACATAAAATATCTGTGCACAAATAGCTGACAAGACAAGGAAGCAAAATTTGGCGAAAAATCTCAAAATCAACATTCATTCTTAGAGAGACAAATGTCATAGAGTTTCTTGCTGTATAGAATCCTGTCAGTGGAGCAAAAAAGATTAAATATTTTTAGGCTTTGCACTCCTTAGAGGGTCTAACTTTGGTTCTGTATTTTATTTTGTTGACGTAGGTTGCTTCCTTTCCTCATCTTTTTCCCTTTTTACTCCTTTTGATAAATTCTGCTGTTTGAGAGTGCTTGTTTCTGTGTGGGAGGTCAGTGTGTTGAGAAAGCAAAAGCCTCTATTCTTCAGAGGCTTTACTGTTGCCTTAGAAAAATTCATTTTCCAGCCAAACAGAGGATGGACAATAACTGGGCACTGCATTTTGTCTCTCTTGCTTCTGCTTTTCAAAAATAAACTTTAAAAAGCCAGCAGTTAACAGTCTTGGCATGAAAAAGTGAAAGTGGTGGAAGTTGGCAGAAGTAATTCCCAAGTATTGTGTGTGTATCATACTAGAGGCAGAATATGGTGCCCTGAGGAATGGCAGACTGGCTCTCCGCCACGCTCCATTCTCCACTTTTCTTGGAACTGCTCCTTTGCAGATCTAATTATATGGTGCCAGGAGATTCTGCAGATAGCTCAGCAAAAATTCCCACTCTCGCTGTACTGGATTTTGTTTATTTGGGGTGTAAAACTTGCACACAAACACTAGATTGTATCACAGCTTTCCACAAGTTTTGGCCAGTGTCCAGAAGATACGATATGTTTTAGTGTGGCTGTTTCTAAACTGCTAACTTCGCTTTAGACTTATCTGTATTTTTCAAAAATATTTATTCACTTGATACCCCTTGCCTTCTATTTTTTAAAGTCTGCTGCTGTGTGAAATCTGGTGCTTAACCTCTTAACATCTTGCTACAGACGACCTAAGTGAAGTGTCTTTCCAGACACTTAAACAAAATGATTTGACTGGTCCAAAATAATTGAGTGGAATTTGCAGGAGGAGAGGCCAGGAGGAAGGTGAATTTAGAGAATGACCTTTAACTGTACTGTCACTGAAGGTTGTCTTTACAATTGATCAAGTGACAAAATTTACAAATAAATGTTTTTCCAGAGGGGTTCAAAGTAGCTGCAAATAGAAGATAATGAATGCTGCTAGAATGATTTGGGATATGATGTGCTTTCCTGCCAGTGTTTTAAAGCTTTACTCTGTTTACCGTTTACTGTTCCTATTCACTCTTTTGATTAAGAAACTAATAGTTCTCAACTTTATTAGGTATTTTAGAATTAGTCTCTAGAAAGTAAGTTATTAAAAAGTGGGAGTTTTTTTGTGAAAACAGTTTTTGCTGCTGTTTTCTACTTGCTTTGTTAGAATAATAGGTGATAGCTGTAGTAAAGAACAGGGGAGGTGAAAGGATCTTCTTGATCTGATGCTTTAAAGAGGGAAGGGAAAAGGATCGTGTGTGGAAATGGAGTGGGAATAATATAGGTTTAAAGTATCTATGAGAGAAAACTGGGATGATGAACTTTGGTATGGGAGTGAGAAGTGGCTTTGTGGAAATTTGTGTACTCGGGAGAAGGATAAGATGAGAAGGAGCACTGCGTAGTATATGTTTGAAAGTGTGAGACAGAAAGTCTAGACAAGAAAGTATGTTGTAGGCCTAAAATTAACCAGAGTTAGAAGAATATTTCTGTGACAGTGATTTTAAGTTCTCAGAAGCAGATAGAGGAAGAAACTCCAGTTTTGGAAATTGCCTTGGGTGTGGCTGAGGGCTGAAGTTCAGAAGGGCAGGAAAGTATTTCCCTCCTTCTCCACTTAGTGTAACAATCAGCAACTTTTTTTATATTTTGCCAGCTGATTTTTCTTATGAAATTTCTCATAAATGCAAAAAGAGAACAACTTATGTTATTTTTTAATGTAAAATAAATTCTGTAATTTTGAAATGTAATGGGTTTACCAGAGTTGTGTTTGGTAATGCAGGTGGCTTTTGCATAGCTTTGAGATCCCTCTGCCCTGCGCAAGAGGAAACAAAAGGTTTGGTGTATTTAACTTAGTAGTTTAGTGAATGCAGCTGAGGGGAGAAGGTACAGCTGTTCTGTGCTGGGGATGGACAGGGACAGTACAAGATTAAACACAAACTGGATCCATATTAATCTAGCTGGAAAAAAAATGTGTTATTTTTTCTTGTTTGGTTTTCTGAGCCGGATTGCAGGAGGACAGAAACGGCAAGAAATGGAGCTTCTTCTGTGAGTTGCTGTGTGTTGGACTTGTTTGTAGCAAAGTCTGCAGGCTCAGGATGTCCTGTGTGGTGGTATTCCAATTTCCCTTAAAACCATTTTGTTGGTTGGTTGGTTGGTTTGTATTACATGACATATATTTGAACTGAAAATGAGATGTATTCTTATAATTTACTGATTATGTCGATAGCGGTATGTATTATTTCAATGCTACTATTAAATACTTAGTGTAATGTCTTTTACTCATGAGATAAGACACCCAATGTTAGTGGTAATGTTTTAATAAATGTAACTCTCCTCTCTTCAGCACAAATGCACTGCCAAGAAAACTGTCTTCTGTGGTGCAGGAACTGATTATATAATTTCAAAATCATAGCATTAAAATGGGTAATAAAAAAAGACCTGCATTAAATTTTTTAATGTATGCATTGAAAACTGTGTAGATTAACACATGCTGTGTATATGCAATAATGTATGTCCTTTCCTTTTTTACATTTTCCCCAGGTATATGTGGAATTTGATGACCTTGAATGGGAAAAGCGAGAATGGGTTAAAGTTTATGAAGATTTTGCAGCCTTCTTGGTGGAGTACCAGCTAGTCTGGGCGAAAAGAAAGGACCCAAGCCAGACTCAGGGATCAAAGATCAAACAAATTCAATGGCCTGCACTGGTAAGATACTTTAACAATTGCATTTACTAAAGCATTTAATTCTCTTTAATTCGGTCCTTAAGAAGCTGTCTAGGTTACTGCAGTGATGGTAGGAAGTGGTGAGCATGTAGGGGAAGAAAGGTAAGAAAAGGATAAGAAAAGCTAGTAAAGCTTGTTTGTGTTGGAGGGGTGGAGTGATGTGATAAGAGTCACTCATCTTCCTTTTTGAATCAACCTAAAGGACTGCAGAAGTGGTCTCTGAGTGACATAATAGGATTAATGTCATGTTATATTTGTAGGATGCTTTGACTATGTAAACTTACCAGTCACACATCTTACTGCTCTGGGGAAGATTGAAATTAAGGCGAAAAATAAACCCTTTAGCTTGTGATACCCTTAGCTTCCACAAAGAAGTTATCTGAAATTCAGGTCAGAGTTCAGAAAGATGAGAAAAGATTAATGAAGTAAGTAGTAATTGTTTGTCTGGTTTATGAGGTGATATTTGTGACTCTATTCTTTCTGGAATGGTGCCCAAGCATTTAAAGCTGTTGCGATAACTGCTAGAGGCTATGTGCATTTGAGACATGCCTTTAGATATATCTGATGGGATAATCTAAAAAGCAATAAACATGTATGCATTTTTTTCTCCAAAGAAACTAGTAGTGCTATCAAAGTCTTCAGAAGAGCCAAATAGATGTGAGATTTTGGGAACCTGCTATATTGGTTGGTTTTGCTTTGTATACAGTTGGGGAAGATTCCTCACAGACTGGTAGGTGAAAGGGGGCTCCAACACATTTGTGAAAATGGTGAAGGGAAGTCAGATATATTTGATAATAAGCTCAATATCTGTAACTTTACTTTTGGTTTCTTAGGTATTTACAGTCATCATGAATTCAGATGATATTTTTTTCCTCTGGCTTTTGCTATATCTGTTTCATATCAAGATACTCTTCATATTCTTGTCTCTGAGCACCTGATGGATTTCTTGGAATGCTGTTGCGGCATAATTTTTTTATTATTATAAATAAAAAAAATTAAAAAGTTGGGGTGGGAACAGTCATGCTGAAGATCATGAAGCAGTCTGGTCAGAAAAGCCATAGATGATTTTGGATCCACTTACTCCTCTTCAGTTAATATTCCTACTTGACTCAGCTTGTATGTTTGTGCTAAGGTACTTGAGTAAAGCAAGCTAACTTTCTGGATGTACAGGCTGGGTCATATACTTACTTGTACAGGCAAGTTAGTGTATCCTTGAGCAAGAATTTTTAGTTTTTGGGGAGCCATGTTATTTGCTCTTTGAAGCCACCATCTCTCCTTGATTGAGATGGGTATTTTAAAATCTGTTAAAAACTTAGCTTAGTATCTAAGTACTCTGCTATTTTACATGCTTTTAATCTCACTCTCAAGGATAGAGATCCTTTTTGGGTTTAGAAGAGGTGTATTTCTATAAAGTATTCTAGTCTGGTTGCTGATCCTGTACACAAGTTGAAAGTATATATTTGCTAATGTGTAAAAATGTTTTGGTTGAACCTTTCTCTTAGCAGACACTTTTATCAAACTTGTGCTGGTCCAGCAAAAGGCAAAAACTTTCTTCCTCTATCTCTATCTTATCAATTCCTTTTTTTTTTTTTTTAATGTTTACATTCTTGAGGCAGCTGATAGGCATGAGAAGGAGGATTTTCAAAAGATCTGACTCCTGCTTTTGCACTTTAAAAATTGAAATTATATAGTCTGAAGTGAGGCTCAAATAGCTTGTCAGGTCACCGTTTTCAGATGTTCAGGATGACAAGTTCTCAGCATTTGTACTTGACCTCCCTTCAGATGATCTAGCAATTGTTTCCTGAGAAAAAAACACTCCAGTCATCCATTCCAGAAAAAACATACTTGAGGGAAAGTGCAGATACAAGATATTAGCTGTAGTTAGAGCAGATTCCTTCCTCAGAGACCTCCCAAGGTTTTGCTCTGTATCAATAGCAATTCTGAGCACACCATGGCACGGGGAACAATGAGGCTGCACAAACTGGCATGGAACTTTTGGGTTTTGTTGCCAAACTGTCAAAACACTGCGGTGGATTGGAGTGGATGAACTCTGTGAAGGTTTGTGTGGTGTGTTTTGGCTGCGGGTTTTTTTTTTTTTGTTTATTTTCCAAAACAAGACTTACTAAAAATAAGAAAACATGAAAAAGGTGGTAAAAATTTTGATTTGTCAAACAGCAGTAGGAATATTTGCACTTTTATGTGAAATCTTAAGTGTGGACATGGTAGTACGCACATTTTGAAAAAACAGAGTCTTGATGTACCCTTTAAAGGAAAAGTCTCAAGCATCCCATGCATGTGAACGATACTGAAAAAAAATCGTACCAAAATAAAGGTTTTTGGTACAGCTTTATTTTGGATGCTAATGTAAATGCAGCAAAGCAATATTTTAGAAAATTTTATGTAGTATTTCTCTAGGATCTTTGCCTTCAGTGAAGTGAATGAAAACTGCTTATTTATTTAGATGGTTCTTATCACCTTCTCTTCTTTGATTAGCGCACCCTGTATTTACTGTATGGTATTCAAGCCTGAGCAGAAGACAAGGTCTGCAATTGCTGTGGAGCTTTCTGTGAGTAGTAATCAGTCTAGTGTCTGAGTACTTCACAGTTACTGATTGCTTTCATCACTCAGTTGTGTGATATGATGTAATCTCCACTTTGTAGACGGAATTTCTAGAATGCAAGTTGTTCACAAATGTTCCGATTTTAAAGTGCCTGAGGCGTAGCTATTCCTGAAAGCACAGCATCCACTGACCTTGTGGAACTGTACTTTAAGATTTTAGCCTCTACAGTCAGGCTGAGAAAGGGAGGAGATGGGAAGTACTGTCTCTTTCTCCTTGTTTAGAAACTCAGTAACAGAAGAGGAGTAGACTATCACCTGAATTCAGTTTCTCTCATGATGAGATTATATTTTCTTAAGTGAAGCTTCTGCCTCAGGTGAAGAGTTGGCTGTAAATGAACCTGGAGCCCTATTGCCAGTAATAAGCTTCATTGTGATGACTTCATGTGATGACTTTGACTGGAAACCTCTGCCATTGTGCAAGGCTGAGGAGGAGAGGGGAGCTGTACCTTCAGGTTGTTCATGCTGTAATCAAATGGTTTTTCTTCCTATGAGATGATTTCCTGGAAGCACTGAAGGACTTGGCTGCCTAGCTGGTATAATTGGAAATCACCTTGCATGTGAGGTGTTGCAGTCATAGAAGACTGTCAAGAAGCATAAAGAAATGACAATAGTATGTGTAGCCTGGATATTGGGGAAGAGGATGTTTGCTAAACAGTGCTTGTTGTTTACTTTAAAGTAATAGAGATGCTTTTAGAGATGTCACTGCCGGAGAAAACTTGGCCAAAGTCTTAGCATAGGAAAAAATGAAAGTATGGATTCTGAAAAAAAGTGCAGGCAAGTAGAAGTGAGTGGCGTGCATTTCCACTTCAGGGATTTTAAAAAGTAGCCAAGATAAGGTTGAAATCAAAGGCATCAGTTTGGGTTGGTAAATAAGGGATGGGTGCACGTCACAAAAACACAAAAAACCAGGAATGATAGGCTCAAAGTGATGGGTTAGGGGAATCACCAGTACTTCAAAAATGAGGCAGAGTAGGGTTTTGAATTTCTCAGAAATAACTTTGCAGCAATTGACATGATGAATAATTGACATGAAATTTTTTGACCTGTAGGTAGATAAAGAGTAGTTGTATTTTAGGGAGAGTAAATTAATTTACCAATGTAGAAATAATTTGGGTACTATGATGTTAGAGATCATTGATAAAATCATGCATGTGATATAATTCAATCTGAAGTCTTAGGAATATGGTGCTATCCCCTCAGCAGCTAAGAGGGAAGATGGAAGTACATGTGTGGGTAGGGTGACAAATTGGAGCCAAGGTTTTAATGTGGACTGAACAGAATGCTTCTGTGAGCTTTCAGTTTGAATTTAATTACTGCCTCTCTAATTGCACATTAAAATATCTAGAAAAAAAAGCATAGAGGGAGAAAATGAGATGACAAAGGATAGAAGCAGATAGATACATTTTAGACAATAATAAAATAATGTGCAGGAAAAGTTTTAAGGTGATAGACTTACTAGCAGGGGGCACTATGGTAGAAACATAGATAGCAGTTCAGTTTTTTTCACAGCATCACCTGTACATGTTTTAGGCATAGGAAGGTGTGGGATGGGTGTCTTTTTCTTAATTTTGTTTGGGAAGAGAGTTTTGGAAATCTCAATGATATGCTGAAACGAAAATTTGTAATTGAAGGTCTAGAGGTAGAAATGAAAGACATTTCAGACAGGCATTTTAAAAAGCATGTTCCATCATCTTGGAAAGAAAAGAAGGAAAGATGAATAATGGAAAATGCAGTTATGATTAAATGAGTTTAAGGTTGATAGTTTATGGCAAATTTGTACTTTCAGGTAAAGGATATAGGAGAACACAAGAAGTTGGAAAGAAAAGGATTGGAATTGGATATAGAGAAAAGTGGATGCATTGAATGAGAGCACAGATGAGAAACTACTATAACAAGAAAGGAAGAGGCTGTTGTAGAACAGAAAAGTATTATCTTATATTGGCCTTTTCCTTTTGGAAGAAACTGGTCTTGTGCAGGGTAGGTGTCAAAAGAGGAAACAGTTTGACTCAGTATACTATGATGAAAAACAGAACTGGGGAATAGTACATTTAGCTGGCAGGGCAGAGCTGGGTGCTTGGGATGATGGTGTCAGTGTTTCATGTGTTCTACTGGGTATACTTTGTTCTGTGAAGTATGTGTTGCCTTTTTTAATACCTGTAAACCAGCCAATGCTGCTTGTGAATTCAGCATGAATCCATATACAACAAATCAGAAGAAACCCCATAGTATTTTGTTGCTCTGAATATGAAGACAATGCTTCCTTAGTGTTGCAGTAGTCACCTTGTCAAACCAACAGATTTTCCCTTTGGTCTCAACTAATACAAAGGTTTGCAGTAACTATCACTCCCAGTTTCAGGACCGTTATATAGCAAGAACTGGTTCTTCTTCAGTTCTGTGTTTCTGAGGAATATATAGATAAAAGCTACAATACATTTTCATAAAGAGATCCTGAATATGCATATCTCCTAAGGTAGGGAGGCTGGAAGAACAACTCAGCCTCTCCTCTGCCCCAGTAAAAAAAAAAAAAAGAGCATGCCTGTTTGCCTATCTCTCTTTCTTGGAACAAGTGAAATCATTGCTAAACCAGTGTCTTGAAAAACCTGTCTTTCCTGGGACTCTGAGGAAGGCTCTGCAAGAATATAGAGCTTTAGCTAGACTTGTAGCAAAAACAGGGACAAAGAGTGAGTTTTCACTGGCAATGAAGAACCCTTTTCCATTGTGAGAATCTGATTTACAATGGCCAGTGCCAGTGGCACATGTGGAACTCTGGGCCTTCAGTCTGACTGTCATGCTAATGAGGAAGTCATTTTAGGGAAGAATGGAATGAGGTTTTGGGTGGCAGTGGATGCTTTTGTTCTGGTTAGATGTTAACGACCTAAATATGTTTGTATGCTGACTGCATGTTAAGGCACTTAGTGATAAAGTATATGAGGAGAAGTGTTCCTGGATACATGGAAGAGAAGACTTGTCCTCTGACTTTATGTAGCCTTTCCCCTCCTCCATCTCTGCCCCTTTGTTCCAGCTGTCAATTGCAGAATCCCTTTGCTTGACTGCATTCTGCTTCAGATAGCTTGATTGTGTTGGATTATGAAGCAAATACTTTTAAAGTGACAATTTAATGTCATTTCTGTCATGATTAAAGAAGAAAGTTTACAGTTTGTGCAATAAGCTTCTACAGGACTTCCAGTGGTTCTTGAGACAAATCAAATTCTTTATTTTCGGCACGATAATGGAAAGGAGAACAGGCTCCTTGTTCCTTTCTGTTTATACTGTGGCACATTACCACTTTTTCACTCTTTCAAGGATTTCTTTTCTTCTTTATCTTCATGATCTAATTTTAGCATTTCTGAGTAAGTTTCTTATTGTGGCAGGTGATGGTGAGGTGCCACAACCTTCTGAAAGTGTCTCTGGTAGGGAAAGAGTCGCTTTGGTGGCACAGGCTCACTCACAAGGGGGGGAAAAATCACACATGCCAGGTAGCTCATGCAACAGACAAAGAAGAGGCAGGAAGGGTCCTTCTGTAGGGTTCCACGGGCCAGGTTTATTCCAGCATGTAAAAAAACCAGGAGCATTGAAGGGACTGGGTTGAAATATGAGGAAAGAGGGGTGGAGCATGGGATCAGGGTCCAATGGGAATAGGGGAAAATGGTGCATAGGCAGGGTAAGGGATCAGGGAAACCAAGGGGGTGAAAGGGGTGGGATACTGCAGCAAACTGAGGCCAATGGGGATCAGGGAAAGGGAGAACAGTCTAGGAAGAGGCCATATAGGGAAGACAAGCATGATCTGGGCCAATGAAGAGAGCAGAACTGGGGTACATTAACGTAAACCTTCAAGAGACTGTGGGGAGAAGCCTTCCATCACCATGCCCGTAGTGTATCTTTGACAACTTCAGTGACCCTCCTTCCAAGGTATGACACCTGTTGTCTCTCTGGCAGGTCCCAGGGCCTCCACAGTTTTTATTTTATATGTTGAGCCCTTGGCTCAGTTTGATCCCTGTCAAAATCAGGAGCTTCCATAGGTATTGCTGATGTTCCTCTACAGTTACTTCATTGCAGCCCGCTCTCTCTCTGTGTGCAATGAAAAATAGAGGTATACACTGCCAGATACTATAAATAAATCCTCAGCAGACACTCAAAATACTCCAGCAGTAAAAAGAAATTAATTCACAAAGGATTACTGTGTATATGGAAAGTAAGGCAGAGAGAAGACTCGGTCTTCTGAGTCCTAAAAATAAGTAAAAACTTTGAGGCAATTTCAAATCTGAGGGGACTAAGTGCTGTAGTTTCCAGGGAAAACAATCAAAAACAAATAGTGGTTTTTTTCAGGTACTCCGTTCTCTGCATTAAAATTCTAGTGCTTGTATCCCTTGGTAGTAAGTGGTAAAGATGAGATACATGCAATAGAGGAGAAAAGGCTTGGAAGCTGTCAGCTTTTGGAAAACTTTAGAGCTTGGGGAAGAGAAAATTTAAGTAACTGACTCAGCAGAGCATAAATGACCCGATTTTTGCTGCATTGTGAAAGACAGTAACATGCAGAAACAGCACTTTGGACTTGGTTCAAAGATTACTTTGTTGGAGATTACATTACTGTAATATTCCCACAGAGCATAAACGTCTCAAGCAGTATCACATCCCACCTGTGTACTTTGAGACCTGCTTCTTATAAACTACTGCTTACTGGGAGTCACTGCTCTCCATGCTTAGCCTTCTAGGGAGAGGCCATTACCTTCCCATGACATGCCCCAAATGAAGAGCAATAAACTGGAATCTACCTCCCCAGATGCTTTGTTACGAAATATGGGTGTTGTCCTGTGGCTTTCTACTCTGGAAATGAGTGATGGGATGGAAAGCCTCACTGCACTGCTGTTTTCTAGGTGGCCATGGTATTTTCTGTGTACTTGTACTATACTTCTGTGCATTGACTGTTCCAAAGTTTTTTCTCTTCAGATGTTGGTTAATGTCAGGCTTCCTTTTTACTTTCTTTTTAAACTTATACTTGTAAGCAATGGGAATGTTTTTTTGTGTGAAAGGATTTAGTTTTGTAAAAACACACGTATATTAAAAAATGAATTTTTTTTTGTAGTTAAGTGCTGTGTTAAGGATAGCTCTTAATGTTAATTTCATTTATAGAAGTTACAGAATTCCAAACAAAACTGAGTATTTTCTAGACTTCAACAGTAACCACAACTCATGTTGATTATGCTGGCCTGTGAGTTGCCATTTTGGCAGCTCATCTAGAGAAATCTGCTTTAGTATGTCACAGCATCCTGGATGTCGTTGTACCTCAGCTGCTTTCCTGCTTGTAAAGCACTTCTTGTTCTCTGAGGGTTGTGCCAGTTAAAAAACCTTAGATACTGTTTAGCATCTTCCAGCTGTAACTGAGCGATGCTCCCAGTTGATGTGCCTCTGTCTCTTGCACCTGTTCCAAAGTCAGATAGCAGGGAAATGTGATGATTTATATGTCTTTCTGTAAAAGACAGACATAAAGCATTTTGAGGTTCCATATTCAAACTCAACACTTGAAGCAGAGTAGTTGAAGCCACAGCTGCAGGGAGCTTAGTGCAGGGTGACTGCTGACATATTCATATTTATAACTATTGCTGAAACCTAGTTTGGGATATGGTTATATTCCTGTGGATAACCCAGTCAGCTGGACTGGAGTTAGTGTCAGTGTATCTGAACTATATTCACAGTTCGGCTTCAGTGTCGGCCTACTGCACAGCTTCTTTGTGTAGAAGAGCCATGAGGTATGCTGGATTCTCTGGAATTCACTGGAAAGGCTTCAATTTTTGATTTTTTTTTTCCCCAACAGCATTTATGAGAACAAAATTTTCACTTGTGCTGAAGAAAACAAATTGCTTTGTTGCTGTCTAGATCATCTTCAATTTTTTTCAGTGAATTAGAAAGATAGCTCTACTTTGGAGATACCACAGTGAGCAGGATATAGGCTGGGGGATGCAGATGGTAATTTCAGCACAGTATTGTGGAAATTCAGCTTCCAGAGCTTGAGCTTTGGAAGATGACTGTGTATCTCTATCAGACTCATCACTCTCAGTCTTACTTGTTGCTGTTTATATAAATTATGACTTCTATTATTATAAGTCTATACATTATACATATGTGTGTGAGAGTGTATTTATAGATCATGTGTATAGAGATATGCACACAAACAAAATTTTTTCCACTATATGTTGGCAACATTTTTAAAAGGCTATCTTCTGAATTATACCTGTTGAGAGTCCATATAGTGAGGGAGAGATTTCAGCATGGTACTTGTCCTCCATCTCAACAGTGGCTGTCCAGGTTAAGGAAAGCTGTGCCAGAAGACCTCCATCCCCAGATACTGCTCAGTGTTTTTCTTGTGATGGCGGGAGGAGCAGCTGGGCTTTACACCTGTCAAATCCCATTTAGCAACTAATTTCGAAAGCCACCCACTCTTCAGATCTCCACTGCTATTTCTGTGCACTAATAACTTGTCAGCTGTGCAATAGTGAAACACGGCTCTCATCATCCTTACTTGAGTAAGATAAGTTATGGAAAGCATAATTAGAATTTTATGAGCTTCATGTTCTTCTTTCCCAGAATTCCAGCAGTTTCTTCTGTGCTTAACAGTGAATACAATGATGTGTTGTATGAAGTCTCAATATCCAACTTACATATATAGCAGTGTGGAAAACCCACCCAAAGTGTGAAAGACTTCTTCGGTAAAGGGTACTTCGCTAGGTTACACGACTGTGTGGATACATAGGGCCTGGTGCATTCCTCTTCCTCCCATTGTCATACAGCTGAGACATTGGAGTTTCAGGTGAAATTCATGTCTCAATAAAGTAAAAATGTTGCAGTCAGGACCAGACACTGTGTTTTCCTAGTTTAGGGCAAAAATTCTGTATTTTTCAAATGAAGAAGGCCTTTCTGGTATTCCCAAGAAAGTGTATCCTTCAGCTCCTCCTGTATTTGGATAATTGACATGTAAACAAGACAGTTGTTCCTGCTAAGGTCTCTTAGTAATGCTGAAAGGGCAATGCTGCTACCTCCCGTTTTTGGACTGTGGCTTAAACCCACCTCAGTCTCAGTTGGATCCAGAATCTCTGTCCCTTCTATTACACAAATTATTCTTTCAGTTTGCACTAAGCACTTGTGAACTAAGCAGACATATATATGAGAATGAAGTGTTACTGTTTATTTCTATTATGCATTGTCTATAATTGTATTGATCACTTCTGATTTATTATACTTTTTTTTGCTTCATTTTGTCATTCTCAGGGCGCTGCATTTGAAAAAGATTTTGAAATGAGATGTTGGTAGTTCCCTGCCATTAACAGAAATTAATTTTGCTGGCAGATGTTTCAGGTCAGTTACACTAAAACAGGCTAAATCAAGTATTTGGACAAAAAAATCAGAGGTGCTAAGGCATTATAAATGGGCTGTTAGTGATATATTTATCATGAGCAATCTTTTTCGTAGATGGCAGTTTATTGAGGACAGGAAAAGTCAAATTTCCACAGCGACCTCATACGCTGAAGTTCTTCTAGCAACAGTTTTACGTTTTACATCTTGTATGTTTGCTTTTTAAATTTATCTCAACTGAGAAAAATGAACATAGGAAAGTTCAGGAACAGACTGTCAGCTTGAAGTATTTAACTTGGACGAGGAGAATAGCTGAGTGGAATCTGTGTTTTGTATTTTTAGCATCTTAAACTTTCTGCCAACTTAATTTTGTAGCAAAGTGACTATCGTGCATTTTTTTGAAAAACAAACCCTGAAGTAGTAAACCCCCCATGTCCTCTATTCCTGACTTCAGCGTCACAAGAGCAGACTCCTGAAGTACTTGCCAGTTCTTTCCATGTGCATTTGTGTATGGGAACATGTTACTTTTTGAACTTCGTGTTGCAATATTTATGTTGGTATGGATATGATCAGTGATTCTGAAGCCCTTCTTGGATTTGGTGCCTCTCCATTTGCCTCAGCTGGAGGAATGGAAATGTTGGTAGGCTGCAGGTCATACCATTCATGATGATGACTGTGATGTAGTTACTGCCTAATCACAGATTATGTGGAATTGTGAGGGAGTATTGATGGAGAGAGAAGGATAGAAGAGAAGGCTGCTGAAGGCACAGGCATAGGTTGGTTTCTTCTGCTGAGCAATTTTCCTGTCCTCACTTAATACAGGTTTTTTTTTATATGCTGTGGATTCAAAATCCATTTGCTGTGCACATGCAGAGGCCAGGGCTGGGAGCATGTTGTTTTAACCACTTTGTTTTTCATACCTTTGGATTAACATCTTTCCAGCTGCTGGCTAAATCAGGAAGTTGAGTCAAGGGTTAGAAATGGCAAAGATACGTCCAATGACTTCTTGAAAGACAAAGCAAAAACTTAAACTGAAGACGCTTGTGTTTCTCTTTGCAAAGTCTGTCCTGTTGAGGTGATGTCTGTCCTGAACGAATGGTGGCACAACACTGAAACCATTTAATTTTTTGAAAATCATCAGGTATCAACAAACCACTTTATGTTCTTTATGGGTTTAGAACATTTCTGGTTGTCTGGCATCTGCTGTGTGATATATTCACGTAAATGTGTTATGTGAGGTCGTTGATAAGAGACAGCCAAATGACAGGAATGCTGAAGATTGTGAGACAAAACAGCCAGTTTTATTGTTTGGAACTTTCTTATATAGGGAGTTTGAATTTCCTGGGTTTAGACAGCTGATTGGTTGGATCTCCCGACTGCCCAGCTCTCTGACCAGTGAGAAATCTGCAGCTTACGACGGAACATGACTGGGTGAAGTCCCTGTTTGGGTTTGAATATATCCTATCATTGTTCACCCAGCAACCTGTTTATTGAACCAGGCTACCGAACTAGGTTTCTTATTTATGGCCAAATTATTTGCCCAGCTACAGAACAGCTGTGCTGTGACAGCACACACATGGGGGAAGGACATACAGTGAAGCTTTGTTTTTGGGATTGTTTTTTTCCCCCTAACTTATCTGCACTTCCTTACAATAAAGCCCGAGGTTGCTTCAGCAATAGTTATTATTAAGATTTGAGGTATTGTATCTTATTTAATGTACATTGCATGTTTAAAGCATTTTTACATACAGTATCTTTAATACCAGAAGGTGAATGAGTGTTAAGAACTATAAATTTAGGGCTCTATAAAGTCTTGGGGAACCAAAACAATTTCAGAAGAGTAATCATTAGGCTGATTTTGTGAGCAATCAAAATAGACTCCTATTGATTAGGGAATTGATCTTTGTTTGAAAGTAATATTCTTTTGCAGTAATTAATATTTTACTAGAGAAATATGTCAGACCTCACCTAACCTTCAGTAAGTCTTGACTTCTTATTTACAGGTGAATTATTAACACAATTAATGATATAGTGTTTCGTTTTTGTCTGCCAACTTTCAGAAGGTCCACCAATGGTTGAGGAAAAAAAAGCATTGTATTCAGATTTTTGTCTTTTATTAGCTGCTATTATGTTCCATTTTGACTGCTTTATGGAAAAGTGTTGGTCTGCTAGCCAATTTTTGAATATATCTGTTTAAGAAAAAAATTCATTATTCATACATAATGCATCATTCTGCATTATGCAATCCTGACTGAGTATTTTAATTTGAAATTTTTCATCAATTTCAAGTCTAAGACATTGGGTAAGTACCTAATTTCTTTTAATAAATGATGCAAAATTATATTTCCATTCTTGACTCTAGTTTCAGATGGCTTTGAAAAATTCTTGCATGTTTTATTTGAAGGGCTTTACTGGGATTTTAAATGCATATACTGAATTGGTGCAAACTGTATTAGTACCATCACAGTAGGATAGTAGGGCTGATTGTGCGTGAATGGATGTTATTGGAATCACTGAAACATTTAGGTGAATAGTACTTATTATCATTGGCTGATAGATTTAGTTATTTTGACAGCATAATAATAGAACTTTATGTTAATATAAATACAGCCAAAATCTCTTTATGTGTTCTACAGAATTTTTTGCATTTGAGTGTAACTGTCTCTTTAGGGAACCGTGTTCCTATGTGCTTTGGCGTATTTGCTGGAATAGGATGATCTTTGTAGGTCCCTTGCAACTCAGCATATTCTGTGATCCTACGATTCAGTGTTCTGCAAGGCTCAGTTGCCAAGCTAAAGTCTGTTGGTTTTGGTTCCAGAATTTCTATTTGTTCACATACGCTCTTGCTTGTAGTACTACTTTTACTATTCTAAATTGCAGTACTTGTAGTACTTTAGTCCAAGTTATTAATTAAAATTTTTTATTGCTTCTAAATATAAAATCAACTCTTTTTTTCACATCATGATTACATAAAATGCTACAGAAATGACAGGGTATATCTTCATAGCTTACAGAAAGAAGAGTTTGAAGATGCACCGTAAGACATTTCCTTTCAGGAATCTTGTTATCAGTGAATTGTACATGGTTGCAGAGTACATGAAGAAGCATCAAGACCTCTGTAAACTGCTTGTATGATGTTGCTGATATCAGATGCTTTACTGAAATTTGAGGCAAGATGCTAATCCTCTTAATTCTGAAGAATGGACATAACCACTCCCCCATCCCCCCCTTGGGAACTGTCTCCTTCTGTTAGATTACTTAGGACAGACCTAATTTAATCTGTTTTATTTCCTAGGTGAGACACATTTACAAGATAGTTTGAGAGGTGGTAATGAATTGATTGTTTATTGGCAAGTAGAGTGATAGGCATTTGTGTGCAGTCATCTTCTAAGATTCCTGGTCTAGTTTATACAGGAGCAGTACTTGAGGCAGTTATGGACAGTTGTGGAGGAATTACAGCAAATAAGAGATGTCTTTTAGAACTCTATCATGAAAATAACATAAAACTAAAATAGAATCATTGTGTGCATTTATTTATTGATGTTTTTCTACTGTCTAGTAAGATGCTGTCCTGTGGAAAAAAGCAGTTACAGGTTTGAAATTGCATCAGAACTTTTGTTGAACTTCTTGTCAAACTGATGTCAGGCTGTCACCTAGACAGGCAGAATTGTATGAACCTCCACCAAATGCCATCAGCTTTGCTGGTGAAGGTAGCTGCAGGCAGCAGCAGTATCTGATCAGTCAGGACTCTGGTGCACTTGCAGCAGAGAAATGTCTATGGCTGGATTTGCAGGTGGAGGGATCATGGATGGTTTTTATAAGCCTGACTAATACATGCAATATGCAAAGAACTTGCTGTGACTCTGCTGTTTTTCCTTCAAAAATGCGAAATGGCAGAAGTGCAGCTCTGATGTATGTCTGAATATGCAGTAATTTGTGTTTACTTTCAACTTGGATAATCTCAGATGAGCTTTTGTTAGGGAAGAATTTATACAGTTTTCATATGGTCGCTTATTAATAGTTTTGATTTTTCTGTCCTTTATATATACAAAACCTATATATTGTAAGACAGTGAACCTGTGTAAGTGCTGTGTATACATACTACTAGAAGGTTATGCTTCAGGGGAGCGTGATGGCATTCTTAATTGATCATGTGCTTTTTCTAGGCCAAGCTATTTTCCTGTGTTACTGTCAGAACACCGGGTGAACTGTAATTAATCACATTTTTGCGCATAGCTCTGAAATTACTTCCACTGCTATAGAATGCAATTTTCAACATCTTTGGCCACTGCAATTGCACAATCTTTTAATGACAGATGTACTTGGAGTTCCTTCAATACAAATGACAATATTGGCACACATAGGATTGTATGCTAGATTATTTATTAGAATAACCAGTGCGCTTTTTATTGTACCTTTTAAGCTCTCCTCTGAATATCTAACCTAAGCTTCCTGTCACAGTGACAAAATGACCTAAATATCCTAAAATGCTATAAATGTACATACAATGTGCAAATGAAAGCAGGAAGGGCAACCATTCCACACATCCAGGCAGGGAAAGTTGGTACTATTGGATGTCATTTGATTAGTCCTGTATTTGCCTGCATTTGGGGGTAGCGTGTATGACATCTCACCTGCTGTCCTGGGATACAATGCAAAAATGTGTATTCTATCACCATCTGTTGAAATGTGGGAGGGATGGTGATCCTTAGCTCTGTGGGAGATATCCCCTGCTGATGTGCCATCTGATAAAATCGGGGATGATCATCATTATCTTTTCACAACCCATCCTTCCTCCAGAAGATATATTCTGTTAATGGGCCATTAAGTCCTATTGTGTGACTGATAAGATTACATCATCCTATTGGGAGATGCCTCAGCCAGGGGCAGAAGCCAAGCCTTTCCTGCCTAGATAAAAAACTGGGGTTTGGAACACCAAGGCAGCCCTTTTCCACTGGATCCTAGAGTAAAGTCGGACCTTTTCCACACCATCGCTGGACCTTTGGAGGAAAACTGCACCTTCTACAGGACCACTGCTTTAACTGAACCACATCTGTCATCCAGGAGGACAGCAGCCACCATTTAATTGGACTGCTACCAGCATCCTGACTGACAGGGTGTCAGGTTGTATTCTAACTCTGTCAGTGATTTTCTTTTGTATTATTGCATGTATTTTTTTTTCTCTTTTTTCCTATTAAATTGTATTACTGACTGGGAGTCTCTCACTGGTTTTGCTTTCAAACCAGCACACCTGCCCAGAATACTGGAAAGCTGTAAGTAACAGACTTTCTGTTAGTGTTATTTTAATTAAATTTTGGATAGTAGAGAAGGCAGACTGGCTTTTTCCCCGGTTTTACAGGATTCTAACCAATCCGTTTTATATGTTAATGGTATTATATATTTTAGTATATGTGTTTACAGTGAGACACAGATGGGATTGTTTTTTAATCTACGTGATTTGACTCTGTAAAGAAAAGTACAGGTCTGTTACTTGACCATGGATGTTTCTGGCATAGTGACACTACGAAAGGTAGTTATTTTCTATCAGGGAACTGGTTCTCTTTAATATATACATATGTACCTTTTTCACTGGTGTTAACCAGGGTCTTAGCATCTCCATTGTGAGCTTAAAACTCAAGTTGCAGTTTTCTTTCTCAGTGCAGTTTCACTATAGACTTTTCAACTAATGTAGTCCAGATTTTTGTTGGTTGCCTTTAGAATTTGTCTTTGAAATGATCTGAAAGATCTGTTTATCTTCATGAATGAGAGATGAAGGCAGGAGATAACAGGAAAGTACTTGCAAGATTTATAAAACACAATAAATCATGATTACTGTTATGTTGGCCAGTAGTAACATTTTGACTACCGATAGTAAATGGAGAAAACCCAGTAAATGTTTATATCAAATTTCTTATGGAAAATAAGTCATTAGGCAAAAGGAGATACTTGCTTCTCTCTTGAAATTCTGTGAGAATTGTGAGAAGCCAAAGAATATTGCTAACCATGTGTGCGTGTATACACAGTAATTTTTATTTATCAGAAATTGAGCCTTATTTTCCATTTCCAATGCAGGCATGAGAGGATGGGTATGAATTTTCCACAAATTAATTGTAATAAGTAAGGCTGGTAAGATTGGAGTTTCTTTTTAAAGCAGTGTTGTGTTCAAACACCCTTCCCATTAGAGCAGTGAAAAGAAGCTTAAAAAAAAAATCCTTGTGTAAAGTGATTTTCAATCCTGTATGTTTTCAACTGTTGTAATTCTTGGCCATTGGTTTTATCATGCTCATCAAGTAATTTGTTGTGCACAGATTTGTTTGGGTTTTCTTAATGCAGGGTTTTGGGTGTCCCATGTCACAGACTGTAGCTTGACTCCACCTTCACTGACTCTTCTGACGCTCTCCCCCATCCTCGTTGACTTTGAGTTCACCAGACCATATTTCCTGTGTCTTCTGTCTTGTATATAAAACCTGTGCTCTTTGCTCTTTACATTTTACTGCTCATTGAACTGTCCTGCACATTAGTCACCCTTTGAGGGAATGAGTTCACAAGTAGGAGCAGTTGTGGAGTGGGGAAAATAATGTAGTTCCTGTTTGAGACCAAGTGATAAAATTCATTAGCCAAAATTTCTTTTTCATACTGTATGTCGAGAAAGGCCAGACTTCTACCTCATGGACATTGACTCAGTAGTCTTGGCTTTGAGATTAACAAGGCAGTTTACAGATCTGATTCATTTTTTCAGATTCATGAAGCAATGATTTGCAGGCTGTTCACAGTTCTAGGCTTAGCTTTCAACCATGAAGTCTGGAATTATAATTTTATTATTGAGAAGTTATTCTCTTGAGTAGTTTTGTGAGAAGAGATGAGTTCAGTTGTGATTTCTTATGATTCAGAGGCACAGAAAGAGTAAAGACAACTTCTTTTCCCACAACTTGTCTGATTTCCAATTTCGGTAAGATTTTAGCAGTCATGCAAAAAATTTGGCTATATGTTGTTCTATAATTTTTTCATTTGTCTGTTGGGATTGCTGCTCACCTGAGAAAGGATTCACTACTTCCTTTGCCTCCAGGATGTGCTGCATGTTTTGAGATAGGAGGTTGTATCTCACTGTTTGCAGGGAGATACCACCAATAACAGGTGTGAAAGCAATGGAGTTGTCTACTTAAACTACTCCTCTTTGTTTCTAAGCTATGACTGGAGCCTGTTTAGTTCTGTGCTGCTGTTTGATAACATTGCAAGCAGCGTTGATTGTTCTAGAGCTGTCTGAGGGGCTTGCGCTGGGATGGAAGCTGCTAGCAGAGGAAAAAAGGGATTTTGGAATTCATCATGAAAAAACAAAAATACCATAGGTGTGAAGGGAACTGGGGAAAGAATGCTCTGTACTTGTGCTATTTACCACTTCTTCAGGTTGTTTTGACTTTTTTCTTCTGTTTCAGCATCAGCTTTTTTCTATATTGAACCTGTTAACACAAAAGACTCAGTCTCCTGCCTTTGCTAGTTTGCTCTGTTCCCACAGTAGCCAGATTGAGGTATAAACTGAAAGAGCTTTCTCATGTAAGTCACTGCCAGAATATAAGGTCATCATCTTCCAAAATCAGAAAACTGTTGCAGGAGCTCACTGGTGTCAAAAGGGGGAGTCTTTGTTGTTGTTTTCTCTGAAGGTGGTTCAAATGATTCAGCTCTTTCACTAGAATACATAGAGCCAACTTGCTAAGGTAAATAGAATCATACAATATCTGGTGGTAGGTGCTGTTTCCATTTTACCTTCAAAAGGAGAATTACTGCTGCCACGGAAGACTTCAGAACAGGGTGAAGTCCAGTATGTTTTTCCTTTTGCTTCCTTGTAGTGATTTCATGGGTTTTTTGCCAGTTTTGGAGGGAAGAATGGGAGAGAATCCCTTGCCTTTATTTCAAGTGGCGGGTTGAATAGAGGAGTGGATACTGAAAGAGGTACATATGTTTGTGCAGAGCCTCAGATTACCAGTGATGTACTTGTATGGCTTTCATCAGAACTTTGGGAAGAAAAACTGAAAGCAGGAAACCTCTCCCACCACTTCTGCATAACAGAGAAGTTATATATAATCCAAGTTTGAGGAATCAATGATCCCTTTTCTGTGATGCCTACAAATTCCTCACTTTAGATACATGATCAGCTCCATTCTCCTTTTCATCCTCTGTTTTCATCCTCCTTTTGCCAAGTCTTGTGCAAGGATCTTTTTAACAAGACTGATGATGTAGGGACACCATCTCAGCCAGACTGGAGATGATTTTCCATGTAACGCCGAGAAAGCTTTTCATTCCCAGCCACACAACCTCTCATGAAGTGATTTTAGAAGAAGCTAACCAGATTTCTGAGGAAATGTACAGATGTATTTAACAGCCTTGTGATGCGTTTCTTCCTGTGGTCATAACAGATAAAAGGCCCTGTGGACCACACTTTTGAATCCCGTGCCCATAGTTTGGTTTTCCAGGGCAGTGTACAGAACATGCTCCTTGAGGTCAGGTCCAAGGCTCAGCATTACAGACACCTTGTCTTGTGCCACGTCCTGGTTGCTAGAGTTTTGTCTTAAAAACAGTTCTTAGGACTCTTCTCCTTAAAGATTTCTCACTAGTTTCAGAACTTCCCTTCTAAAAGTGCTCCTTTTGTGGAATCTCTGGTTCTGCAGTTTGCTAAAAATTCAGCCTCAGTAACCTTAGTTTTGTTAAGAAATTTGAAACCATAATAATCTAGATACAAAAAAGAAACCCCAAAACAAAAAGTTGTCATACAAATGCAGACACAACATGTGTTAATGTGCCATTTGTTCCTTTTCTCTTACTCCCTTTACAATGGCTGAGAGCCATTTGGTATTTCTTCACTTTCTTGGGTCCTAGTTCCCCTCTTCTGGTCCTCAGCTATGTTTTTGTGGAGCTGGTACGTGCCTCCTGCATAGGGTGCGTGTGCCTCTTACAGCTATGCTTTCCATATGAGTCAGTCCAAGAACAGTGGAATGAGAGCTTTTTGTTTTCTGTGGAGTACAGGGTGATTAATCAGAATCTCCTTTATGTAGTCTTTGTTTTCTCAGAGAACAGGATGTTTGATTTGTTCAGTTCCTCTCCACAGCTCCCTTTTGGATCTTGAATGCCATGTTCCAGTATTGTCTGTACATCAGTTCACAGGACACACAGGATACAGCTGCCTCCAGGAAATGCTTCTCTGGAGTGATGAAGGGCACATTTGCACAAGACAACTCGTGTTCAGTCACCTGACAAGGGTGCAGTAACCATGGCTAAAATGCAGGCTTTTCCCATGCCTGCTCATGTGCCTTTGCTGCTTTGTCTGGCTGGTAAGGAGGGTGCTTGAGGGCCTTCAGTGAAAGGAAGTGGGTTGTGGCTGGTTGAACAACTCTCCTTGCCCCTACGTAGCTGGAGAGGCTGGCAGAGACTCTCACAGCCACTTGCTGTGAGTCACAGGTGGCTGTGCTGTTCTTGGGTATTGCCAGGATGGGAGCTGACTCCTCACAAAATCCCATTCAGGGCTGGTGGTGCAATCCCCAACGTGCTGTGCTGACATGTCACAGGAATGAATAACATCTCTGAGAGGAGCATTCCTGGGAACTTCTAAGAGCTTAAGTACTATTACAAAACCCATTATGCTCCTAGGATGCTGAACACAATGTTTGAACCTTTTGTTCATCTCAGTTTGAGAGAGAAAGGATCATGATTTGGAGGGAATAAGTTACTTGATGAGTACAAGCAACTCTCACAAGTACATTATGAAGGTGAAATATTGGCAGTTTGTGTTTTTAGTGGCAAAACCATTGTAAATTTATATTTATTACAGTATGCAGGCTGTCTTAATTGGCAAAGTTGTCATTAATTGTAAAAACAGATAGAGGAATGAAAAGGCTCTGTGAACTAAATGCCAAAACTACACAATGACTTAATATATCTTGAATTTATGGAGCCCAAGCTGGGGAAAGGTATCAAAAAACTAGAAGGATACAGGTATGTAAATAAATGGGTATTTCTGTTTATCAAGACATGGAGTGCAAAAGACTTATATGTCTTGGTCATATATCCTTTAAAAATGACTAACTGTGGAAAAAAAGTATTGATCTAAATTTATATTCATGGATTATGGCATGGATTTCAAGTATTACTGGACAAAATCATTGTAGCCACATAAAATCGACACACAATTACTTGCTGATTTCCATATTAAGAACAATCTCAAAATTATTTCCTGACCCAGTTTATTGCTTTACTAGAACCCACCCTCAAGTTACATCACCGAAAACTGCAAGTTCAACTCCTTGCTAGTGAAACCTTTTAAATCTAGGCAGCAAGATCAATTCTTCTGGTTTAAGAGTCTGCATCATCCAGGAAGGGACTAATTCATCATATATAAAAGTATCAGCAGATGAAAACACTTGGTTTAACACACAGAAGTATTCTTTCTTGAAGAAAAATATTGAATTAGGAAATGCGACTCTCCCCACATTACAGTATTTTCTGGAAAAATATTGCAAGTAATAGGTAAACCTGTAGCAGCTATTTTGGGGGTGGTAAAGAGCAGTGGAAATGAATGCATTTTTTCATCATTTATTTCCAGCACTGTAGGTTAATGGAGTCAGTAATGTATCTTATTGTAGAACCACATCCTGGCTTGTTGAAAATGATGGAATTACTAGCCAAGTCTGTCTCTCTCTCTGATTTTTTTGTCAAGACAGGAGCTGCTTCATGCCACACTGTCTGACAGCATTGCTCAAAAGCTCTTCTGTCACATGTCCTCCCTTCTTCCAAAGGCACTGGCTCCTTTTCTGAGGGGTAGAGACGAATGTTAGATTATCTGAAATCTGAAGGTGTTTTTTGGATGTGGTTTTAATAACTTTTACTGTTAGTGCTTTCACCAGTCTGCTAATTAACAACCAACAATTATTATTATTCTGTAATACCAGTTGATGCAAAACACTAACATATATTTACCTTACTTTGGTGTCAGGCATCTCTGATGTTTGTTTTTGGGTGCTTCCATGGTCAAACTGACTGTGTGTTTGTACTAAAGGTGGTAAATTGGTAACATCCTTACTGAGGTTGAGGGGCAATACACAGAATTATATCAGGTTATTTACATGTAGTTAATATTCAAAGAAGAGCAGACTTAGAATTTACTGTCTGCTAATGTTGATCTGTTCTTTTGATTTTGGCACTGTGCGATGTATGAATCATATTTAATGGCACAGAGAAGGCACCGTGCTCGGCAAGGGAATGAGGCCATATTGCATCTGTTTGAGTCAGCAGCCAGTGCGTTCTGCTGCAGCTCTGGTTGGAACAGTCTGCAGGTTACTTGAGGGAATAGTGAGTCATGGCAGTGCCTTCTTCACTCATTACCAGTCTGCAGGGTGACACGTGGTTCTAGTGCAAACCTCTGGGTGATTTTAAGAAAGTGATTTAAAATATAAAGAGTGTCATTACTTGAAAAGAAAAAAATTTCTGGTTATATAGAGGGAAAAAAAGCCCTGTAATCTAAGTCAGTCATCTTTCTACCTGCAGACCCTCAGTACCCAGAAATATTTCCTTAATGTGCTCAAGGTCTGAGCTACTCCGTTTCTGTAGCTCTTGCATTTTCTTTATGTAAAAACAAACCCTAATACTATATCTGAACTTACTGCTTGAGCTGACTTTGTTGTTAAAAAACCCCAGAATTCTGTAGAAATCCTAAGTATGAAATTAATTCTGGTTGTGGCCACCTCTATTGTGAATCTGTGAAAAATGATACAAGTATCAGTTCATCCCCATTTCACATAACCATTATGGGAAAACCTATGAGCAGCTGGACGAGAAGTACTGTAATTTCTCTTGCTAAAGTGGTAGGAATGGGGAAAACAGAGGCCAACTGGGACTGACCATAAAAAGCATACTTCCCTTCATAACTAAAAATAAAACCTGTGAATCTGGAGTACCAAAGCTTGTCTGCCAGATAATTATGACACTCATTTACATAGTCTTTTATCTCCTTCTAGGGACTGGTCTGAACAGTCTTCTCTTAAAACCTCTTCCAGCTTCTGTGGTTGCCTTGCAGCACAGGTTTTCAGGATCCTTAGCTCAAAAGACATCTGACAATGATGTAGGTTGGTTTTAAGCAAGGTCTTATGGGTTTGTTTTGTGTGGCACCCTGCCAGGGATTTCTGGTGCCTCAGTTACAGGGAAGAACAGAGCTTTGAGCAGAACAACATTTGGTATTAAGTTGTGGAAGCTGAAGAAGATCCTCATCTCAGGCTGCCATTTTGTTTTAGAAGAGAGAGTGTTTTAGAGTAGGTGAATACAATAGGTCCAGACAGGGGCCCCCATGCCTGCTCTTCTTCCATTCACTTAATTTGGCTAGTAAATGAAATACAAATGTTCAAATTAGCATTGTGAGCTCTGGGGTCACTATGCTCCCACATGATGGAGTTTCTGTAATACCAGTTTCCATTTTGAGTTTAGGAGATAACAGACCAAAAGACTTCTGCTTTAAAGCCATTGCTCAGGTTGCAAAGTCAGCCACTGAAAAACTGGAAGATGCCGTTTTCCTTTATGTGGGTGAATCTGGAGATGTAAATTGTCTGGGCAAACTTTCAATCCTCTGTTCCTGAACTTCAGAATTTTGTTTCATTTTAGGTGAATAAAATAATATTAAAGCAGCATATGTAATGAAAGGATGACAGTATCTATCCCTAATATTCTTTCTCAGTCGTCTCAAAATCCACCAGTTAGTGGATAGATGATCCACCAGTTTTTCTGTCAATGGTGTAAGATGATCCTTACCCAAAGCCTATTGATTTACTGTGTGTTTTCCATCATTTTCAAACTCGAATATTTTTAAAATTTTACATAATGCAGATGATGTATTCTTCCTTCTGCCCATTACCCTGCACACAGTTATGGGAATTGCCCTGAACATGCTTATTCCTAAGAACTGAAAAGTTTACTTAATAGCTGGTCTGAGTAAAAGACAAATGAAAAGGTTGCTTTTGCTGGAGTTCTACAAAATACTACGGTGGAATATGTCAGAGAGCATTATATGAGTTGTCAGCTAATAACTGTAGCTAAGACATAGTTGGTTGAAGTATTTCACACATCATAGAATTTAGAGTGCCTCAGTTGTTCTGCATAAAAGTACTTTAAAATATTCAGAGGATGGATTCTGACTGTATTTTTTCACTCAAAAAAAACCCCAGCTGAGCAGATAGCATCGTAATACATGATATATTAAATGCCATTCAGGAATGGAATTCTTCTGTTCCATCACTGGTGCTATAAAAATAGAAGTGGTCAGTTATCTTTTTAATATAAGCATCACTTTTTAAATGTTTACTTTAGGTCAAGAGTTATATAAGGCTTATTCCTAATACTCTTCAAATATAATTTCTGCTCTACTTTCCAATGCTCAAAATAGTTTTCTGGTTAAAAGATGTTAATTATAAAGATGGCTATACCTTGTTGTCATCCTTTATAAAACTTCCTATCAGTAATGCTATAAACAGATGAAATTGAAATCAGGCTAATTGAACTTTTTTTAATGTCAGTATAGTAGAGTTCAAGCACATTTTAAACTCTGAAAAGAAAAAATGTTTTTATTTATACTAAAGCCTAAGTTGGAGAATTACACTCTTGTCTTTGTTTAAGAGAGGAAATGTCCTGAAATGAACATCTCTAATAGAAGGCAGTTTTCAGCAACCCCTCGCTACCCAGATTCGTAAAAGAATCTCTGGAGGAAAGTGAAAAATACCTGTTTATTTAACAAGCAGGGTGCTCACAGGCATGAAAAAAGAATGAATAATGTTAAATAATAAAACCTCTCACTGCAGAGAAGAGCTTGTAGATTCAAGTATCCTTTCTGTAGGTGTGGCTCAGCTCTTTCCAGGATTTGGAGCTGGCCTCTGGGCCGGCATAAGGGAGCCCTCGGCGATGTTCTGGTGTTTTGGACTGGAGGAAAGCTGAACAGAAGAAGAAGCCACAGTCCCAGGAAATGCTTCTTGCCTCAGCTAACTAAAAAACTAGCTTAAAAAAGCAGAGAAAAACTATTTTTGTATTTCTCTGCAGAAAAAAAGATGGGAGAGCTGGAAAAGACTAACGAGTTATCTATGTTTTGAATACAGCCACCAAAAGAATTCCACCACTTCCCCCCCAAATTTTGAACTTAAAGCTACAGGACTCATTCCTGTGCACAAAGTACATGTTAGGAATATAGGACCATACAGTCACCCCAGGACAAGTATGATTCCCTTTCTGATCCAAAATGGATTTGTTGATAGATAGTCAATGGGATGTGGTTGCCATTAAGAATGTACTCTTACAGCTAGAACTTTATAAATGGCTGTCTTTAAATGTTCAGGAAATAAAAAGTTTCCTTTTCCTTGGCTGAAGTGTATAGGAGTCTTTTGTATGATGTTGAGAATAATATCAGTATATCTTTCTTCTGCTCAGTCTGCATTTTTCGAGCTGCTCTGTTGGTAAACATCCTTTTGAATAGCCTCAGGAAATATTTTCAAATGAAATTCACCCAAGGCAATGATTCAAAATGCCGTTTTCGTGTTTGTGTAGGACACCGAGGTAAGATTTATCAACCCACAAAGACTATGAAATAAAGTAACAGAAATGGAAAAAGTATTACTCTTTCTCTGGTAAATGGTATGGATTTCTGATGGTCTAAAGGTACTGTATTCTTGCTTGATGTTCTAAGTAATCAGATTTAGTCTACTGTCTTTTTATAGTTTCACCTTTTGATACTCTCCCTATAAGCCTTGTTTTGCTAAAGCTGGGGGCTTTTTTCCTAATATTTTGTCTGTAAGACTATGAAAATTTTACAGTAAATTTAAATAAACTTTTTATATGGCAAAAATAATTTCAGTATTTTTGCGATGTATCAAATAAATGCATCAAAAGCCTCACCCATCTTCTAAAATTATGACAGTAAGAAAGAAATCAAAACCATTACCGTAGCCTTCTTTCTCAAACATGTGTTTTTACAAATGCAGGCTCGTTTCAGGACCCTGGAGTAACACTAACAACTTAAAATGTTTTGTTGCTTTGGCTCATACCCACCTCCCAAGTGAGGCAGACATTTATTTGATACAGATGTTGACAGTGTCAAGCACTAAAATGGAAATACACTATTCTGGGAGATCAGCTATTAATCTAAAATAACATTATTTCTAATTTCAAATTTCTATGATCTTGGAATTCCATGAAGTGAAGAAATTCCTTTGTCAAATGCTCCACCTTTGTGTAAGCCTCTCTGTGAAACTCTTTGTCCTGATCTAGGGCAAATTTGGGAGGAAACCTCTGAAGGGGTCCCTCTAGAAAGCAAACTCAAGTGGCTGATCCCCCCACCGGTTCGAGAGACATAAATCTCCGTTAAGAAAAGTGGAAAAAATGGTTTATTTCACAAGCAAAGTATTCAAAAACATGAGAAAATGAATAATATTAAACAATGGAACTTCTCATTGTTCTGAAGAGATGGTAAATTCAGACAGAGTCCTTTTTGTGGGGTGTAGCTCGGCTTGCTCAGTCTCTTATCAGTTCCTCCTGTGCTGGAAAAGGCTGTGTCCTGCCTGGGCCCTGGTGGGCCACAGGTGTGAGCTCCTGCTGTTCTGCGTTTTCTGTCCAGAGCAGGGCTGATGAGTTTCAAGAAAAGCCATAGTCCGGGGAACTTCTCTGCCTCAGCTAGGAAAAACTAACTAAAAGCAAAGGAGAGCTTTTTCCTGCTGTCCGTGCTACAGACAACATGCATTGAGACAAAAGGAATTCTAGGGGAGTGAGAATGAAGCTTCTGCACACACAAACTGTGTGCCATCACTTCCCCCTTCCTTCACTCTTGGTTCTAGTTTTAAAGGTGCAGAACTTATTTCTGGGCTAAACAGACGAATGTGGATACAAATCAGCATCATGAAGTCACCCCAGGACACTTTCATTCAGAAATGCATTGGTAGCATTTAAAAAAAAATTAACGTCATAGAATACGACTAGCCCTCTAAAAGAGGTGTCTAAATTCTCACTCCAAGTTTACCAAGTTTTTAAGCATCATTCTAAAGAGCAGGTAGTGGTTACATGTCCTCCGTTGACCTTAACTATGGCTTGCCTTTTCCGTCTTGTTTTTAGCTCTAATGATCTGCTGAGTAATAGCAATCAGTGGAAAAGGACTAAGTGTAAGGACAAAGCAAAACTTAAAATCATGTTCCAGTAGAAACTAACAGTGCATGTCTACCTGGCATTTCAAATGCAGGTTATCTTAAGGCTTGTATAGTAGAACTGTAAAAGTAAAGAAGGCTAGAAGAAAATATTCTTGTCAGGACTCCTAAAAAGGCTTGTGTGCTCTGGCTTGGAAGAGGGCTGGTGGTGGGGATGGTCTTTTGTATGGCCATGAATACTGGTGAAGGAGTACGTCAGAAATGACAGTTTTGAAGTACCAGTGCAGGTGCAGTGAAACATGGGAGCTGCAGGTTCACAACAAGCAAAAGGAAGTACTTTATCAGCACAGGGCATGATAGTTTCTGCCATGATGCTCTTGCTGCTGAATGCTGTGCTACAGTGGTCAGAAATGTTCAGGGATATGGTAAGTGGTTATGGTGACTTGGGGAGTGGATGATGAATTAGGATGCAGACTCCAGCTCAGGAAGTTAGTCCATAAACCACTGTTTGCCAGGAGCTGCTGGATCATTTTGAATGCCCCTAACTGGTTCAAGGAGGGGAAGAGTGTGTTTGTGGGAATTGCTGAGACCAGATAGTGACCTGGTGTGACCTAGCATCACTGCTCATAGTCTTGTGAGAGACGAGATGGGAATAACAGTAGTTAGCAGTTTTGTCTGCTATGGTAAACCACTTGGACAAGATTTTATCGGTTTCTTTAGGAAATATTTCTTTTTTTCCCTTTTAGGTTTTTGATTTCTTTTTCCTTTTAACATCCTTTGATGTGGTCTAGTGAGCTGTGTGTGGGGTCAAAGGGGGAATTATGCTTTCCATTTTGATATGCCTTTTCCAAGCCTCTTTCTGTCCTCTTGGAAGTTTCTCTTTATGTCTTCTTGTGCTCCTGCATTAAAGTGAACAATCCTCTGCAGTGATTTCACCATCAATGAAGACAGGACACATGATGCTAACAGCACAAATTAGGGAAGCTGTAAAGTAAAATTTCTCTGCCTTCCCAGTTTTCCTTCCTTTCTTCCCCTTACTAGCATGAAAAGTCAATTAGCATTGCTTTCAGCAGCTGCCTGGGTTGTAAACTCCCACTGCTCTTCCCAGCCCCCTCATGACCATCCCAGCTTTAATTCCACCAGCATTAGCTGCTGTGCATGGCTGTGGGTATTTGCCAGCCTAAAGTATTTTATGCCTAAAACTTCAAAACATGGCAGGTATCTGAGAGTGGCTTTCTAGTAAATAAAATCTCATCCAAATCTTCTCTGACTAGTTAGAAATATGCTTACCAGGAAAAAATAATAAACCCATACAACAAGACAACATAATCTATAGTTTCCAGTTTGTGATTTTCATGATTTTCTTAGGAAATCCATGTAATCCATATATTTGGATATGGTTTATTTTGGGCCTTGGAAATGTGAGGTAACTTTTCTGGCCTGAATTAGTCTATGAAGAAAAAAAAAAACAAAACAACAAACAATAAAGCTGTTACTGAGGTTTAGCTTCAAAGTTGTCATTCTCAGCCAGTGCTGAGGGCTACCAGCATATTGTTGTGAGACACATAAGTAAACCTGGTGTTTCACTAACTCCCTGATGGCCTTGAATACACAGAGCCTTGTCAGCTCTGAGCACCTCTTATGAAAGAGTTTTTGGTTGGAACATACAGTTATCCAGTGCTGCCCTGAATGCCTTGAACAGAAAAATGGAGCGAACTGAAGATAAGTTCCTGCCATCAGTTAATAGACATGTACAATCATCTATTCTGCAACTATCAGAAAAAGCAAAAAAATTAGTGGAGTTTCCAGATGAAGGAGGTACCAGCTAACCTCATCACCATAGCAGCTGCAACAAGCCCTTCCTGAAAAGAAGGTTTGAAATCTCTGTGCTGAGAGAATTAATACAAGAAAGCAATTTTTGCAAAAAATGCAAAGTTAAGGGTGGTACATGGTACTGTCACAATACTTTTGTAAGCTGGTTTTAAGGAATGGTAGCCCATGGCTTCTCCGTGTACTTGGCCGGTTTTTATGTCTCAGGTGAGTACAAGGTACAAATCCAGGGATGTTTATATGGAGCTCTTGAAGTAAGCCCCAAGCAGTCTTCTGTGCCAGAAGCTGGGCTTCTGTAGAATTCCTGTGCAGATCTGCAGGCTACTGCAGTGTGTGCACTGGGATCAGCACTGGATAAACTATACCTAGAATTTCACGTATAAAATAAGTAAGCATCCACCTGGCATGCTTTGTGATTTCTGATAGTAGTGTGGCTGCTGTGATAGCAACTCTGCATGTTGAGACCTGTAATTAAATGCTGCTTTTTGTCAGCCCCACCTGGGTTACTTCTGTCAGTTTGAGCAGTTCTCTTGTTTGAGGTTTCTCAGCTGGGGTGATTATCTTCATGTGATTGAAGGAGGTTACTCTGAATCTAGAGAAATGTGAAGGGCTGATGCAGGTAGCGCTTTGGCCTGCTACCTCACACCTGCAGTTTTGAGGAAGACAGAATTTATTTTTTTTTCCTTTAATAACTCCAGAAACAAACCCAAAACCTCATATTTGGAAATGAAGTCCTGAAATGTGGTGTAAATGTAATAAATACAAGGATATCTCCTCGCTGCTTCTGAGAAGCTGTACGAGGAACCATATACTGCCTTAAAAGAATAAATGGCAAAACAATGTGACTTCTCAGGGAGACTTGCCAGCACCAGTTCAACACAATACTTCTTGTAGGGAAAAGAAGGGTGCAGTTGCTTACCAATCTAGCCCAAGACTTCTGGCTTTGTCATAAGGTTAAGATTTCCTCACATCAAAAGTGTGCTATTAAAAAGGCCATGAATTTTTGCTACCTGCAAACAAAGGACGGATGCTGCTGTGTTTAATGTAAGTGCCCCATGATGCCATCTCTGTTTCTGTAGGAGAGGAACACACTTGCTGAGACAGTTTTAGGAACCTGGAGCAGCTTGTGAGCCTACAGAGATAAGCAACAGCATCAGGGACCAGCTGTTACATAGGCAATGCTCACTAGAGTAGGTGATGTGGAGCAGTACGGTGATGTCGTTAAGGCATGCTCTGGGCATTTTCTCTGGACTGCTGTTGTCTCGTCTTCCAGGTGGGAGCTCCCAGTGGCAGTGGGAACTTCTCAGGAGCTTGGTGTGGATATTTTGCGGGTGCATGGCTTGTGTTCTCAGGGTAAAGTGTGGGGTTTTGTTCCTGATTTATGCTCTGTCACCAAACTAGCAAGGTCTCACAGACCTGACTTGCAGACAAGCCTTGGCTTTAGGGGATTGTAAATATGTTGGCTACACGAGCCAGCTGCTGCTGCTACCTTTGCATCATGAGCAACTCTGATGCAAAGAGATGAATTTTATTGAGAGACTCTTGCCAATACATTACAATTGGTTTCAATCACTTTGAGTAAGAAAGTAGATAACCTACAGTTAAGGAAAATCGGACAGAGAAGTTAGTTTATTTCCAATTTATTCCCATACAAATATATTTACATGGTAAGCTTTGTTGTGGGTATGGGTATGTGGGAAAAAAAAAATCTGGTTGCTTCTTTCTAGACCTATGTTAGCCCAGCTTTTAGTATAGGAGTATATAATTTTCTGAAAAGCATTTAATCATACTTAATATTCTTCAATGTAACCCATCTTTTTTTCTTTATCTATTATGGGGGGAGAAAAGAGCCTCTCATGCACATTCATGAGTTTTAGCTAGCTAAATTGACACTATAACACAATAGGCCTTTTATAAAAACAGAAAAAAAAATCTAAAATGCATTACTCTTCTGCATAGTTTTTTCTTACTTCTTACTAACTGAAAAGTTAGTATTTACTGTAACTTGGTGTAACTTGGAAGAAAACATATTATGGAATAATTTCATTTTAAAAAATAAATGTAGTTATTAATTTATTAAGTTTTGATGGGTCCCACTTAACTCTTTGTAAATATGAGAATTGGAGCATTCAGTTAACAAACGTGAATGCTTCTGAAATTGATGGTCATCCAGATTCCACTTTTAAAGTGAGAAAAAATGTGGTCATTTCACATCTCCCAGTGTAGTAACTGTTGCTAAAACAGACTGCCCATGGGAAATCCTTTTGCAAAACTTGGTATAAATATCTGTTTTCTCTGTATTACATGCTGCCCTCCACTGAAGACTGTTCAGACTTCAGGGCTGATGGCTGATATTCTCTAAAATTCAGTATGTTGTGCTGTGAAAAATAATACTTAATGTTCTAATGAAATAATTACATTCAGTTGTAATAACATGACAGAGATCAAAGTAGCTTTAACTACCAGTTGAGAAGTTGATTTAAATTAGTAAAGCGGAGCAGATGGATTAGACTATCAATCACTATCATTCATTGTTAAATGGTTGAGGGTGACAGAGAAATGCACATTTTGATAAAAAAACCTGTTCTTAAACCAGAGAGATGTCTGATGAAAACTTTTAGGGAGAGAGAAATAAACTGAAAATGTTTAATATGTTAGCAGATCTCTTTTTGCTAATACATAAAGCCTGAAGGAATCCAGATTGTGGAATCCGCACCCCCCAGTCCTCCCTGGGTCATGGAGGAAAGCTCAGGAGTAAATGCTTCAAGTACTCTTTGGCACATACTGCAAACTTTGGTTTGATTGCTCTTAATAATCTCTATATTGGACTCACCAATCAGCAAGCAGAAATTAAATTTTTGCCCACGCTTTTTAATTCCTAGTGATAGGTAAAATATATTCAAAGATATCTTTTTGAGCTGCATCCTTAAGGAAGCATTCATAAGCATCAACCTCTTGCACACAGCATTCTCCTCTTGAATGAGAGTGTGGTTTCAAAAATGTTCCTGAGGAACAAAAAAAAGTTAATTTATTGCACTTTGACAACTGCAGTGGAGGTAGCCTGTGAATATCCTGTGAGTATTAAGGAAGGCATGTTCCAGTAAGGAGCACTGGTGAAAGGAATGCTGACACTTCCTGGTTACTGTGGTGTGACTGGCTTCTGCTTTCCACCACACTGCCACACTGCTACAAAGAAGCAAGTGGAAGACTGGGTGTGCTTGTGCCCTCTGCTTCCTGCCATAAGTCAGGTTATGGTCTTCCTTCTGTGGTACAATACCTACGCCAGCAAAATTTGCATGGGGGGGAAAAAACCCACTATATATATATATATATACATACACACATATTTTTCTCCATGTATTTTTCTCATCCTTATCAAGCTACAAGCTACTGAGATCCTTAAAATGTAGTTTTTAGCCCAGTGCTAAGGGTTCTCTGAATGAAAAAGTAAGATTGTGCAGCAGAATTTCAATTCAAATAAAGTATACATTTCATATTATAAAGACTATTACAATCTAGAGTTCAGTGGGGTGTGTGCGCATCACAGAGAAAACACTTCTGAAAATAAATCGTAAGTTTTTCCATCTGAGAATAGGGCTGCAGAGTATTACCTGACCATACAACAAAAAAGAGAGCTTTCCCTTTTTCTCGACAGTGATCAAAAATTTCTCTTGCAAAGGTCATAAATAAAAAGTTGATAATGTAATTAATAGCTTTGTCCTTTTAATTTCTTTAAAGATCTATAATTCAGACAGTTAAACTTCACTTTCCAATTTCATGTGCCTCCCATTTTCTACAAATTAGTTTTAAAGTTGATGTTATAATTACATTTCATACGCATCATCATTATTATTATAAATTTCTTTGATTGTACTTTTTTGCCACTCACTCATGTTCAGGAGCTTCTGCGCCAACTTCCTTCCTATGAGTTCTTTTGCCCTTCAACTGAAGCATATTGCTATCCTCAAAAGAAAGGTGGTACTTCTAAATATAGAAACCTAATTTAGATTCTGCTGTGACAACCATTTCTTTTTCATTACAACGAGGAGGTATTTATTGCTGAAGTCCATTGATAATGTTACTTAGGTCATTATTTAGCTTGAAGGCAGACAAAAAGTTGCCAGTGTGGGGGTTTCTTCTGTTATTAAAACTCCTATTAGAGTCACTTAGTGTAAAGCATCTTTACTTCTGCTGAAATAGACTCAAACCTGTGGATGTATTTTTCCTTATCCCCTTTCTTTTCAGGATTAGTAATCTTACAGAGAAAGTCAGGTATAGCTCAATTGTAGAGAAACCTAGAGAGTTTCAGAGGCTGAATAATGACTGAGAGAGAGAATTGAAGCATTTCTTTGCAGGTATGCCGGAATTATTTTGTCATATAGGAAGGTAGTCTAGAAACAAAGTAACTGTGCTTCTTTCTCAAAATGTTCTCAGCTTTTATATTCATTGGAAAACATCACACTTATTTCTCTTTTCTGTACCAGAATAAGTTGGAGGGTGAGGATGTGGGGTGGCAGGGCACTGGAAAGGTTGTGTTTCATGCTTCTTATAGGCCAAATGGCTGTGATTCACAGCTGGGATTTCTGACTGGAAATTGGTAATTTATTTTATAGATTCTCCTGAGGTAATTCAATGTGCAGTGTTAAAGCACTGTGCAATTGTGGGGGCGAGGGAAGAAATCTCCTAGAGATTTAGTTCTATTGTCTAGCTCTGTTTGTGAGTCTTGATCTGATACAGCTCTTTCAGAGAAAAATAAAAACCTGTCGCTGAGAGTTACTCTTCTGTTCTCTCAGCACCTGGTCTTGTTACTTTGGGGTTGAGGAAGAGAGTAAAGTTCTTAAAAACATTCTACAGGTATGAGACTATAAAGACCAAAGGGAGGCTTTGTTTTTAAACTTCTGTCCATTGTTTATGTCTTTAAGCTCAACTTGAGGATCTCTTAAATAAGAGTAACCCCCCCCCAAACTTTGGAATACTTCTAGATTTGAACCTGTTTTCTGATTTATTGATAGTTTTGTGTCAGTTATACCTGGCTAACTGAGCCAAAAAAAAGAGTAATTTTATTTAAATAGTAAACTGAAATACTATTACAAAAAATTCAATATGAGCAGAAGAATTATTTAAAATAATTAATCACTACACTAAGTCGAAAAGCAAAAATAAAGGACAATGTTCTCATCCTCACATATGTAAGTGTCTTGCAAGTAGCAATAATACTGAAAAGTGACACAGGCCAGGAAAGAAAGGAAGGTGTTGAGTAGAACAGTGTATGAGGAGAGTACCTGGATGATTTCTGCTTTGACAGAGATAGCACTTGTAGAAATAAAAAGCCACTCCTTCCAGTCAGTTTGGGTTGGGGGATCCCTGGAGGATACCTATTTGAAATGATGGAGAAGGGAATGAGGTAGAGAGAAGCTTAATCCCTCTTAGTCCACAAGCATTTTACAGAGGAAAGTGCTTTATTCCACATCAGTTAGCTGGCTGGTTTTGTGGCCCAAGTACAAAAGAAGCTGTAAGTTCTCTTTGTAAAAGAACAGAGGAATGTTGCCTGGGGTTTCTAGGTGTGTGTCCAGCTTCCAAAGCGGGGTGTGTGGTAGTAGTACACCGAGCTTTCTGTTCTTGTTAATCTATTGCCAGCTGTTTTGTGTGTTCATTCTCTCTCACCCACCTGGTGGTCCTTTCCCTGCCCCTGTGCCTTCTCCTTCACTTTTGTCTCCCTTTTTCTTTAAGGCTGGGTGCCGGCAATGGGGAGCACTCTTTGTCCTGATCTCTAAGGCCACAAACTTCAGTAATCAGGAACAGTGATTGTCAGGAATGGAAGCAGCACCTTGCTTGCAAACATTTCTTGGTCAGACGTCTGTGAACTCTTTTTTTTTTTCTTTAAGGCCTGTAACTGGGCCAAATTTGAATAGACTTCCATGGGAATAACCAAACCAGACATCTCTGACACATCTGGTTTGTTATAAAGCACCAAGCTTATAGCAGAAGTCAGCAAAGCCAACACAACACCCTCTCCTGAGGTGCTGGGAGGCAAATCTTCTTTCTTGAGGACCAGTGACAAGTGTTTGATTTGACTGTAATTTATGGACAGCATTTGAACTTGAGTATGAGACTGGTTCCTGCTGCTACACACAGCAGATCTAAATGAAGGGCTGAAATTCCTTTAGACAAGAGGTTTCAAAAATCAAGCAGCTGATAAGTAGTTGCTGTGTAACTGGTGAGTGTATCAAGGAAGTTTTGTGTGTGACCTTTTTAAAGGCACGGACTCGAAACAAAGGAGAGTTAATAGTCAAGGGAACGGTGGAGGAAATCTGAAACATGGCAGATTTAATAAAGGTGACTAAATATAGTATGCATGAAATTACTAACACAGTTCAAGAGTGAAGAGGAAAAAAAGCCAGAAAAGCAGGGAGGCTCAAGATGCAATTGGCAATGAGGCTGGAACTTAAACCAGATCCAACAATCAAGGGAAGCCTGAGGAACTGTAGATTTCTTGGTGGGACTTCTGATGTTGCTGAATGAGAGGATAGGGAGGAAGGAGAAAGCTGAGAATGATCCTGAAGGGATTGGAGTGGGAGTGGAAAGGAAAGACTCCATCATTAGCCTTCATGATAGGGTAAACAGCAGTAAATTTTCTCCTGTGGTGGATTACAGATGTGCATACCATCCCGGAGAAGGCAGAGTAGATGCTCTGACAATCCTAAGTGGAAGTATGGTACCTGGTGGAGAGAGCACTGAAGAGAAAACTCATAGAGAGACTTTGATCCCAAGTACCTAGGAAAAACTGCCTTTGGAGAAGGTGGCTAGTGCAGTGGCTGGGACCTTCTGTGTAAGGAAAATCTTTGACTAGCAATGCAACGTCCATTCAGACCTCAGTTTTTAGGAGAGAGCTGTTGGGTAAATGTAGTTTCTTTCTTGGCATATGGAAAAGTGCCAGTGGGTAGAAGACTAGTACCAGCTGAGAAGGAAAAGAGTTCCAAGATTAAGGAAAATGATAGGCATTGCAGCTAGGGAAATATTTCCACTGGATAATGGTATGTGATTACTATAAAATAACTGAAATGTTGAGAGCCTGGACAACAAAATGGAGAAATCTGAGCTTCTCATAGAGGTCAGGATATAAAACATCGAAGTATCAGAAGGTTGGCAGAATGCTCTTACTAACTGGACTAGATGTGTTTAAAAGGCTTTATGCTGTTCAGAAATAACTGAACAAAAGCAAAAGTTGTGTAGTAGTAATTATATAGGGTACTAGAAAAAAAGCTCTGGTGTAAAAAGGTCAGACTGGAATCAGTTTGGCTGAAAATCACGTCGGAAAAAGATGACAAAAGGAGCAAAGAATCTGTGTTAGCCCCAGGGTTAGACTCAAACAGGGGTAGGGATATTTGTATGTAGTGTTGTTAGATAAATACTGCCTTATTATCAGGTGGTTTACTTTCCCAGGTGGAGATAAGAAGTGATAAGGAAAAGGTACTTCTGGATTTGATTGCTGCCAAGTTTCTTCCTCAAACTTCCTCCACTGAACCAACAGGAAAAAAATACTACTTTAGCCTTTACTTTGAAAAGCAACGAGGATTTCTAGAAAATAATTTTGGATTGAGTATTCAGTTTCCCTTTTTGCTTTATCATCTGCTGAAAGAGCTGACTTCCCTCTCTGCCCATCTAGCTTATCTGAGCAGTCACACAGCCAAGACAGCAAGGTGACTCCAATGGGAATGAGTCAGTCAGATGGGGGGTGAGTTCCGATGGATCAGGCCTCCAGAGAGCTGGAGCCACTGCTTGGAGCTGGTGAGGCAGTCAGGCATTCCCAGTCAGTGGTAGCTTACAGTCCATCAGATGAAGTGGAATGTAAAATTGCACCCTTAGTAATCATGGGTTGATTCAGTTTGAAATATGTGAAAAAAATATAGAGAAGTTGGTTTGGAAATCTAGGTTTTGAATCTTAGGGGCAAATTTAAATAAACAAAACTGGTCACAGGGATAAGGAGCCTCAAGACCCAATTTCTGGAACTTATAGATATGTAAAGCTTGCCTGGAAACTTAATCTCCATTAAAAACTTATCCTGGTTTGTAGTTCAAAATGGATGAATAGTCAGCCTGAGAATATATAGTACAACTAATGCAGGAATCCTGCAAGCAGTGGTGGGGAGGAACAGGACAACTTAATTCAGGTTTGTTTCTAAAAATTACACCTGATCTTGCAAATACACGTGAAAGCAAATAAAAATAAGGTTTTGTATGGTGAGAAGGATAGAGAATAACCATAATACAGAAATAAAACAGTAATATTTTTGGCTTAATTTTCAGTAAGGAAAATGACAAATAGAGGAAAATACTAGATGCATGACAATAAGAGAATGGAAATTGCTACAACCAGAGGGAACTTAAGGATTGTAAAATACTCAGAGACCAAGAGTGTCCTGGTTTAGGGCAAATTTGGGAGATAACTTCCAAAGGGACCCCCCCCCCCAGGAAGCAAACCTGAGCGGCCCCTCCCCCAGCTGGTTCGGAAAGAAAATTTCCTCAGAGAGAAGTGGAAAAAACCTGTTTATTCAACAGGCTCAGCACTGCCCAGCACAAAAAAAAAAAAAACCAAAAACAAAAATACACCAAAAAAACCCCACCAACAAAACCTCTCAGTGCTCTGAAGAGATGACAAATTCAGAAAGTCTCTCTCCTGTGGTGGTAGCTTGGCTCAGTCTGTTCTCAGTCCCTCTGGCGCTGGTAAATGCTTCTGCCCAGGCCAGGCCCCGGTGGGCTGCAGGTGCGAGCTCCTGGTGCTCCCCCGGGTCCCCAGTCCAGAGCAGGGTCAAATAATTCCAGGAAAAGAAGGAAAAAAAACTTTCCGGGGAACTTCTCTGCTTCAGTTAGTCAGAAACTAACAAAAAGCAAAGGAGAGCTCTCTCCACCGTCCACCACGGTGACACAGTCCAGGAGGACGAGAGGATGGAACTCCTATCTCTGTGTTTTGAAAACAACCGCCTCAGACATTCCACCGCTTCTCTTCCCCCTCCTTCACTCTCATATCCAGCCTTAAAGGTACAAAACTTATTTCTGGGCTAAACAGACAAATGGGGAAACAATTCAACATGACAAAGTCACCCCAGGACAAAGAGAAATTTTCATCTCACAATTAGGAAAATATTTGTGTTGATTATAACTATTTTAGCTAATTGGAGCTAATCATTGGAGAAAGCAGTGCCAACATGAAGAGAGAGAAAGGAAGAATTAGGCAAGCAATTAAAAACCTGTCTATCCTCATAATATGTAAAACTTTGGAAGGCATTGCAGCATGTGGGTGAGGGGCAATCAAGGATTTGGGAAATTAAAGAAAATGAAGTAAACTATAATATATATACTTCAGAGATTGAATTTTATTGACCCTATACCTGTCTTTGGGGTGAATTAGTCTTCAAGACAAGGAATGCCATTCTATGGCATTCAGGTCAGGCATGATCTGCCAGAACCTTTCCCAAGGTCTGCAAGTAAATCTTCCTGCTCAGTTCCACTGGTGGGAATATGGAGGCTGAGATCAGTGCAGCCAGGGAAAGCTGGTACGTCTCAGCTCTCAAGAGCGCTGGAATACTGCGAGCGAGGTCTTGAGAATCTATTTGCATTACAGCCCTCCCAGGAATAATCATTTGTTGCTGTTGAGAGAAGCCATGAAGTAGGTGATGTTGGGCAGAGAGGTAAACAGCATAATAAAAGCAGACTTACATATATTATTAATTTGGCTATGTTTTATTTGGGAGATTTAAGTAACTTGGCAGATACTCTAGAATTGTACGACTGAAGAGGACCTTGAGATCATCTAATCTAAATTAAGGCAATTAAAACTTACTGTGTCTGCTATAGAGATTAAGAAATTATTTCTTGCAGCATCCTGTTTTCATAACTGGAGACACATCCACCTGTTTTCCCCTCCCAGTCTCTTCATTCTGTATCCGTCTGGTATTTTCCAAAATTATGTTCATTTTATTGAATGAGCCTATCTTGAAGAACTCTGCTCACTTTATAGTACTATAACTGAGGCATTTTGAATGCTGAACACAGGTTGTACAAACATTCATATATCCCAGTATTGTTTTACAGCATGATACTGTTAACTCAGTCCATAAATTTAACCTAACCTCTCTTTTTCTATGGAATTCTTCCCTATCCACTCAGTGTTTTTGCTAGTGACTTCTGCCTTCATGCAGTGTTTCGCATGTCATCTTTTTTCTCACATCACTTGTCCAGTTTTTCTTTTTGTCCTCTAATATAATTTGCAGTCCCATCAAGCTGGTTGGTTGTCCATTTAGTAAATGTAGTCTCTGTTCCATGATCTGGGTCACTAACAAAATATAGTAAAACCAGACCCAGTGCAGGTGACTTTGGGAACTGTATTCTTCATAGATATTTTGCATATTTTGACACAGATAGTTAGTAGTGATTTCTGAATGTTTGGAGGTGGTTTTGTTGTTGTTTTGTTTTGAACTGTTTTGCTTTGTTTATTCCTTCTTTTTTTCTTGATATACATCAAGAATTATTTTCATTTGGGTCTAATGTGTTTAGATGTTATGTGTTATGTGTTGATACACATAAGTATCATAGGAGGTGAAGTATCAGGGTATAGATCTGCTTCTGAAGCCTGCTCTTCTATTTGGCAAGGAAATTTGCTTTGACATTTTTGATTTAATGCTGCTTTTTACTCATGGTCTTGTATTCTTTAAAGTTTTCACAAATAGACTGATTATAGCTACTGTGTGTTTCCTCCCTCTGCCCTTAATCCCGGTCTACTCTTACCATCAGCACCTTGAAATGCTATATCATGGACCCACCTGAATAAAAACTTTGGTTGGCTTTGTTGTGAGGCGAGAAAATTTAATTAATATAATTCATCTAGACTTTGTAATGCATTCCACATATGTCAAGCAATGAACAATCAGAGGAAGACTGGGATTGGTAGAGTGAACAGTAAATTAGGTAGGAATTAGTTTATAAGATGTTGGCTATGTGGTATTGAAACAGGTGGAGTGTTGTGGTGAAATAGTTTTGTCTGCCAATACCTGTTAGCACATTTTGGGAATGACTTGCTCTGTGCTTTTACTAAAATGTTTGGACTAATTGATTCAATTTGATTAAAGCACTAGATGGTGCAGAATAGGAGAAGCCCTTAGCACAGAGGATGAGAGTTTTTTTATGCAACTAAAATTGAATATCCTCGAGAAACAAAGTTTAAAAAATGGAACAAAATGTCACTGCATAAAACAGAAAGTGGTGGATTTAGGAGCAGAAGGCAAATGTAGACGAAAGCTTATCCAGCAGAAGCACTGGCAAGGAGAAGGTTTGAGCCTTCTGTCCAGTCAGAGGACTGTGAACTGGCTGTGTGGTGTTGAGGTGATCACAGGTGTAACTCTGGGATGTGTGAGCTTGTGTCCCCCTGGAGTTGCCCCTGAGAGCCCTTTTATACTAACAGACATAATTCTGCTCATCCATGCTGGAGAAAAAGAATTTGAAGCCAAACAGGATACAGGGGAGGACGATGAAGATAACCAGAGCGTAGAATATGATCTAACATGAGAGCCTACAATGGAAGTAGAAAATGTAGGTTAGTAACACTGCTTTGTATGCCAGAATGGGAGGAATGAGGGAATGTAATCACCTCTATAAATAGATCTTGGAGGTAACTACTGTCTGATATACTACACAAATGGATCCAGAAGGTCCCAAATTCACAATACAGACCTGAGACATAACTTGGGAAAAATGCAGAAGAATATATTGCTTCTTTCTAAAATACCAGTAAGTTTGAACTTAGAAAAACATTTCACATTCAGTAGAAAATTTCTGAGTGAGACATGTTTGTATGACCTTTCAGAGACCCTAGAGAAAGGAGATGAACAAGATCTGGATCATTTTGATTTTATCTTTAAACTCACAGCTGTCACAGTTTGAAGATAAGTGAATTTATAAAAAGCAGAAAACTTGTTATCTCGGAGAGAAATACTTTGAACACCATCTGTCCTGTGTTTTCCTGAACGGAAAAAGAAGCGTTTGTCCATCAAGGTTGCTACTGGACAAGCATGTAGGGCAGATGTGAGAATCTAAAAATAGCAGTGGGGTGGGGGGGGGTGGGAGAATCCATTATGATATCTAGGTTATTTTCTAATTTGTTTACTAGATAGACTGATGGCATTTCAACATTATATCAGCATTATCCTGATTTTGGGATATATTGACTAAAATGCTGTCTGTTCCATCAGACTCTTGATTATCAAATGTAAACTTCTAACCTCACCTTCTTAGTGGCTTATGCCTAGGTTTTTTTTGTTTGAGAACTTCTCCCAGGCCTTTAATGCTGTAGATTCAGTAATCAAACCAGTGAATTAGCAACTATATCTGTGTAGGAGGTCTGACAGAGTTACAGTATGATTATAAAATAATCATAGCAGGAGAAAATACTGCTCAAGAAGGTTAAAATACATATCTGTGTAGTCTGACATTTGATTGTTTCTGTCCCTCCCTCACAGAGGTGAGGTGAACAATCTGGTGTTTTTATTTGAGGAGTATATATTAGCATGTTATCTCAGTAAGATGGAGCTTTTTATAAAGATAATTAAAACACAATGCACTACTGTTGCTTAATACTCAAGTCTTACTGTTTGGAAATATGAAAATACTACATTTAAAGATATCCGTATGGGTAAAATGTACAATGTTTAGAATATAAAAAAGATATATTGCAAAACACAGACCAATGTTCCAGTATGACCTTACTCCCAACAAGCTGGGACTAAGACCAAAGAGGCACTGAGTCCAGAATGAGTAATCCTCTCCCGCCATAAATGGCCTTTCCCTATTATGGGAATCTATAGACAGCCAGATAGAAAGTCTGAAGAACTGGCAAATGGGGTTCTTGCTTTTATGGAGACAATGGAAGTAGAAAAGGAGGAAGAAGTAGAAGTTGCAGCCTTTTAACTATTCACCAACACACCTGAACCGCCCTCTTCCACCCCATTTCAGAGTATGTTGCAGATTGAATGTGTTTATTCTTGTTAGGGGTTGGATTGTTCCCCTTTTCTTTCTGTGAATTCCTCCCATTGTTATGTTAAGTAGTTGTGGCTACACCTTAAAACATAGATAATGTTCTCTCGTAGGGGGGTGGGTGGAGGAGGGGGGGGGGGGGAACCGGAAAAGGAAAAAGGAAAGGTGGGAGAGGGATCTGGGGTGGGGACGCTCTCTCGCTGAGCTCGTGGAGGGAGAGGACGCCCCGTGCTTCGCTCTGGCATCTCCCCCTGACATCTCCGCGCTGAGATCCACGCTCCCTGCCTTTGGACCTCGCTCTGCTGCTCTCCCATCTCACCCTGCTATCTCCGGACACTCTGCGGAGCACCACGACCGACACCGTGAGGGGGGGGAGTCACCTTCCCATCCCCGCTCACCTCTGGGCCTCTGCTGCCATCACTCCAGCCCTCTGCAACTGCGCGGGACCTGCCCTGCCCCCACAGCACCGGTAACCGAGCACAGGGAGACGGCCTGCGGCCAAAAGGGACTGGAGCGGAGCTAGACTGTTCTGTTCTGTTGCCAATTTTCATAGCTGTTGTTGTTTTCTGCCTTGTTAAATACCAGTAAAGAACTGTTATTCACATCCCCATATCTCCTGCCTGAAAGCGTCTGATTTGGACCTAAAATAATTAAAAGGGAGAGGGGTTGCACTCTGCATTGCAGAAAAGGGGCTCTTGCCTTTCCTTAAACCATACCTGTCTTTTCAAACCAAGACAATTCTACAGCTCTTACTGTATCTGACAAACAGTGAAATGCACTACTGTCAGTAAAAGGGAGTAAATATAAACCTGGAAGAGTGGCCCTAGTCTTTTGCTTCTCAGAAACTGAATTCAAAGTTATGTACAACAACTTTATTCACATGATAGCATGATAACATAACATGAAGTAGGTATTTCCCTCTTTCGGCTTCTATGATATGTGTTCTTTTAAAATACTGCTCTCTGTTCTTGATATTTTTTCAGTATTTTTCTTCTTCACCTTCTGTATGTTTTTGAGGCTTTTGTTATTGCAAATAGCTCCAAACAGGAGCTCCTCTTTAACGCATCTAGCTCTGTTTCAAGAGCCAGTTCCACTCCCCATAGAGACTTAACTGAGTTGTCCCAATGACTACTCCAATGACCATTTTATAGCATGGTGTCAAGAATACATTGCATGCCCTGGGTGTGGTGTCAGGCATATAGGGAGCATTTGATGTTACAAGAGAACTATGGGACTATAGGAAAATGGAAAATACCAGCACGGGTGCATGCTCACCACTGCCGTAAGAGAGGAAGTGATGCCTGGAGTGAGGCTCCCTCAGAACTGCACCCTGATTCACCTCCAGTGGAGCCAGTGGCTTGTTTCCAGGAGGCATACCTGGACTGGAGGGCCTGCCAGCAGCCTGAGCAATCAAGGAGCCTCAACTTCAGTGGAAAGCTGAGCTTTCTGTGGTAAGGATGCTCCCGAGTTGTTTTGGTGAAGAGCAAGTAGAAAAATCCAAGGCAAAATACAGTCCATTTAAAAGACAGGAAAATGACTAAGATGGTGAATAAGATGCTCTAGACAAAGGACAGGGAGTGGCAGGGCAGAGAAGCTGAAAAAAGAGCAGAATTGGGGAAAAAACAGTGCTCTGGAAATCCAAGTTAACAAATATATAGGGGATAAAATGGAAAAAGGTGAGGCAGGTATTTATGTTCTGGGGAATAAGAACAGAAAGGGACCTTATGAAAGCTAATCTGGGTGACTCAGGAAGCAAGATGAGCTTCTGAGAGGCAGTTGGGAATGTATTCTGAAAGGAATAGGAAGTAGTAGGAAGGTGAAAGGTGAACTCCTGTTCTGAAATGGACTTCAGTTAGTGGCAAGAATGAGAGGGACATGACAGTGCCATTGAATCAGAAGAGCAGAAATTCAGTGGATATTTAGAAGCCCGAAGCTGATTTTCTTAGTAAGGTTGTTTTTCTGGAGGTGAGGCTGGAAGGAAGCCAGGTAAATGAATGTTACATCCAGTAAATTATAGGGGAAAAGGATGCAAGAACATTGTGACTGTTGCTGATAGGATTGGAAGAAGAAAGTAAAGCCAAGAAATTAGTTGGACAGAGTTTAGCATCACCATGATGGAAGCAAGAAGGCTGAAAAAGCATGAACACTGCAAAACATGGATGGCACCCAAGTTAAAAAGGATTTGATGAATATTGCAAACAGAATGGGGTAGGAATATTATGAACTTGAAGCTGTTGTGCTTGCTTTGCAGAAGACGGAATCTGTCCCAAGGTTAATGAATGTTATTGCACATTACCATGACACTTGAAAACTCATACGAAAGTCCAGAATTCCCTTGTCCAATGAGTTGTACAACAAGCATAGAATGAAAAGGTTTCCTTTCTGCACAGAGTTAAAATCTGAGAGTGAGTCAAGAGCAGATGATACACAGAGACAAGAGGTGGGAAATAGAAGGCAGCGCTTATGAGAGAAGATGAGGCTTCCATCAAGCAGTGCCCAAGCCATTGTTAAGGTTTCAGAGGTCAATACAGCAGGCAGAGTTTTAAGGAGAAAATGGAAAGATGTCAGTGAATTCGCTTTGCTAGTGTTGCCAGTAAATTGCTCCTGAAATTGGTAAATGTGTGATATCAGAATTGGAAGATGCTGTGCAGTGTGATGTGATGGGGCTACTGGGGAAAGGAGTGCAAAGAGTGGGCTGGGAGTGTTTGTGACAGCATTTTACATGGTCTGAACATGTGTGCAATTTTTAAGGCCAGAATGAAATGCAGAATGAATACAGACTAGTGCTCTGAACCACGGCGATGGGTAGAAAAATTTATAAGCTTTGGTAGAAAGACCTGCACCCAGACGTGAGAGAGCAGGTCACATATAAGGTGATACTGATGTTACTCAATTTGAGTGAGTGGCAAGGGTCCCAGCATTTTTGCTCAATTAATGAGGGAAGGGGGCTTAGGAAAACACAAGTCTGTAACAGTGATGTTGAGCTTAAAATGAGACATCCACAAAGTGATGCCTGAGAGACTGCTCAATATTTTGTATTTGAACATAAATCTGGAGTTAGAGCACTGTCCAGCAAATAAGAAAACTCATACAATGCTATTGACTACAATGATGATGTTTTTAAAGGTCATGCATCTGTTTTGTGGGGTTTTTTTGGGTTTTTGTTTTTGTTTTTACTATAATTATTGGTCTCCTGTTGCAGCAGGGACACTGATTCAGGAACAGATACAGTACCAGATCACTAACAGGGCTTATTCCCAGAGCCGTATTTACGCTACTGTTACAATGAAGTAGATGGGGATGAAGTTACGGCGAAAATTGCACAGTCATGTTGATGCATGCAGTATTAAACCCCACGATGCCTGCCCAGGGAAGGACAAAATTGGTTTAAAAATTTGATTGAAAACATTAAAAAGATAGAAGCCATATTTAAACTTGGACTAATTTGAAATAGACTTTAAAATCAGTTAGCACTGACGTGGTGTGTATTAACTGTTCTGTTGCATGTGTTCCTTCATGTACATTCTTGTCCTCAGCTTCTCAGTTTTGAAAAATTACTAAAGATAGCCTGGTGAAGTTTTTGCATGTCTGATTTGCCCACCTCAATAACGAAAAAAGGAGACTTAAATGAAGAATTTGCCAGATGAACTGGCACCTGAATGCCAGTTACTGCATTTCTCATGTTGCAGTTCCAGTAATAATGACTATTTCACACACGTTAATTTCTCCTTTGGACTTTGGCTTCTGCACTTAAGTACAGGGTCTGAACTCAGTGGGTTGCACAAATGTATAATGAGAAAGTTAATGTCTCTGCTAACATGAAGCTGAGTGTATCTCTGCCCTTACACTGCATTATTTCTGCAGGAAATATCTGCAGGACTATCACTATGAAACAGTTCTGCTTGCTAAGCAAGTGTGCAGCAGCACAGACAGGAAGAAGATAAGTAGAAAAAAATGCTAATTTAAATGCTGAAGACTGATTTAACTAACCTTCATTTGTTTTAAACTTTAAATATTTACTCATTTGCAATATTTGCATGTGCTCTTTCCTGGCCCGCAGCACTGCACGTGTGGGTTTCTTTGGCACAGTGTGAAGAAGGAACACAGTTTGCAGTTCAAGGGGTTGGCTGCCTGCAAGAAACGAATGGGGGTAACAGCAGAATGCCTGATCTATGTGTGCTATCTCTTCCCTAGTGCTGGTGTGGCATTCCTGGTGGTAGTAGCTCCCACCAGGGCAGTGCCATAAGGCCCAGGTGCTGGCTGCTGGCCAGCTCACAAGTGCAAGGGCTGCAGCTGCCACCGGCCCCTGCCCGCTCGGCCAGTGCCACTCCACTGAAAAACCTGACGGGCTCCTAAAGGAGAAAAATAGCAGCGGAAAAAAAAAGAGCAGCTCTTGCACAACTGTGCCAGCACAACCTGGTGTGCCTTCCGTTTCAAAGCAAACAAAAAAACAAACTCAAAACGTCCAGCGGAGGATGGCAAAACCATCCACCACCTGGAATTTTTCATGCAGTCACTAAAAATACAAAACCTGCAGTGTTGCTATCCTCACATGTGTGGCCTGAGCCTGGGCTGTGCTGCAGCACACTGGTGAAGTTACAACTGCGATTTTAGGAAGGGAATGTTTGCATTTTTCTGTTGATTTTCATGATTATCTGTAGCTTTAGTGATTATCTGCAAAATAGGGCAGGCTGTGTTACCAGTAATACATGTATCCTGTGGCAGTGAGCCAAGCCACTAATTGAAGGTCAGGGATTGTTTGTCGAGTGCAGTTCAGTGTGCTGCCTGATTCCATAGGGGACTGGCAATGCCAAAGAACAAAGGCAGCCCTGTTCTGCAAGCTTATCGTATGGCTTGTTTGACAGAGTTCAGGCCCAATTGTGAGAAGAAGCAAACAGTAGTAGAAAACAGTGCTAATATAATGTGACTATTAAATAAGCCTTTTTAAAGTGTAGTATTTTGCAAATGTCAAAACCAGGCTTGGATAGACACTAATTTTTAAAATTCTTAATTAAAAATTGGTTAGTACCTTCACATGGCAAATCTCTGTTTTGCTAAGAACATACACATATATATTGTAGTAAATTTTGTAAGTAGTAATGATGCAAATGTCATTTTATATTGCTTTAGTCTACTTAACATTGACAATTGTACCAGTAGCAACTTTGTTTTTTTCTTACTTCCAAAAGGTGTTTTACCACTTACTGGATTTTTCCTGAGGATGTCTTTAAGTGAAGCTCTTGGAAACAGAGTTGCTGATTTAGTATTCCATGCATAGCTGGTGCAACTTGAGAATTAATAGAAAAATCCCTCTGTGGTAATGAATTGGTGGTGCTGGGCTGGGTATTAATACTCTTTGTTACTGAGTTGCAGTCTATTAATAAAGCTTTGTCCAAACGGGCAAACTTGCTTGTCCTCCAGACCATCTTGTGATTTGTATTTTAATAGTGTCTGTCTTGGATATTATTAAGGATTGCCTACTTTGACAGTTGCTCTACATACCAAACAGCTATCACAGCACCATTAGTTCAAGAGTAGCATGAAGTATGTTCTGCTCTTTAATAGGCATTTTTCATTTGTTTGCCCTTCCTGAAAGCTATTAAGTGTCTGCGCTCTTAAGAGTAATGGCAAAACAAAACCTATATCTGTATGAGAAAGGTGGGAATCTAGTGGTGGAAGTAGTATGTCTTTGGGATGCTCAGTACTTCTTAGAGGTAATCTAAAACGTGCTTTGAAAGTGAAATTGAAGATCATACAAGTACAGAATGAATTTTGGAAAAAACCACTTTGTTTATTGATTACTTGGCAAAGTCTGAGTTCCAAGATATTTTCTTGTATGAACTATTACCAATAGGTCAATTTTATTTTTTAGAGGTGATAAGGCCTCTGAAGGACCAAGTCTGTGAAAGACTGTTCTGCTCACTTAACAAGTGGCCCTGTTGCTGTTGGGTGACAGATAACAAAGCACACTTCCACTATAAAGGGGGAACAGCAGTGCAAATTGCAGCCCCAAACCTGGAATAAGGTTGCATTTTAGTCTCTGCTACTGCATGACCTCTTTCAGTACTGGTGAAAGTGACTGAGGTGTTATTCCCCCCTAATCAGTGAGAGGTGGTCTGGAGAATAAGGAAATGAAAGGAAATCAGGTAAGAATGGTGTCACTAAGTTTAATTTTTTTTCTGGAGATAAGGCAGTGCAGCCCTACCATGGCATGGCTGGGGCAGGAGGTGTGTTTTGGGGGAACCAAGAAGGTTAGTGAGCCTTGTGCTGTTGGTGGTGAGCCCTGAATGGATCTGGTGAGGGGCTGTGCCAGAGGTGCCAGAAACCAGAAGAGCAAATGTCCAGTCTCAGTGGTGAGGAATAGATGGAGGGTGCTCAAGGCACTGCTGCCTCTCCGCAGCCTTTCTGCCATATAAGGCTGCTCAGCTGCCTTGAGCCAGCCAGGATGGAAGACCACTTAAAAAGGAACATCAGTACAATAAACTGCCTCTGCTAGTGTCCTTTCCAAGCGAAATCCAGGAGTCTTGCAGTTACATGGTTTGAGCATAGGCCGGGTAGTGTACGAACACCACGTACAGGTAGCCTGGTTCCTGCCCTTGCTTGTGTGCATGCAGTGTCATGAGCTGTTATGGAAGAAAACCAGTTTGCTGGAGAAAAGCCTGTGGTGGGTAGAGAGCCTTCCAGTTCAACTTTAATGTTCAGCTCTACCTAAGTATTTTATTTCAGAGCTTAGTATGTTATAGCATTCCAGTACACCTTTAAGCTTACATCATTTGGAATAATTCAAGATGAGAACAGAGATGTAGTCATGCATTGATTTCCCATCATTCTTATACTTTCTTGGCAAATGACAAACCTTGTATTTTTTCAATGAGGTGAAAAATATACAGTGGTTTATGTTTGAAGAGTTTGGAGAAAACAAATGTCTATCGCAACCTCCCCTGTGATTATTTTTTATTTCTTACTATCCACATTTGTCTATGTGAGCTAAGCTCAGGGAGTATATTACAGGTGTTTTTGCTAAATTTCTCTCTGAAAATTATTTTCTCATTACGAAGTGCTCCCTGACAGTGTCCCTGGGCTATTCAGTTGAAGTTTCCACGTGAACTGTAAACAAGTAGTTAGTGACATTAATTAGTGTTGGAAAGTGGGAAAACACGTGGGCTTGTTTGGGGATTTTTTGTGGGAGAGGGGCGTCGTCAGGGAGAAAACAGGTTGTATGTGTACTAAAAATGATAAAATTGTGCTTGAAAAGTTTTCCGTGGGTTCCCGGGCTCTGGGTCCCCGCTGAGCACTGTATGGTGTTGGTGAAGGCTTTGCGCTGCGCAGCCCCGGATCCGGCAGCTAACGGGGGAGCGGAGCCGTCCACCGCCCTCTGCTGCGGCTGCTCCTGGACCCAAACCAGCCACTGAGCTCATGCCTGACTCGCCCTTCCTTTTTATGACTTTCTTTTTTTTTCTCCCCCATCGGTTGAACGTGGACGAGCTGCCGCCCTCTCTTGCTAACTTTCCAAAGCCCACCCGCGGGAAGGATAGGGAAGAGCTTTTCAAGGCTGGGCTTGGCTTCGCGGGAGGAGGAGGCTATAAACGAAGTTCGAGACTGTAGAGCGGAGCAGCGGCAACAGGAGGCTCTCGGCCTCCGGGTGCCTCGGCCGCACTCCCGAGTCACCGCCACGCGTGTCCTGGGACTCCGCCCCCGTGGGACGTGTCTGCGAGCCGCGCCTGTCGAGCGCCGCCTCTTCCCGCGGCGTGCTCTCCTGGCCCGACGCTCAACTCGGTACTTCCCGCCCCAGCACCACGCACTGCGCGCCTGCACTTATGTAAGCGGTGGCATCGGCAGCGCGCCATGACCCAGCAGCAGGGACGCGCCGGGGCCTCCGCAGAGAGCACAACTGCGCGATAGTCGGCGCCGGCCCCACAGAGGGCGGGCGCTGAGTTGTCGCCGTCATCCTCATCTCCCTTTCCGCCACCTCCTCCTCCGGCCCCGCAGTCTCCGCCCCCGGCACAGCCGCCCGGCCCGACCCGGAAGCGGCGCGGCGAGAACCATTTTCCTTGTGAGTTCAAAGGCGGAGGCGGGTGCGGAGGTCCCGCGGGCTGGGCCGCCGGGCGAGGTGCGTATCGGCCGACGGGGCGGGGGGCAATCCGCCGCTGTGGTTTGGGGAGGCGGGGGCGCCTTCGCGGCTATCGCCGCGGGATACATACCCGCGCGGACACTTTAACTTTGTGGCGGGCGCCTTTGTTTGCCCTCTGAGGCTGCTGAGGCGGAACGGGCCGTGCTCCTGGCCTGTGGGGCTGTCGCGGCCCTGAAGCCCTCTCTGTCCTATCCCCGCGGAGCGGCGCACGTGACGAACGGGCTCCCGCGGGGGCGCGCGCGGTGGGGCACGCGGCCGGCGACGGCGGCTTTGTGCGCGGCCCCTTGGGGACGAGAACGCGGCGACCCCGGGACAACGTGAGTATCGGGTATCTCTTGCAGCCGCGGAGGCGCCCAGGGTGGCCAGCGCCCCTCGGGAAATGGGAGTTCAGAAAAAAAATGAGGTTTTGTGGGATTTTTTTTCCTTTCTTCGGTTAAGTTTGTGCCGTTAAGACGGGGTGCGGGAGCGGCAGGACTCGGTGCCGGCCGTTAACGGCACGGACCCCGCCGTTAGAACAGCCGTGGGCGCCGTTGCTGCGCCCTATCATGCGACAGCTCCGGCAGACAGCGGGCTCGGCTGCCGCTGCCTTCTCCCCGCGTCCCGACGGGTACTTCCTTCTGCCCTCCCCCCGGCGAAGGGCTGCGAGAGTTCCGCCCAGAATAACGCCTTAGCTGGAAACGGACTCTTCCGTAGGGATTGCAGGCAGGGTAGTCCGCGACTGAGGAAACCCTGTGCACGATTTTAACGTCAGATCTGCTTTACTGGCTGTCCGCTCTTTTCTACTTGGTAATTCTGCCTGTGAGTACAAACCATGGCAACAAACAGGCTTTGGAAGAGAGCTACAGCTGTTTTGAATGATGAGGTGCCATAATGAAAAGGTGCCGGTGTTCGTGCTATTGCGGACTAAACAGCAAGGCTAGAGAGCAATATGTGGAAAAGTCTACTGAGTAGTACGTTAAAATTAGGTTTAAATTATATTTTCAATTTTTTTTGCTTTAAAGAGGAAGAAGGATGGAATGTAGATGTTTTACTGTAAGAATAGCTTTCTAAACTGCATTATCAACTCTTTAAAAGTCTGGTGGGCTTACAGTATAAATTCCTCTAGAGATTTTTTTAAAAAGGGTCGCTGTAGTACGTATGCATAGTAGGATGCGCTTTTGTAGTACGAGGAGCAGGCTTGAGGCACAGAGTGCTCAGCTAAACAGGCTGTGAGCTCCAGCGAGGCAGCTGAGGCAGTGGTACGTGCTGGATGAGCCGGGGCAGCAGCTGCGAGCTCAGCTGTAACCCGAGCATTTGCTGCATTGAGCCTTCTGTGTGTCACAGCCTGGCAGCGCCTAGGCTGCAGCAGTCGAGGTGTGGCGGCTCCTGAAGCCCTGTCCAGTGCCAGGGAACTGCTTGCTTGCAAGCTGAAGGCAGATTACCACCACTCCAGCTGCTTAATTGCACTAGGTAGAGGTAAAAATGCACTATGTGCTTGCTCGCTACTGCTTCCTTGGGAAAGTGAGTGATTGCTGTGGGGGTTTTGGAAAGATAAATTAAGAGATGACTTGTGTTATGGGACATTAGAAACAGCAGTCACTGAGTAATCTGCTGTATTGGTATTTGGTGAATGCTGTTGAATAGTTTTGTGATTGTTTGCTGTGAAGTGATGGTAATTTATGTATTCTAAAAAATGTTTTGAATTTCCAGAAGGTCCAGAATCCAATTCTCACACTCAGTGCTGTGCTAGCTGCATTTTGTAGGCAGATTATTTTTGGCATGAGCTGGGGTAAAATCATGGCGAAGGGGCAGAGTAGGAAACACACTTTATTCCCCATCAGGGAACTTGTTAGCAAAGCAGCCAAAGAGATTGTGTGAGAATGTGTGTGTTCATGGAGCTCCCTTTGGATAAGCAGGGAAATCTGGTGGGGGAATAGTGGGATTTTGTTTTGTTTTGGTTTTTTGGGTTGGGTTTTTTTGGTTTTTTTTTTTCCAAGCAGCCAGTTAGAATAGTGGTTAAGCCAGATGTCACTTAAAATTGAGTCCTTAAGTCCTTTGGTTAATTGTGGTCTTTTGGGAATTGGGTTAACATATAAAGCTTCCTTTTACAAGCTACAGGTTTGAAAGGGAGATTTTAATTTACAGAGGTTCAGTTTTTTCTGGTTTTTGCCAATATACTTGGTTGTCCTTAAAGTTGTCCTCTACTTCGGGAGTGGAAAGAGGGAGCATATGCAAGGAGCATTTTTTCTGAAAATCTGCGAGGAGCTTGTTGGACCTTCTTATATCTATTTTCATGTCAGTACATGCCTCATATGCTTACCTTTAATAGCTGATTCTTGCCTGCTGTGCTCTCAGTCTGTTTTTCTTTGTGTATGTGTGATATGTAGTGTGAAATTCAGTTATGTCTTCCATTTAAAATTTTTCAAATCCCTAACCTGTCCCAGCTTGGGCATCTCCTTGGTGGCCTGCCTATCTGGTGGAACTGATGGAGTCTGGACTTTGCTTTTCTAAGAAGACGTTTACTTAAGGGGCGTTTTGTTGTTCTTTGATAGTGGGAATGTTTTTTTAATAGTGTCTGAAAAGTCTGAAGTTGTGTACAGCTGAGCACCTATGCCTACAGGAGGAGGTGTGTTACGTGGCATGGTTTTGCTTTATTTATTTACGTATTTTTACTCTGTGCTTGTGGGATAGCCTGTATCCTCCACATTAATATTTTGGGGGCATTGACCTGTCTAGAGGCATAGATCTCTGAAAGTAACGGAGAAGGCATTATGTTTCTCAGAGTAATCACACTCACGAATCTATATTTGGAACTACTTCTTTTAATACCCGTAGGAAGATAAACCATGTACCTTAATCTGTAGTGTTGTCTGAATCCTGAACGTTAACTGCAAGCTGCATTCCACGCAGTTTCGTTTCAGCTGATGATGTTGTCTGTAGTCAGAAACTCGTTTTTTTGACCTGAGTAATATTTCAGAAAGTTAGAAAGAAGGCAGTGTGGAAAACGTAGAACAGTGTGAGGAAAGACATGGAGGCAGATTAAGAGCTGAAAAACTACAACGTTGGCTTTTTCAAAGAGAAGTTTGTCTGCTTGTGTGTTTGTACACTCAATACTTTCCAATTTCCTGATGTGAACTCCACCCTCTCTTAACCATTAGCAATACAAGATGCATTATAGGAGAGTGATGCAAGAGCAAAGGCTCTTTCGTAGCTATTAGAGGTTAAATACTTATTTACTATTTGGACTCTGTAGTTGGAATATTATCGTATACTCTTGCTCCTCCAGCCCTTTTATCTAGTTGCCTGTTACAGAGATGGCTGGTGGAGTGGTTTGACTTTTTTTCCTTCCTTGTCTGAGAAAGTAGCAGCTGAAGTGAAACTTAAAATAAAATGGAAATAAGAATTCTGTGCATTCAGTTGGAGCATTTGTGGAGTTAGATTTATTAGAAAGTATAATGTATCTCCCATGAAGTATTCTCTCATTTGTTTAGTAAGTGCCAAAGCTGAAGCTCCAGAGACACTTTGGTTATATTTAGCTTAATCTCGAGGCAGCACCTTTGAAAGTAGGTAATGAAGCCTGATAAAACCTTGAGTGCTCGCTTACGAGCTGCCTGCAGACTGTCTGAGGATAGGTCACTGGCTCTGCTGCTGCCCTGTTTAGTAGCTTTTGCCAAGTTAAGGGATTGCTTTGTTCCTCAGTTTCCTCATCTGTAAAGTACTTGGTGTCTGTTCCTGCGGGGTGTTTGTGCAGGATTGTTGCATGTGAACTGTGATAGCAGTATTTTACAGATGTTGATGTGGCATTTGCACTGTGCTCCGTGTGGTTTGACCTGCCCCTTGTTTCTTCTGTCTTTTTCTCCTGCATTTTAAATTTAGAATCGGTCTCAGAGGGCTTTTTTCTTTTCCTGTTTTCTCTTGTTACTATTTTTTTGTCCTGTAAAATAACTTTCCTCTTATTTTTTTCTGTCTCTCCATGTTTTTGCCCCTTGCATCCTGCATGTTCTTTCTGCCAGTCATTTCTTTTGTTCACCGATGTCTTCCTCTTGCTGTTCCTGTCTGTCCTCAGAGGAGCATGTCTGTCCCCTCCATCTGCCGAGATTTCCTTTTCCCCAATGGGTACATCCCTGCTCAGTTAAACTCTCCTTGTGCTTCTGTTTCGGGAAACCCAGCCAGCAGGGAAGGGGACCGCTTGCTTGTCCCCTCTCAGGGGAGATCCGCTGGAGTCACGGCACCCTCCCTGCTGGCCTGCTGCATCCTGCTGTGCCTGGGTGAGGGCAGGGAGTTTGGGCAAAGACTGTACGAGGGTGTCGAGGACCCTCTGACTCCCTGCTCCCCTTTCTCTGTGCCTGGCTTTTGCAGCAGAGCTGGGAGATTTCTTGCTTCCTCCAGCAGCGAGGGTCATCAGCTGCTTGTTTCTTTCCCAGCACGCGGGGTGAATCAGGAAACCTCGTGGCCCTGCTGCGAAATGCCCCTGCCCGATGTTGTGAGATCAGAAGGCGTTGTGCTGGAGCAGCCGGTTGCTGCATGGGAGGAGTGGCTGCGGAGGCGGCAGGAGCAGAGTCAGAACAGTTCAGAGATGGGCAGGGAAATGAGATGGTTGACTTTTGAGGCAAGGTGAATGATTTCAGAACCGGAGGCAGGGGGGAGGGATTTCTCCGCCGTCTGCTTCCACTTGAGCTGTCCTTAGTATAATCACTGCTGTGCTAGCTGGTCCTGCAGGCAGGGAGGGAGGATCTGCGGGCTGAGCTGTGTGTTTAGGATGGAATGGTGCTTCTGTACTTTGAGCTTCCGTGGTAAACAATATTGCTCAAGCATAGTGAAGGAAAAGAGGTATGTATGGTGTAGTTCTCTTTTCTGGCTGGTTTTCCACCAACAACGCAAAGGAAAAAAGTGACAGAATACAAAATCCTCCTTTCTTGTATAATTAGTAACTGTTATTCTGTTTTAGCTTGTTTTGATGGAGGAATGCATCAGTATTTATACAGTTTTGGCGGTTTGTGCTGAGGGGTTTTTTCAGTTGCCTAATTTTCTCTTTTTTCCTTGGTAGACGTTCAAACCCTTGGTTGGAAAAAGTGTATACAGTTCAATTACTGCAGTAGAATTTCTTGTGGACAAACGGCTGGATTTCATAACTGAAGATAGTGCCTTTCAGCCCTATCAGGTAAGAAATTTGACTAGTGTATAAGTACTATCCATTAAACTTATTTAAAAGCCATGATTTTACTGTTGTTGAAGTGCATTTTATATTCAAGTTCTGTGTTACAGGAATGATTTCCTATTGGTTATTGGCAGAGATTGTTCCTTGTTTTGTGAAAGATTATATTGGTACTATATATGATTCTAGTTAATCTGATCATGTCAAGGAGTACCGTGCCATGAATATTACTGTAGCACTTTCAGTTAAAATACCTGACCCCTTTAAAGGTTAAACCAGTACCATTAATTGTAGAGCAGATAGAAGACAGTATCCCTCCTTCTAAAGCTTTCATTTCCAGGTCTTTGCATGATTACAGTGATATTCCTCCTACTGATTTTTGGTTCTCTTGGTAAATGAACAGCAGAAAATGCTAATTTCTTAGAAAAGAAACACTTTTCTTCCTGTTGTTTTTAAGCCTGCTAAAATTTCCAGTATCCTTGATTTTAATGCCTCTCCATTAATTAGAAGCACATTAATATATTAATGTGTCTGTATTTAAAGAATAAGGAAATTAGTGATTCCCCTCCTTGCTGCTTCAGAAGGTCTAAAAATCTCTTCTATGACAAATAGAAAAATACTTGATACTTCAACTTGTGCTGAATTACGATAGCCATAAATTTTCCTTATGGCTTGGATGGTACGCTGTGGTGATACAGAAATAGTACTTAGAGGCTTGGAATAACAGATGGCCCTGAATAAATGCTATGTAATTTTGTCCTAACACCCCTTCTTCCCTCCTGCTTCACCAAGATGTTTTTTTTTTTCCCAATGCCAAAAAGAACTAGAAAAAGAGTGGCTGAGAGAGAATCCTAAGGAAAGGAGAGGGAGGTTCAGTTCATGGAAGGGCTGGTGCTTTTGCGTGTCTGTGGTAGGGAAGCCAAACGAGTTGAACATTTTTCATCAGGATGAGGCTACATGTTATGACTCAAGCTGCTAGAACAGCTTGGCTCTGCCACAGACAACAGTTGCCACTGTCACACCCCATGCTAGTGCTTTCAGTCCTCTAAACTAGCACAGCCTTGATTTTCGAACATGGTGGGGGGAGGGCGGTGAACATGGTGTAGGGGAAAAGCCTGTGATGTGATGTTGATGAACTGAGCTGGATTAGCCCAGGGTGCATCCAGTGCTGTGGCTTCCTCCACGGAGGGGGTCAGGATGACGCAACAGAGTGGGATATCCTTGTTTGGCAGCAACAGCCTCTTAAATCAGCTGGGCCATGAAGTGTAAATTTGCCCTCAGAGTCCGGCTGCAATCTTCCAGATTCATTTTACAAAGTAAATACTGGTGCTAGCGTCTATCCTTTGCCTGAAACCTGCCAAGATCATGTGTCTGATAATGGTCATTCCAGTAACAGTAATCAATCTCCTTTTGGCAGTGGATCATTTCCGATTTGAGCAAAGCAAACTGAACATAGAAGGATTGCTTTTTGTTAAACAATGCTATTACCAGGCAGTGGCATAACAATGTTCTATGCATTTTAGGCCTTTGAAAGAATATTAACTGATAGAGCATTAGAATTGGAAGCACCTTAATTTGGGAAGGTGCATTCAGGTTGAAGGTGTCATTTTTTAAAAGTGTTGGCCTCTGTTTTTGACATATAGAGGGCAATTCTGTATTAGATCAGGCTGTTTCCTCCTCTCATGGAGCAAATAGTTACCTATTGAAACTTGAGATGGAGGCTGTTGGTCTGTATCCATCATGAGTAGTTTGGTGACAAGATACTTAGATTATTTATTTTAACATTACAAGAAATTTGCTGACAAAGATTCCTCTAATTACTAAGGCACCCAGAATTCGCATTTTAGCTGGATATTGAGTGTAGTAGCATAAAAAACCAGCATTGTGCTCACTGATGAATAGTGCAAAGATTTCTTTATTTGAATGATTATACAAAGCTTGAGAAATGTTTTTCATAGAATGTTTCTTTGCAGGGCTAGCAATATCTCAGTGCCAAATTTTACAAGTTAATTGAAACAGAAAAGAGCTTTACTGAATGATAATGTCTTCAAGAGAACAGAAACTATATGTACTAACAGTATGTTAGAAGAAATATTAGCTTTATTACTGATACTTATTTTCTGCTCAAAGGTACCTGGAGAATTGTTTCTACTCCTTTTGCATGCTGTTTTTTGTTAATGCTGGAAATCACATTCCTTGCCATTAGTCACGTGATGTAAGGTAGTTTGTGCTTGCACGTTTTTTCTGAAAGACCTCCCTTTTCTTTGCCATAATACCAGGTCCTAGATAAATCTTTGGTAAACTTCCTGTTACTATATACTTGGCAAAAAAAAGGTGGTTTTGCTCCCTTGTTTAGTCTAGAATAGCATCGAGCTGCTTATGAGCAGATGGCAGAACTTTCAGAGAAATCATTCAAAGAATTATTTTTTGCAGGAGTGAGTTAACTTTGAGTCTTCTGAAACGTGTTTAGTTTTTTGTTTAAACTCTCATCGCTGTGCATTTTCAATGTGAAGTCCTTAGAGACCATGGTGACCTAAACACTTTTCTATTATATTTTGCTGTTAGAGCCTAAAATTCCAGTATCTTCCTGCCAAAACAAAGTTTGAATTTGTGTGGGAAGATTCCATTTCACTTCAGATACAATTCTTAACTGACTAGTTTTTCCCATCGTTACATAGACTCATAATACTGGTAATGGGCCGCAGACGAATATTTGGTGTGAATTCTGCTCACATCAGTTCTGATCAAGAAACAGTGGTGTTTCACATAACTATTGGGCCAAAAGGCTTCATGAATAAGGTGCTACTGTCCAGTGTAAATGTGACAACTGCTCAAAGCAAAGAAAACAGCACACTTGGCATCCTTTCAGACTTGGCAGGAGAAACGAAGTTTGAGTAGGCAAAGAACTAAATTACTGTTGTTACCAGAAGTGGTTCTTCCAGAACAAGATTAAAGAGACTTAGGCAGGACTTCTGGGGAGTTGTGACCCATGCATTCCCATGCCATGTCTACTCTTTGCATAAATAAACATGTTTCAGTTGTTAAGAGATTCAATGACCTTGCTAAGGGCTAGATGAATATCGTTATTAAAAGTAGGGTATGCATCTACATTATATGAGCCCACTTCCATGTCTTCACAAGGTTTGCTGTACCAGCTATAACACTTGCCAGTGAATTTGTTCTTTGGTGCTAAATGTGCATGTGATTCGTCTTTTGTTTTATGTGTATTCTGCTTGGAATCCTGCCCTTCTCTTTAGAAATTGCTTGGATTCTGTATGTGTGGTGCCTTGAACACCAACCTACAACTTGTTTCCAGTGGCTTTTATCTCTGTTGCTTCATGGAGGATGTGAACTGTATTATTCTCTATGTAAAACTTGTGTGTGACTGAGTGACTCATTCATTATTCTGGGATGGTCAGATCATTTAGTCATGTAGTTCTTTTTTATCGTGATGACGAGGGGATCTTGAGGATAAAGCAGATGTGAACGTTTGCTGTGGTACTTTTCTTAGCAATGGAATGAAAATTCTGTCTTTTGTAGGAAATAACAGACATAAAGTTTACAACATGCATTTTTTATGTCAAATTAGTTTCTGTAGGAAGTGTATTCTTTAAATGGGCATGTAGGTTAGGTCCTTAACGTGAATTCCACTTCACATTTATAATATATTATGTATGTTCTGTGTTTAAAAATTCACAAGTGTTAGTGGGTTTAATAATGGCTCTTGCTGTAGTCTGAAAATGAACTTTTTTCTTCCAAAAAGCTGTGTTAAGGAAAAGTTACAGTTAAGTCTACACATGCAAGTGTGACCTAAATCACATACTTTGAATTGAAGTGGTTTTCTGTAATAAATTACTGGTACTGTTATGTGATACGCATACTAAGTTACGTAGCAGCAAAGCTAATCATGCCTTAATTTGTTTAAACATTGTCGTTTACTTGAAGAACTATAAATGGGGATGTGAAGCATTAAAGCCCAGCATATGGTATGCGTGACCTCATCAGAGTGGTGTTTTTGTATGGTGGTATTTGGCAGTGCCTGTCATGAACGCTGTTGGGCTGAAGTGCGTGATTCTGCTGTTGCTGGCTGAAGCAACTGGAGTCAACTGCATTATACTTTGGACAAGCAAATGAAGAATAACAAAAAGTGTTTTATGTTGTGTTTTTATACACTTGTGGAAAGATCTGGAAAGACTGCTTTGTCTGAAGCAGTGAGTGCATTTCAGCTGGGTGTCTGGGTCGGGCAGAGCAAGGATGCATAATTGATTATATGCTTCTGAATATGTACATACTGTGTGTGATAATGTATTTCCAAAGGATTTCTGAGCACACAGCACTGGAGCAAATGTGGACAGTGGAGGCAGGACAGAATTCAAATGAAGTTCCTTCATAATCATTAAACTTCCTGCAAAGGATATTTTACCACTCAGGGAAGAAAGTGGAAGGGTGCACAGTCTTTAAAAAGTCCTCTTGCTTATTTGATTAAAAAAAAAAATCTTGTTAGGAATGAATGTTTATGGTGAACTTTCTTCAGGCCTTAAACTCTCCTTCAGAACTTCTTTTTTTCCTTTCTTTTTCTGGAAGACAAGCCTGGTTGCTCTAGTGTTTCAAAGTGGTACAGTCTGCCTGTCTACCTCTGTGCTGAAGGCTGCAGATGTAAAGATAGGGCAATGAGAAATCCCTCGTGGGAGGTGTTGCATGAACAGTGATAGGCGCTTGTACTTTGCTCTTTTTCTAAATGTGTGTGGCACATCTGAATGCTGCCAGGTCAAATGTCTAACACGCCTTAAAGATTGTTGAAATAATAAACTTTCTCACTAATCATGAAGTAGGTACATCAGATACAGGACCTAATATACACTTACCTTGATCTGTTATAAATTCAAGTCATATATGCTATTAAGAAAGACATGAGTGAAGGGCCATGGTCATCTCCACTGCTCTGCTTTTCTGTTCATTATGGGCAGACGTTGGATATTTCAGACCTGGATACCTTTGGGTTCCGTGACTTCCTTGCTTGTAAGAGCAAGTAAGCTGGGCTTGTGTAGTAATGACATGTGCACATTAATTCTTGAAACATCTTGAAAGAGGGATAAAATAGTATTTTTCTATCTATATTTTAAGCACCCCATAATCATATGTGCACTCATCTTTCAGACTTCTCTTACTTTAAACTTCAGGCTTAAAAATAACTACTGCAGCTGAAAATTGCTTTTCCCATAAACTTGTACCTCCAGTGATGAGGCAGGCAGGCCCTTCTGGGGTTGGTCCCACCCTTTGAGTTTACCAGAGGTAGCTCGGGAACTCTGGGTGCCGGCCACAGAACCTGTGTGCTCCCTCTCCTGCTTTCGGTTCCTCCATGGCAACCCAGGCACACACAGCTTTCTTCATCTTTAACTCCTCCCGAAGAACTGTCTTGATTCTTTCCCGTGTCTCTGGACCACCCATAAGGAGTCCAGCTGGCTTCCATGGCAGCCTTGTAAAGAGCAATGGTCTAAACAGCTTGTTACCGACACATCTAAGTTTAAGTGTACGGCCCCAACATGTGGGGAAGCAAAAAGCTGCGTCCAGCTACAAGTGGGTCAGATGACTCATACCAGTCCTCACTCCCAGTAGAATGTGGAATGACAGAAGAGTTTCATTGGAATGCTCACAAAAGGAGAGGAATAAGGGAGGAGGGGTTGGCACCCTCCGTTTGTAGTCAGAGGGATGTGCAGATGATCTGCCCTAAGCCTGTATTTGTGCTTCTCTTTGAAAAAGAGCTTCTTGTTTGAGAACTATCTCTGTTTTCTCAAAAGAGGTTGAATTAAACGGCACTTTTCTGTTTTACTTTGATATGTTAAGAAGTAAGGGCTTCAGTCACTTTTCTTGTGTCTCTCAGCAAGGTTTGACACAGGCGTGGAGTTCTTTAGATCTGACAAGCCTTAGGGAAGTGAGCAGTGTGGAGGGGAGGCCATCAGTCAGCAGGAAGGTGATGTAGCTACCAAAAATATTGTGGCTCCTCCAGATGGGAGGGAGTTCAGGTGGAACTGCTGAAGCTGTGGGAAGGTACACAAGGAGGAAGGGGGAAAGAGTTGAGAGGTCCTTGGGATAAGCTGAGGTTACTACAATGCAGATGACACTCAAATCCACATAAAAAGTATTCCTTCCTCAGTCATATTCTTCCTACAATTTCTGAGAAACCAGTCAGTTCAAAGATTTTATTTCACTAATCCTACTCTAGGAGGTAGTATTTCAGTAAGTAATTAAAATTTTGGATTTCAGAACAGAAGACATGGAACAAAACCTGCTTCTTCATTGAAGGTGAATATCAGATCTTTTTACTGAACTATTTTGGTACGTCTGAATAGCCATGCTTGGGATTTCCGAGTTTAAAAATCCATCCAGTGTTTCTGGGTAAAAATTTCCTGTGTTTGATCACAAGTGGTTACTTCTTCACCAGTAAAAATCCATGGAAAATATCACTCAGTAGTAAGTGAAGGAAGCCTTATTCTTGGTTCTTTGTCCTTAAAATTTCCATTTCATCTATTAAAAATGAAAGTTTAAAGTATTTTTCTTATGTGGTAGTCTTGACTAACCCTGCTTCTAATCCAGACTCAGAGTCTGCTCCTAGAGAAATCTGTTTCATGTTATATCCAGTTGCTGCTTTGCCTCTGTGTTCTTGGTTTCCTAAGTTGCTCTTTGATGGGATTGGAATCCTTGGTGCTTTAGAGATCCCAGAAGTGTGAATGCAAGTAAACTGCAGTGTGGCATGGGAGTTTGTAAGTAGAGAAGGAAGAGAGTATGCATTCCTGCATTTCAGGTAGGGGGAAACTTGAGTTTCCTGAAAATGTGTTCTTACTCAAATTAAGCCTTATCTTGACATGATAAACACAATAGCTCATTTGGTGAAGTGCTCGTGGGTTTGTTTGCTTTCCTCCCTTAGATATGATATCCCTTTGTTCTGGCTGCCACTATAGACCTTTTTCTTATAGAATGTATTTTTGAAATTACACTAATAGAAGTAATAATTGTGTAGTCTGAGTTTACTGTTGCACAGGAGCTGCTCCACAGCCTTCAGCAAGCTACAGTTAGTAGAAGTTGAGAGCTGTAGCAGTTCCAGGTCTTTGTATTTAATTCTTTTTCCAGGCCAGACATCTGGGGAGAAACTGAAGTAATTTTATACCAACTTGAAGTTTTAAAATTAAAACCAAGTATGAATCTTGCTATTTTCTTAGACACTGGAATAACTTTATTAAGGGCTTGTAGAGGGCTTGATGTACAGAATATTATTTATTTTTAACGGTATACTAGTAATTACAGTTATAAAGTCTTTTTATTGCTATTGTTTGTGAATACTGACACTCTCCTTAAATCTAGCAAACATCTCCTGTCTTTTGAATGGAATTTAAATTAACTATTCCCATTCTTCCCCTGTAACCTCCTCTATTTGAGTGTATCTGCTACTATTATTTAGGGCGGTATTTTAGTGTTTTTGCTGAGCAAATGAGTTTGCATCATAGGAATTTCTGTGCATCTCATTAATTATTACATTTTTTGTGATTTTAGTTGTGAATTTTAAGCATACAGTTCAGAAATTAATATTTCAAGCATAGAGGCAGGGTTTTTACCCCATTTGAATATTTTCTTCCCTTTCGTTGTCTTCTTATCGCCACGTCACACCATTTTGGTATACAGCAGATAAAATCAGGTTAAAGCAGGTTTCAGAATGCATAAGACTTGGTTGCTAAGTTATGGTGCTTGACAGGCTTGAGCTTTATTCTATTTTTTTTCTTCCCCAAGTGATGTAGCTCAGTTTAGAATTACGTCTTCAATAGGAATTTTTTGGTTCTGCATGCTGGAAGATTGATCTATGAAAAAATATTGTGAAATAGAAGATCATTGTATAAATTTTAAACTCTGAATGACTTTACTAAGTTTACCCCAGGGAATTTATTGCAGCAATAACTGAAATATCGCTGTTTTTTGATTAGCAATTTAATCTTTCCTCATTGCAAGACCGTTATTCATCAGTTCTATAAAAGGCATGTCCACTGCTTTCTCCAGAGTTCCAGAGAGCTGTAGTGTTAATCCAGCTATATGTCCCAGCTGGTCTGATATGTTATTTATAGGGAAAATTCCCAAAATGGCTCCAGCAGGTCATAACAGAGCTCTCTACAAGGAAAAAAGACAGTGCTACCTTAAATCCTATTAGAAATTAACTTTGAAAAGTTCTCTGCAAATACAGTGATACTTTAAAATGTGAGAAAAATTAGTTCTGTTTTGATCTATTTTTATAATACCAGCACGTGGGCCAACATGTATATATTTGTATTCTAAGAAACACATTATCAAATAAATCGCTGAAAGCCACTTGAAAATAAAGCATTAATGTAATTCAGTGGACTAAAACACTGGGTTTCAAGAACATTTGGATGGTATCTGATGTGTTCTTTCTGCCTTAAAAAAGAAAAAAGTTAAAATCTTTTTATTGTTTGTTGGGATTTGTTTTCTGCCCATAATCCTCATGAGTTTTAGAGAAAAGGAGCTGGAAAGTTGTGTGTTTCCAGAGTTTCTATTTGGTGAATAGGATTGCGGATATTTGCAGAAGAGACTAGGTAGCTGTGTGATTGCTGGCATTAGTTCAAATTCCAGAGCAGGAAGTCACTCACAAGAGTGATACATTGATGGATATCTCTAGGAGGTAGTGTTGATTCTAGGATCTGTCATCACACTGACACGTATTGGACAGTTTTCTGCATAACTGAATTGAGAGGCCTTTGCTCTTCACTTCAGTAAGCTCTCAGTTACCAGCAGTCTTGTCAAGGAGTAGGATATTGGAGTAATGCAACTGCTAAAAGCTTCATTGGAGGTGACTACTGTGAGCGAAGACATGGGTTGTCCGATCAGTCATTTTCTGTGATGATAGTACACAGCCTTTCAAGTGCCACTGCCAGCTGCCACAGATAACCTCTGCTGTTCCTTATGTAAGGAAGACGTGTCTATTGTAAAATGGTCAGTGTCTGAGCAGCCCTCATGTCTTGGCTTGATTTCTGGTTGCATTAGACTGCCTTTCTAGCAGCCCACTAGTCCAGACAACTAGCGATCAACAGAATATACTTTCTTTTTTGCTTAAAGACACCTTATCCACACTGCTTGTCCTTCAGCTGATGGGATTTGGGTCTTGTTGAATACCTTTCGAAAACTGTTCACAATTCACAGGGTGTCTAGTTCTCAGTTTAGATTTTAATATCAGCTTACAAAAAAGATTTCTTCAATCTACTTAGTTAGTAGGTCTCCTTGTTAGCATCAACTTCACTTTGCTAATTGCTTGCTTCTGCACTTTGAGGTTTCTTTTCCCACAGTGGCAGTGAGTTGCTTTGTGACTCAAAGGCTTGTTTCAGTCTTACCACATGACTGAGTGGCTTAGGACCAGCACTCCCTCTCTGTTTCTCTTACAATTAGAAAAAACAAAATGCCAAATTAGTACAAGTTGTATGTTGCTGAGATGGGTGATGATAAGTATGTGGAGCCTGCTGTGAGGAAGCGGAAGGAAATGTGATTCAGTGGAAGATGAAAGAAAAGCATACGTGCAGCGGTATCATCAAAATGAGAGAGAAAGTGGACATGGAGTAGTGTAGTTCATTTGGCCTTTATTTGTCTGAATGTGGAGAATGTAAATAGTACAAAGAGTTACCACAGTGTTCTAGATGGAAGCTGAAAGCCCTTCTGTTTTGTGGATAGGAGCCAATTTTTTGAGGAAGTCTTAGATGCTAAAAGATAACCTGACTTTGGGGGAAGAGCACTATTCTGACCCAGATTGTCCTAACTGCTCAGAGAGAGAAACATAATTTGTGAGCATAAGAGTCATCTATTTTCAAGTATAAGGCTATTGCAGATGTCACTAGAGCAGTTTTTAGGCTGGGTTATTGTCTAGCCCATGTCTGGTTTTCCTTATCCATTGGTTGTTGCTTACTTTCCTGATGGATGTTCATCCTGTCCATATTCATGCTGTTCTGATTTCCCCTCTGCCTTACCATACCAGATTGTCATCTACAGATAGAAGAATAAAAAAATTACTTGTAAAATATAAGCTTTGCACCATGCCCATTTCACCTGAGGTATTGATAATTTTACAGGAAGGCAAATACCTCTGATTTTTGTGTTAGTAAGTCAAAATCATCAAGATTATTAGATTATAAGTCAGATTTTTTTTCCCCCTGTATATTTATGTTCCTAATGTTAGTATATCAGTTATGCTTCCAGAACTGAAAAAATCAGTCTAATAATGCATCTTCAAGCCAGAAATCAGGACTTGGAGGACTGTTTGTAGCCCTGATATTTGATTTTTAAATTTTTAAAACGAGTTTCAACTCTGAGGTAAAATAAATAAAGGGAGTAGGAGTGTGTGGGGAGAAGTATTATGTATAGGGAAGAGTGGGGAGCAGCAGAAAAATCGTTGATAGCTTTTCCTGAGAAATGTTAACTGTACTGACATTTGGAAAATCACTAAATTTGTATTCCTCATCTTTTTTCCCCTTGTAATTTTAACTTCCTACTTCTAGAAACATAGTCGTTCGTGTTACACACTGAAAATAACCCCTAGTCTTTAAATGTTTGTGGTCTGAAATATCTATAACATTTGTCCTTGAACAATGCATTCAGAGCCCCTTGCTGGGTGGGGATTAGGTATCCCAGTTAGCTGTCCTGGCCCCTGCATGCAGGGCGAGTATCACTGTCCATCCCTGCTTTCCCCATGTGGTTGTGCCTGTGCGCATGCGTGAGCAAGGGCTGACCTCGGCTCGACTTTGTTTCTGGTTTAGGGGTCAGGGTTGTGCCTTCAAGCCTGACTTAACTGGTTCAAATGTAGCCCAGCAGCTGCCGGCTTTGAATGAGGTAAATTGTGATTGTGCTCAGAACAGCAGAAAATAGGTCAAGTGTGGGTTGGGTTTACATAGAAAGCGCTAGCGTCTCCTAGTAAGCCTAAGCCTCTTCTCGCAGCTCAGACAAAGCCGTTTAAGGTAAACTAGGAAGTTACAATCTCCCCAGAAAACTTTCTAGCCTTTCGAGCTTTCCAGCCTTGATGTTTGTGGGTGGTGTTGCCCTTGGTGAGAAGCGTGGAGCGGGAGGGAGGTTGCCCTGGTCGGATCGATGTGTTCCCCAGAGCAGTCCCCTCTGGAAAGGCATTGGTGGTCTGGCTGTGCGGTGCAGCATAGCCCTGCAACCCTGCGGTGCCTCTCTGACCTCCTGCCCACCAGCTTCAGTGGCATGGCAGCTGGGGTAGCCTTTCACTTCTCAGAGACAAATCAGGAATATACTGTTTACAAGTGGTTTATGCATGCTGTGTGTCTAGAAAGAAGCTGCAGGAGATGTGTGTTTAGAGTCATCTAAATTCGGTTATTTCCCTCCTAAGTTCTGGTGTGGTCTGTGTGGCATCCGAAGTGCCTGCCTGGTAATGCCCTCAGGGGTGTCAGTTACTGCCAGTTTTTCTGTGCTTTAGTTAGATTCTTATCTTTTGTCACTGGAAAGAAAGTCTGGTAGCAGGGCAGAGGGATACTACCAGTTCATAGTTGATGTTCTTGTTTTGGTATTTGGTATTCTGCCTTGTCTTTATGTTGTTTTTTCTCACTCTGATGTCAAGCAGGACAATGTTAAGATTGAAGGTTTGCTAAAAATTACAGTAGGTGAAAGAGATTACAGATCACTGACATAATCGCATATGTCAGGTGACATGAGCAGTGAAAGATGAAACAAAAATAAAAGGATTTTGCTGGTTATCAAAAAATGAAAATAAGGAGAGAGTTGTACAGACCTGCTTTCAAATGAGGGGCAAAAATTGGCATGACTGGGTTTGAGGCTGGGTGCAGGTACAGTATTTAATTTTTTATGGAAATAATCAAAAATTGACATTAGAGAACTAGTAAAAATTCTCAGAAGTTTAGATTTTTAAAAGTGCTTTTTGCTGCCACTGTTCTGCTCTAAAGACTTGTGGCAATCAGTAGGGAAAGTGTTTCCACACTGCAGTTCTCATACCTAATTTCTATGCAGCTGAAGTTCAGTGCAGTTGTACAAATGACTTGCTGCAAAAGGAAAGAAAAGGGTTGGGGGCTCATTTTATAGAAGCTAATATCCACTTATGAAACAAGAGCAAAATTGAAGGTTTAGGACACTGATCTCTTTCTTTTGCACTGTCTGAATTTAAATGTGGGCCCTCTACCATTAAAGTCCTTACAAAATGCTTATTTCATTGTGCAGTGCACACGTTGTAAATATTGTAAACAGGACTGTCAAGTTGGTTATGTACTAGTTTTTCATCTAATTCATGTCCTAAATTATCAGAAAACCTCTAAGCAGCCAGAGGAAGCTATAGTTAATTAAGCCACAGATGGTGAGGACTAATGTGGCGTTGACCTTTGCGAGGACTGCAAAATCTACTTAGTCTTTCTCTGGAAAACACCAACTGAAATGAGTTCCTACTGAAAATAAAAAGATGTCCTTGATGCATGAAGCCAAATGCAGAGACACCATGACCAAGGAAGGAGCTTTCCTGAATGAAGTTTGCAGGTTCCTAATGTGTGATGTGTGTTGAGATGGAGTTTTCAGAGCTCTGATTTAAGCATTTTAATGCCACTGTTTTTCTAGGACTGGCTTACCTGGAATGTATATTGTCAGTTCTCCTTCTCTACTGGTAGTGGAGAGTTGACAACTGACCAGAGTGTGTGTACCCTTCCATAAGCAGGATGCATGCTGGGTGACTGGGGGTAGGAGCAGCTACTGGAATCCACTTTTTTGTTCCTCTTTGCTCCAGGGTTTTATCTCTCAGTGTACTCACTTCTGCCCATCAAGTTTCTGAACGATGACTTGGAAGGGTATTCTAAAATGCTGAGGAAATGTGTTGATTCAGTAGTTCAGGTCTTGTGGAAGAGGTGCCTGTGTAAATATATAGGCCTTCCTAGCACAGTCATACCTGGCTGCCCAAAATGCAGAGGAACTTCTGGTCATTTGAGCCTTTCAGAGCACTTTATATGAAAATTACTTTGGGCAGTGGGTAGGTTCAGCACATCTGGTGATAGCTCTCAGTGTCTTGGACAATATTTTTTTATGGATGGCGAGTGAGTAAAAGAATTCTCATTGGGATTTTGACTTGTTTCTCTGTAGGTACTATCTTGAAATTCCTGTTTGATCTCAAGGGATTTTTGACAAATGGCAGGTGATCTAAGCACTTGTTCACCTGTGACTCTGACTTATAAATTATTTTTGTCTGAATAAACTCTCTGAAAATGCTTCTCTGAACAAAAACTTCTCCTTCCTGGTTAGACCAATGTGATATCTTAACCTGATGGTATGGTCTGTGGTTTCAACCTGCTTTTATCGTTTTGCACAAGGATAAAGAACAGATATACTCAGAAAAGCACAGCATCTTTTTGATTGGGAGAAAATGTCATTCTCTATTCTTCTCAGGATTTCCTTGGAGTTGAACACATCCCCAGTAGGTGAGAGTGGTCACCTAGAGAGACAGACAGCTGACCCAGTTCTTTGGATAATTAAGCAGAAAGTCCAGTCCACCAGAAGTGAATTCCTCTTTTGATCTAGAAAGAAGGAAGAGTATTGGTAAAGATGTAAAAATCTTGTCATAGATTGGCAAGCTTCTGGTAGTCACATTGCCTCTTGTGATTGTTTTCCAGAAGGGCAGGAGGGGTGATCTCAACCATATTTCTCTAGTCCATAGGCCCTTTGTCTTCTTCCCAGAGTTGCATGTAGTCATTTGTGGAAGGGGCACTGCCACTTGAAGTACATAAAGAGCTTCTTACAGTAGATTTGAAGAAGACTAGAAAAGTCCCCTTTATTTGATTTGCATCCGGATTTGCATAAGGATATCAAACCAGTATTAACATCCTTCTGGAGGAGGTATTCCAGGACTTGTGGAAAAACAGTCTAGGAGAGGGTACCATACTTTTGTTTGTAAAACTACTTTCAAATGAGGAGAAGTTTGGAGGAAAATCCTGCAGGGCATGTAAATTTTCTGGAGGTTAGTCTGTCAATCATGCTGCATCAGCCAAGAAGAGGAAAACTGAGGGTTACAATTGCCAAGGTTCAACTCTGTAGACAATAATTGTTCGTTGAGCAGTATGAACACAGGGTAAGGAAAAGAACTGGGAACGGCAGAGTCATCTGCTTCAGTGCTAAACTAGGGAAGAGACCGCAAGTCATCAGCCTTGCCTGTTGTCTTCTCCCTGCTTTTGCCAGAGTTTGTGATGTGTGCTGACACTGTGGTTAAGGCCTCTGCTTTATAGTTTAACACATTATGCAATTAATTTCCGGGGTTTTAGATATTCAGATTTAGAATTAAAGATGGAAAAAGGTAAGTCATGGCACACACATTTTTTTCATAGATACATGTACACAAAAGAGCAGCATTTTTGAGATTACAGAAACTTACTCTGTTAGTATCTTCCCCCCTACTCTGTGATTGATATGTTAAATGTGTGTTGTGTGTATATTTAGAAACTGGGTTCTTTTTGGTATCATCTGCATAATCCCAGTCACACCTGCATGCAGTTTGTGTAATGGGTCTTTGACCTAACTTCTTGTGCCTTTTGTAGCTCATCTTTGAGCTTGTCTTTTTCCAAGGGTGAGGACATAAATACAAAGTGGACTTTGCAGTCGTCTTTTCTAAGTGTTCACATGGAGCACTCTCAGCCAAAGACGCTGATGTCATGCATCTGAATAGGAGATAGAGGTTCAAATGTACTACATGTAGGATGGACAGTATCTTCAGTGTCAAGTTCAAAGAAAGCCAACATGCTTACTTAGGAAGGATGTAAAATCTAACAAAAAGGCACCAGTGTGTGTTGCCTTCAGGAAACAAATCAAAAGTGGCTTAAGATGACATAGAGACTCAAAAACTTAGTGTAAAGAACTCATGAAAATAGTATAATGTTAAGAGTAACGGTTTTAATTTCATAGTACTTAATCAATGTGTAAAATCTCATAATGAAGAGGCAAATTTTCTTAGATGCGACCAAAGAGATTACTCAGAATGTACAAGATTTGCATGTTAACTGCATTTATAAGTCAGCCAAACTCAGTATTGCAGTCCTTGGTCTGTTGCTTAGATCCAGTGCATATGTATCTGAGCGGGGAAATTTTTGGTGCGGGAGTCTCTTGCAAGTGAAAGAAAGTGCTTGGGAAGGAGGACACATGATTTATCGTCACACAGCTTCACACAGTTCCGGGATCTGTTGTGTTCCCATGGCAAATAATTCTCTCCTTCTGGTGGTGGTGGTGGTGTTTCTGTACGTAGGATCATTGCACAAATGGATTTGCACGTAATACACAGAATAAAAAAATAGAGTATTAGCTAAAGTGCTTTTGGAGAGGTCATTCTTGAATGAATTTTAGTTATGACCCTCCTGTGCCTCTGGAAAGGCTAGCAGCATACCTGTCTGGTTGGTATTTTGAACCTTGTGGTAGAGATCCTCTTCATCTTTGTTCGTTTTCACTTTGTTTCAATTTACATGTACTAAAATGGTCATCTTGACCATTTCTCAATTCAAGGCCATATCCTCTGTAAAAGGATAAGGATAGAGCAAGTAATTTTCTCTAATAACCAAAGGATTGATGCATTCTCCATAGTGGAGCACAGTCAGGAAGTGAATTTTGAATTTGAAATAGATATCCTATGATCAGGAATCATCTCATCTAGATGAACAGACAGAAATTGCTTGTGTCACTGGAGGGCCTGGCAGCAATGCACGACTCACTGGGTGTTGCTTGTATCTTTATGTTCTGTGGGTGAAGCTCTTCATAAGAAATTGTGAAACATCAAGGAACATGTTGGAGATCAAGGAAAGAAATTGCTTTATCTCAGCTGCAGTAAGGAAAAAACATTCTACATTTTGTATGTGGAGAATTGCATTCATTATTTTATCTGTCTGAAGTTCTCTTCGTATAAATGAATATTGCTGCTGCTCACAGATTTCCAAGGCCATCTTCTGTGTGAGGAGCCACCAGAGTTTTCTTCTGTACCACAACCTCAAAGACAGAAATAGCAAGTTTGCTCTGAAATTGAGAAATAAGTGTTCTGTGAGTCCAGAGACAAATAGTGATTCTTAAACCATGCCAGCAAGGATATACACAGATTCTGTGCCTAATTTTTTTTCTTGTTAGAAGGACAGAGCTACTGAATATATCTTAATTTGCTAAATGATATCCTAGCAAATACTGGAAAATAATCTTTTCCAGGAGAACTGATTGTAATAAAAGCTGAAACATGTCTTATTGGAAACTACCTAATTGACAAAGGCCAACATATTTAAATATCAGCAATGGTGTTTATCTCAGAATACTTGTTTCTATTAAAATACTGCTTATATGTTACATTTGTAGGTTTGATATCTGTTTATGCTCGACATGTCCATATTACATTTTACAGATGTGGAAAAAAAAGATATATTTTTTTTAATTTAGCAATTATTTAAACAATTCTTTATGCACACCTGTGAACATCTAAGTCTTTAGAGGGCATTTTTAGCTTGTAGTAAGACAGTATGAAAGTGTGATCCTATTAATAGCTTACAAATCTGGCTGCATGTGGGATCTGATATACTGTGTTCCCATGAAATAACTTCTAGCACTATGTTATGCTTTTAAGTTTTTTCTAAAAATAGTACAGGGATTTGTAAGCAATCAGTAAAATTAGCATCTAACTACTTAATATTGTATTTTAAAATACATCTAGGAAAATAAACAAAAATGTTACAAGTAAACATAACATATGGTTCTTTTTTTAATCTCTGCTTTAGGACGACGTAGACAGTCTAAACCCAGTTCTCAGGGATAACCCGCAGTTACATGAGGAGGTAAAAGCCTGGGTAAAGGAGCAAAAGGTTCAGGAGATTTTTATGCAAGGTAATTATGTGGGAAATCGTTATTTATATTCTGTGTTAGCTAGTTTAAGGCCATTACTTGTGTGAGACTCATCCTATAGCATTTGTGATATAATGAAGAATATATTTTTTTACTTGGAAGTTGGTTTTTTTTAAGTATTTGTTAATACAAGGAAACAAGACTGTAAGAAGCTGTTGGTGTTTGCTTCAGACTGTTCTTATTTGATGTTTTACTGATTACAGCAAAAGCTGGATATCATTAGTCTGAATGTAGATATTTTTATAAAGTTTTTTGTGAAAATAAGTGCGTATGAATGGCATCCACACACATTTTGGCATATTTAAAACTGTTCTGTGCTCTTAGTGTTACTGTTACATGTGATAACTTCTGAGATACCTGTCTGTGCTTGTAGTTCTTCACAGTTCTGTCACAGATGAAGAATACTTTGAGATCCCCACCCTGTGCTCTCACCCCCTGACTGAAAAGTTCCTTTCAAATGAGTTATGATTTGGAACTTGATTCTAATGCTAGGAGGTTGCAGAAAAAACTGTGTACAGTAATATTTACATTGTAGATACAAGTTACAAGAAAACTAGTATGAATTTGAAAAAATTATTCTGGTGCCATCTTGCTGATGGTAGAAATACTGTGTGCATTTGCAGTATATTCATTAAGTTTCAGGAAGCTCTGCAGAGGAGTTCCTATTACTAGGAGGAAGAAACCAACCTCTGCGGGTCTGGGCTAAAATTAAAATCCCCAGGAGAGCAGTTTCAGAACAAAAATGCGGTCATCTTGTAAATGAAGATTAGGAGGGAAGCTGTGAATAATCAGATATTTTAAGGATGGCTCTGAGGTTTCCTTGTTATCTAATCTCTTTGATAAAACCAAGATCAGAAGAACAAAAGGAATAAGGTAAGTATAATACTGAACTTACACTGTCTTTCCTTCTGTGGAGTTTCTCATTTGACTAGACGTGATTCTTATGGGCCACAGAAAAAGGATGCTGAAGAAAATGAACGTGTGGAATTGTGTAGATAGTAAGTTAGTATGTTGGTGTTAGTAATTTTAGATTTTACTTTTGATATCATCAGATGCAATACAATTTAATAGTCTATTGATGAAATTTGCAGACAAAACTGGATTGAGAGGTGAATGCAAAATCAAACCAGGCTATATGAAAAGGAAACTGAAGCTGAGTTTGTTTATTGTATTTCATTAGAGTAACAATAATAAGACTATTCTAAGAGCTTCTGTGTACGCTGGTACAGAATCAATAGTGGAGCAAAGCTCCAGCAGTATTGAAATAGTCATCTAAATGAGACTGCCAGCCCATCACCCACACAACTCCCATCATTCCAGGAACTGTTTTTTTGTCTTTATAGATCTAAATACTCCAGCAGAGGTTTCTGTGCTTAGAAATGCACAAATCAAGAGTAATATAGATAATGAGATTAATCTCATGCCAATGTTCTTGAAGGCTAGCTGTCCTCATCTAAGGAGAAGCTTTAGATCACTTGCTCCCCTGATACTTTTGAAGAGACACATGCTTCCTCATGGGGGCCTTGGCAATGCCCCCGCCTCCGCCCCATGAGATGGTGGTCAGCTGCCAGAGACTGCTGTCACATTCTCTGGGCACACAGTCTCCTCCTCGTCACACAGACTTAACATTGGCATGAACCTTCTAGTGGCTTACGGACAGCCCTCTGATAGTGCTAGCTGCTGTAATCTAGTCATGTTCGCTTCCTTTTCTTCTCTCTCGTCTCTGGTTTGCTTCATCTTCTCCATTACCATTTTCTTGTTCCCTGCTTTGTCTAGATGCATCTATTTAAGGTTGCTACCACATTCTCATGCTTCATCCTCTACAACATTTTTAGAATCCAGCCTTTTCCTTGTTTTCTGTGGTGCTGAAACCTTCATATCATAACTTGGTATTTTCTACTTTGACTCTTGCAGTTAAAACACAGTGTGTCTGAAGAAAGAGGAGGGTCAGATAGAAGCATTAAAATCTGGTTCCAAATATTTGGAAAGAAACATGCCAATTTGAGGAGAAAAACTTTCAGTCAAAACCAGTCCAATTATTTACGATAATGAGACTAAAGAAAAAATTGGTGTGTTTAACTTTTCCTTTGGGCAGCAGTCACAGCAGCGTGCTTTGCAGTAGAGATTGTAGCTTTGGCAGGAAAGTAGTTTGTTCCTTGTTTAATAAAAAATGAAACTCCTCCCAAACTTGGCCAAGTTGAAAGCTTTTGGGACAAATAAAACTGATTCAAGGAACATAGTGAAGTGTCTCTGGTTTTTAACAATTAAAATATTTGATTTCTTACTTCTGATTAGATTTTTTTTATTATTGCAGTGTCAGGCTGCAGGTATAATAATCCTCTTGAAACACTGTGTGCGCTTCAGCTCTGAACATATTTTTTCATAGTACTGCACAGGCTGTTTAACAATGTGTAGCTGGTGTGATTCAGCCAGAGGACTGGAGACAAAGCCAGGCTTTTCCTGTAATGTCTGCTTGTGGCTGGGCTAGGCTGAAGCTGAGCTGGTCTGTGTCCTGTGACTGCACGACTTTCTCCCTCGTCCTGTCACCCCACCATGTAAGAAAAAGCCCAATCTCCTGTTTTTAAAGGTGGATAAATTCTCTTTTTAAAATAGATAGGGTAACACCTGGGACGAAGGACAGACACAGATTAGAATAAGGAGTAAGAGGAAAGAAATTGGCACTGAGTCAATGTAGGGGGGAGTATGGGAGAAGCTGGAAGCTGTTGGAGAAGGAAGGATGGAACTTGTAAGCTGAGAAGACTGGAGGAAAGGACTTAAAAGCAAGTGGCCTGGAGTCATAGTAGTGCTAAAATGAGACAAGAAACTGGGGAGATGCTGGTTCTGCTTATGCAAGAGACAAAATCATTGTGGAGTTAGTCGGATGCAAGATAGGAGAAGCTTGGATAGGAAAGTAGGACTGGCAAATTTGCACAAAGAGACACAGGCAGAATTTTACTGAGACTGTCTGAATAAGGCAGAGCTTTGGGACAGCCATTAAAAGTTCAAGTTATGGAGAATGTGGATGGGTCAGGCACTTAGAAGTGTGGGAGCGGAGCTGGAGGCGTTTTGCAGGGGCATACAGAGTAAGGGTTGGAGGGAAGCCATCAGGAAATGTGTCCCCATGGGAGCTCTGTCTGGTCCAAGACCAGAAATATGAGACATAAGCTTATATATTCTTCCTCTTTTTCTGCCTATATGTACCTGTGATTGGCACTGCCTGTGCTGGCACATTTCTGGCCCTTGTCTATGCTGCTGGAATACTCCAGGCTTGAGTTAAGGTTGGTGGCTCAGGGGGTTCAGGCAGTCTCAGGGTTTCAGCTGTGCCATGATGTGGATGAGGGTAAGAAGGCTGCAATGGTGTGGTGTTTCTCTTCCCAACTGGTTTTAAAAATGAGATAGTCACATGCAAAAAGTATTTCAAGAGACCACTTGGAAATTACTGAATAATTTCTGCTTTTTCACTTCTCTTGATCTCTCAAATGTTGACACTAAAAACAGTCCTGGCAGTAGCACACTGTCACATACAGAGAGTATAATAGACCCTGTGTGATCCAGGATATTTTTTACTAGAGAAAGCTGTCACCTGTGAGGTCCCTGGCCAGTTTGCTGCAGATGTCTGAGCTTGCTTAATGTACTGGGCAGGGCTTGGAAAAACTGATCTTTAGGAAAGGTGGGGGAATTCTGGCCTTGCCTGTGTGGTTCAGCAGCTGAGCAGTCTTAAATCACTTAAGTTAGGCTGGTTTTTCCACTCTTCCTATTTGCCTTACCTAGGACTCGGGGTTTGATTGCAGAAGTAGCAAAACCCACACAGTTGGAACTGAATTTGGAGCAGTGTTGCTTGGTCATACAAAATGCTACATAATAACGAAGTGCAATGAAACTTAAGAGTTCCAGTGATCAAGTGACACACTGAATATGAATGAAACTCTTGTCTTGAATTCTGCATCTTGAAACAGACTGTAAAATAGATACTGTATCATAATAGTTCCCCATCCCTATGGGCTTTTGGAGGTGAATTAAACAGAGCTTTGCAAAACATATGAGGTTTCTTTGGATTTGATATGTCTGAAAACAGGAGCTGCAGTCTTCATAGTGTGTGTGTGCTTGAATGTTCTAGGTGGTCATAGCAGTCACGGGATCATTCCACTGCCTTTCTGCTTGTGACAGAAACTCTGTGGTCACTTATGGGAAAGACTTGGCAGTTGCAGAGCCTAACCACCAAGATGTAAATCCTTTAGCCAGCAAAACAGCTGGGCATGTGACTAGCCTGTTGAATGGCTTTTGTATAACTTGCTGCTGCCACTTTCTAGCCTTTCAGATTACTTCTCTGTGGTTGCTGTTTGTAGGCAGGAATTTTCCCATCATGTGTCATCATGGTTGCAGAAAGATTTAGTTAGATAAGAAAATGGTATGTTGAAAATGTTAGCAGAATTAACCTGTAAGCATACTTACATGGACCATTTGTATTTCAGAATGTCTTTCTGAATCTATGGTTAGTTGTCCATGCCATGTGCACTATATATTTGCTGTGAGGGTTATAAAAAAAAGCAGGAAAATCCATGTATGCCTCTTTTTTTCTTTTTTCTTTCCTGCATTTCGCAATGGCTTTTTTATTTCTTCCCCTTCCAAAGGTCCGTACTCCTTAAATGGTTATAGGGTGAGAGTGTACAGACAGGATTCTGCCACCCAGTGGTTCACTGGCATCATCACTCACCATGATCTCTTCACCCGCACTATGGTGGTTATGAATGACCAGGTGAGTGGATGGATGATACTCAGAAAACAATCTGCAAGTAAACTATGCTTTGGGAGGTTCTAAATTTTGGTGGTAGCGCTCAGAAACACACTAAGTTAGTTCAAATCCAGCAGGATGAGGATATCACTGCGCTGAAACTACAGCATGACTGTGTTGGACTATCAGTTAAATCCTCCTGAAGCTACGCATTTGTGCAGTGATATGATTAATACCAGTCCTACAGTTTGTTCTGCTGTTGCTATTTGACTAGTGAAGTCTTTGAAGGGAAGCAATCCAGTTTGAAGAACTGGTCTTCCCTGTCTGCTCTGTTGAGAATTTCTTTTCACAAGAATGAAATCTTTCAGCACTGCAGTAATGGTTACTTTTCCCAAGCAATTGAAATAGTCACTTTTTGCAATTTATTGAATTAAGCATTTACTGCAGCCCTACTTTATATTTGTTGTGGTGGGTTTTAGTTTTATTTCAGAATTTGATGTTACAAAAAGTTAATACTGGTACTTTTAATGGCAGTAGTGAATTCTATTTCAGGAGAGTAGAGTAATGACTCAACAGTAATAGAGTGAATGAACCATGTGCCTTGAAATGACTGGCAAAACGTGTGACATTAAAAATTTAAGACTAGTCTATTACTCAGATAAATTCTTTCCCTTAATTTGCTCAAATTAATATTCCCCAAATGTTGCTTTTTTCACTTTGTATTATATCCTTTGAAGATTTGGTTAGCATTTCCTACTTTATGAAGTATCTCTCACTTAGTAACTCACAACAGTTCTAGAGTTCTTTTTTCCAGCTATTTTGGTTCTCTTCTTGTAACAGTTTTGCTTCTGTTGAAAGCCATACTGTAAAGTGCTTCTGCAGTATAATTTATAGTGTATTAAATTAATTTTAGAAAATATTGTGTATTGTAATTACCACTTAGGGGTTATTCTAATAGCTTGTTAAATCTCAAATTTGCAGATCAGTGAAGGGGAAAGGAATGGGTAGTGGGGTACTTTTTGCTTTTAAAAGAAAATTATTTTTACAATGGCATGTAAAGACACATTTGCTTTGGTGTGACACTGTTCCCAGCATTTGTTGTGTCATATGTCAGTTCTGCTTGTCACGATTAAGTAGGCTTTTCTGTGATTAGTCTTCAGCGCACAAAATAGACTGGTGAACACTGGTACAGAAAATACAGATTAGGCATTGTCTGAACATCTGTGGATTGTTATTTTTTCTCTTTTTTTCTTTTATTTCTTTTTTTTACATTAACCAGGTGTTAGAACCTCAGAATGTTGATCCTTCTATGGTTCAGATGACCTTTCTAGATGATGTTGTTCACTCTTTGTTGAAAGGTGAAAATATTGGCATCACTTCACGCCGACGGTCTCGTTCCAACCAGAACAGCAACACAGTTCATGTAAATACATTTATCTTTTTACCTAAGTATTTTCATATATTGCAAATGTTAAAAATGCATGTTTAAAGACACTAATTAACATTGCATTTAAGTCCATTAATAACAGATTATTTTTAGGGTCATTATACGCGTGCACAGGCAAATAGTCCCAGACCAGCAATGAATTCCCAAACTGCAGCACCAAGACAGAATTTGCACCAGCAACAGAGGAATACTCGGCCAAATAAGAGGAAAGGCTCTGATAGCAGCATGCCTGATGAAGAGAAGATGAAAGATGAAAGATATGATTATATAGGTCGAGGAGGTAAAAGTGGTTAAGGAAAAGGGAGGGAGAGCTTTCTACAACTGTATTAGACTGAAAATCTGATAGATGTGTTTTTATCTTTTACAGAAAACCCCAAAACCAAAAATAAACACTTTATTAATAAAAGAAGAAAACCTGAAGAGGATGAAAAAAAATTAAATATGAAGAGAGTGCGGACAGACAATATCTCAGATTATTCTGAGAGCAGCGACTCGGAGATTTCAAATAAAAGATTAACAGATTCATCTTCGGAGCAAAATTCAGAAAATGAGTTAAAAAGCAAGAACTCTTCAGAGATAAATGGAGAAGGAAAATCCCAAACTACTGAGGGAGTAGAACAGACACTAACAGATAGACAGTCTCCATGGGATGAATTGCGTCATGATAAAAACCATGAAGAGACAGAAAGACTGAAGGCATCAGTCTTGGATCATCAGGAAAAATCTTCACTCCATGCAGTGGAGCAGCCAACACTTTATGAACAGAATGCCAAGGATCCACCTGTTCAAGAGTGTAATGCAGAAAAACATCATACTGTGGAGTTAAAAAATGAGCAGTTTTTACCCAGACCTCCTACTCCTAAGTGTGTTGTTGATGTTACTAATAAAACCAACTCTGAAAAGGAAAATCAGGATAATGCTGCAAGTACCTTTGGTTTGCAAACAGTTCAGAAAATAGAATCTCACAGCAGTGATTTAAAGCAGCAGTTTGCAAATGCAGATTTTCTTGAAGCAAGAAAACAGGAAGCTGATCAAAGTTGGGTTAGCAGTGTTGGTAAAACAGATTTGATACAACCTGGGGTTGTAAAATCTTTACCAGTACATGAACACTTAAACTCTGAAAAAGTGCAGTATGGCTCATTTATGTCTTCGTTAAATGTAGCTTCTCTAGCAGAAGAAAGTAAACTGCATAAACAAAGTCCAGTCCCTGATTCTGTGAAGTCAAAATCTAGTGCTTCAGTTGATCATCCTAAAACAAAGTCACCTGATGCTAAGCCTAAATTCACCCAATCTTCTGATACTGTGAAGTCAAAGGTTAGTTCCCAAAACAGCCATGCTATTGGATTAACAAGGTCAACCAATAAAACTGATCATGATTTGTCCAGGTCTAGTTTTCATCCAGTTCCAGCTAGAGTTAGTGCTCTAGAAGCCACTAAGAGTCCTCTTATCATTGACAAGAATGAACATTTCACAGTATACAGGGACCCCACTCTGATTGGACAAGAAACAGGAACTAATCACATTCCACCTTACTTGCATCAGCATAATTATCCTCTGCATTCCTCATCCCACCGAACCTGTTTAAATCCAAATGCACATCATCCTGCATTAACTGGTTCATCCCATCTGCTTGCTGGGTCTTCAGCTCAGGCTCCTTTGTCTGCTATTAACACTCACCCCCTTAGTAGTGCATCTCACCATTCTGTTCATCACCCTCATCTACTTCCTGCAGTGTTGCCCGGAGTGCCTGCTGCCTCCTTGCTGGGTGCCCACCCACGACTAGAGACTGCTCATGCTAACAGCCTAAGCCATTTGGCATTAGCACACCAGCAGCAGCAACAGATGTTACAACACCAGTCTCCACATCTTCTCGGACAAGCTCATCCTTCTGCTTCCTATAATCAGCTAGGGCTTTATCCAATTATTTGGCAGTATCCAAATGGAACACATGCTTACTCAGGACTTGGTCTACCCTCCTCCAAATGGGTCCACCCAGAAACTCCTGTTAATACGGAGGCTTCCTTGAGAAGGGTAAGTTAAGATCCTTTCGTAATGATGTATTTAGCTGGGCCTGGTGTCTCCCAGCATTGATTTCCTAGGTACAGACGTGGTAGTTTGTGTCACACTGAACATACTGTGATGGCGGGGTTTTTGAGTACACAGAGAACTAGGAATGGAACTGCATCAGTAACCACTGTCTCATGGATGTGTGTAGGGAGTTTTTCCAGACCTTGATTTCTAAGAATTCTAAAGAAAGATTAAATGCTTGATTGTAATTTATGACTAAAAGTGAAGTCATCCAGTTTGTTTGGATGCTCAAGTTCGCAGGGTAAATACTTGCTACCTTGAGGTATGTAAAGTGAAATATTAGGAGAGGCAGGACAGTCTTCGTAGTGAAATTTCGTGCATGTTTTGTCAATAATGGTGAAAGACAGAGAAGGAAGGAATACTAAATCCAGTGGGAAGTTCTGAAGATAGATGGTCTTGCATTTATAGATGTTTCATGCACACATTTCTCGTCTTTACGCCTATTTGTGTACCCTTTCTTGGTGTGTCATTTTCTCCCCTTCTGTTTCTGTTGATACTCACCTCTGCCTTCCTATCTGCTTTCTATTCCTCTCTATTCAAGTCAGGGTGATTCCTCTGTCTATTTGCTGAGTGTAACTGTTGAAGTCTCAGAAGAAGTGGTTTGTGTTTTTCACCCTAGTGCCCAGTGCAGTGGTGGGGTTTGACAGGCAGATGTGGCAATTACAGGAAAAATTTTCGTACCTCCTGAAGTCTTGGGATATGGCATGCTCATTGCAGGCACCTCAGAGGAATAGTGTGAGATAAAGTGTGTATAGTGCAGAAAAACTTCGGAGAGCTTTAGTGCCAGGTTCAATTAAACCACCACTGAGCATGTGCATACTGATCTTTAGAGGCTTTCAACTTGGCCTAATTTGGGCAGATTTTCACAGGGATCACAGAAGGCATGTCACTTACAGCGGTCCTTCTGCCAAATTGTAAGCCTTTGTGTCAAAGCTTGACATTCTGAATGGTAAAAAGGCTGTCCCTCCCCAAGTTCATTCTTAAAAAAAGCCAAACCATTGTGGTTAAGTCTTTCCCAAAACAGTTGGTTTGAGGTGGCCTTATGATATGAGGTGAGTTTGATATAAAATGTAGCAGTGAAGAAAAGCCTAAGAGAAAAGATAGGTGGATTTATCTTTTCATGTTGCTGCCTGCTCCACCCCATACAGAAGTCCATTTTAAAAGAACTCAGATGTTGTTTCCACTTTGGCTGCCTGAAGAATGCAGCTCTGCATACTGAGGCACGTAACTTTTTAATTATGTTGATACGTGGCAGTTGTCTTGTGGTGACTTGTCTTCTGTCTCTTGCACTGGAGGCTTTTTTTAAATAGATCTTAGAAACCCGGAATGGGCGTTTCCAAGGTCGGTTTGCATGGATGCCGCAATCACAGAAAGGGATCTGTGTTTCAGCTGTAAGAGCAGCAGCAGCATCCACCCTTGGCTCAGGGCTGAGCCATGTCTCTGAGCCGAAGGAAGCGTGCCCCAAGCCCACCTTTTCCTATTGTCCTTGGGTGGCTGTGGCAGCTCCCATATTTTGGCTGGACAGTAGATGATTTCAGGTAGTCACAAAGCTGTTTGTGCAACGCTTGGTGCTCAGGCAGATGTTGCCCAGGTCCTCTAGGGAGTAGGTGACGGGCCTTCTTTGCATAATACTTTAATACAGCTTGCAGGCTGTTCGTGGGAACTCACCACAGCGTGGGAACTCCTGGCCTAGGAAACGTATGCACTAAAACTGTAAGCACAAACCCAAGTAGCTGCTTTAAATATTCAAAAGCACAGAAATAATAATTTCAAAGTTGTAGCACCTGCAGGTCTATTCTGTGCTGTGTGCATGTGTCATGAGAGCTCTTGGCTCCCTTTCTGCTGCAGCAGTTCCCAACTGGGATCGCCAAGTCTGGGGAGAAGGATAGGTATGGACTGGTGAGGAGTGTAGGGAAGGGAAGAAGGTGGGGATGGAAAAGCATCACGAGGCTTGGGGGTGCGCTCAAAAGCTCACTCTTGTCCCCAGTCCCTTCCTGGTTTCTCCCCAGCACTTGAGCCCCACTTGAGCAGGTGTCCTGCTTTTCCACTCTGCTGTGTGCACTTCTTGTAAGCAGGTCTCCTAAGCAGAGATATGGCAAGACGAGAGAGCGAGCTGCTCCTGGTCTTTTCTGCAGGCTGTTAAACAAGTTTCAGTAAAGATAAGAAAACAGAGAGATTTAACAAAGTAGTAGATTAAAAAGTAGTTTCATAGATCAAGATTTACCAGTGTGTCTAAATGAGGAGTGTTTAGGTACACAGCATAAAATTGGCTGTGTGTTTGTCATGCTGCACAGTATGGCAAGTGTGTACATTTATGGTTTTAATAGTGTGATGATAATGATGATCAAGCCAAATAAAAATGCCTGACTAAATAAAGCAGATTAATTAGGATTATCATACATAATCATTTGGTTGGGGCAGGAAAGGAACAATCCAGGAAAGAGATACTTACATCTCTATCCCTGGAGATGAAATTGCTTCCAGAAATATAAAGCCATATTTGTATTTTTAAAGAAATACTTCTTGCAACTCTTTGAAGAGGTAACAGTCTTTTTACTAGTAACTGAATTTAAGTGTTGTCAGGTTGTCATTGGTTTGTGAATTTTGATGAGCTTGAGGTGCTGTTCTAGAATTAACTGCTCGTGCTGAGTACTTGAAAATGAAATGGTTTAAGAATGTTTCTGAAATGTGTAAACTGTTTTGTATGATAGAAGTCCAAGGGAAGTACAGTTGTGTTTTAGTTGGTCAAAAAATGATGTTAATTTAATGTTAAATTTTATTTGCTATCTATGATTTGATACTGAAATACATTACTTGACTTTGATCATTGGTAGGACATAGTACAGTTACCCTTGTGGTCCCATGATTATTTTGAAGTCTGATTTTATTTTTCTGTTTTGGTTGGTGTCAACAGAATACCCCCAGCCCCTGGTTACACCAGCCCACCCCAGTGACCTCAGCTGACAGCCTTGGTTTACGGAGTCACATTCCTGTGCGACCATCCAGTGCAGATCCCCTTCGGCCTCTCAAATTGACAACGCATTCCAGCCCACCTTTGTCCAAAAGCATTGTAGAGCATCGCAAAGAGTAAGTTTGCTGTTGAACTCTATGTGGGAGAGTACATTTCAGCAAGTCATGTTGCCTTTTAGCTTCCTTTTAGTTTATTTGTAGACATGAATGCCTGTGGGGGACACAGGCTTATCATTATGTTGCCTTGTTGACTTCGTATGGTATTTGAGTTCATGAGTCATTTGAAGATTTCTAAAACTGTACTTAATAGAGAGGAAAGTTTATTTTGTGTTAATAGATGACTTCGTTCAGGGCACAGGAAGAAAGGTCTTCTGTCTAGCACATTGTACTACGTTCAGCCTAACATGTGTTTGCTTAACCTTTCTTCAAACAGAGAACTGGAGAGGAAAGCTTTTGTTGAACCTCTGCGTTCTGTTACCACTGTGCCAGTGAAGAGTGAGCTGGAGCAGAGCAGAGCGCAGACAGCAAAGGAGAGCCATATGCACAGACATTATGCAGATCCAATGTTGAACCAGCTGCCAAGGCCACCACAGGAGACTGGGGAGCGACTGGGCAAATACAAAGAAGAACACAGACGAATACTTCAAGAAAGTATTGAAGTTGCTCCATTTACAGCTAAAATTAAGGCACTGGAGGGAGAGAGAGAGAACTACTCCAGGGTAGCATCCTTATCTTCAAGTCCCAAAAGCCATTCAGTGAAATATGACAAAGATGCTGAACGCTCTGTGTCAGAACTGTATAAAATTAAGCATTCAGTTCCACAGAGTTTGCCACAGAGTAATTATTTCACTACCTTGTCTAACAGTGTAGTAAATGAACCACCAAGATCATACCCATCAAAGGAAGCTTCAGGTGTATATGTTGATAAGCAAACTAATTGTCCTTCAACTGCAGCTAGTCCCCAGGCTATCCCCTCCTACATTTCTTCCCTGTCAAAACCACCACCTTTAATTAAGCACCAACCAGAGAGCGAAGGCTCTACAAGCAAGATTCCCGAGCAGCTTTCACAGTCGGTGCAGTCTCACTCTGTAAATTCTTTCAGGAGTGACAGCAGGAGCCCTACTCAGTTGTCAGTCTCATCTTCAAATACACTCCGGAGTATGCCTGCCTTGCATAGGGCCCCTGTGTTTCATCCTCCTGTGCACCAGAATCTGGAGAAGAAGGACAGCAGCTATAGCAGCCTTTCACCTCCAACTCTAACTCCTGTTCAACCTGTTAATGCTGGTGGCAGCAAAATACAGGAGTTGCAGAAACCGCCAACTTTAGTGCCTGAGCCCAAGGAAGCCCAAACTGGTTTCAAGGGCACTTCTGAACAGAATTTATCAGAAACGTGGAAGTCTAATAATGCCCCAAATAACGAAAAAGTGGATTGGCACAGTGGAAGAATGAGTGGAAAGTTGCAGTCCGCTACAGCGTCTGTTATTGTGCGTCCTCCTTCTAGCATAAAATACGAGAACGTATCAGTAATGCAGTCTGCTTCGAAAGAACGAGTTAGTGAGAGATCTTCAGCTGTGGCAAATCTAGCAGATTGCCTGAAAATGGCGGAAGCCAGGGAGTCTGGAAGAATCATACTGCCAAATATGAACTCAGACAGTTCTCGCACACAGTATGAAAAGAGATTTGCAACTGTCTTGCAAGGCAGCATTCCACGTGCTGTCACCCCTACCACAACTATCATCTGTAGCACCAAAACGGATGTCACTGCATCAGCAGCAATGATGACCAGCATATCAAGCCAGGGGAGCTCTGAAGTGACTTACTCGGTCTCGAGTGCAGTGTCCTGCACACTGCTGGAGTGCACGGCCTCAAGAGCCGCCAGCCAGGTGGTGGTGCAGCCTCAGGAGTGCAAGGTCAGCACTCCAGCTCTGGTTACATCTGCTGCTGGCAGTGCTGCTCAGCCCAGCTCGGGATTCTCCACCTCTACTGACTTTGTCCATTTGAAAAAGCACAAGGCAGCCCTGGCTGCAGCTCAGTTTAAAAGTAGTAACACCACTGAGACAGAGTCCAACTCTGTGAAAAATCAGACATTTTCAGCATCTCTCTCCCTAGACACTGCAATTGTCTGTAATACAATAAACAAAGCGAACTCTGTAGGCAGTGGGCAAACTTCCCAGACAAGTCAGCCAAACTACCACACTAAACTAAAAAAGGCTTGGCTTACAAGGCATTCAGAGGAAGATAAAAACACTAATAAAAAAGAGAATTCAGGGAACAGTGTTTCAGAAATTATTAAGCCGTGTACTGTCAATTTAATAGCATCTACGTCAAATGATTTGCAAAATAACATAGATAGCAAAATCTTGGTAGATAAGTTTGTAAAGGAAGATAAGTACCCAAGGAGAAAAGGAAAACGAACTTACGACTCTGGTTCTGAAAGTGGTGATTCTGATGAAAGTGAGAGCAAGTCAGAGCAAAGGACTAAACGGCAGCCCAAGCCAACTTACAAAAAGAAACAAAATGATTTGCAGAAAAAAAAGGGTGATGCTGAGGAAGAAGTGAGACCAAATGGTGTTCTTAGCAGGAGCACCAAAGAAAAAAGCAAGCTGAAGTTACAGAGCGGCAGTAACAGCAGTGAGTATATTAATCTGATTTGGAAGACACAGAAGCGTGTGAAGTCCAACACTGTTAATCCTGGAGGGTTTGTCATGCACAATAGCTGGGAAAAGAGCTAAAAAACATGCCTGTGTAAATGAGTAGGTCCAGATTTATCTGTCTTCAGGCCATTTGAAATATCCTGGTGTAAGAAATAGAGGATTTTGTATATGTGTTAACAAACTGGTTCTTTGACTAAAAATAAGCCATAAGCCATCTTGTTTATGCCATCCATCAGAATTGAGCAGGCTGGTGCATATAGTTGTGCCACTTGTATTGAGATATATATATATACACACACATTTTTGGTTTTTTCTTTTTTATTTTAAGATCTAATGCATTTATTTTTAGAGCACTGCTGGAGGGAAAGATTCTCTCTTGTTGAACTCTAATTCATCCTTTGATCAGAAAGCCATAGGCAGTTCCTTGAGATCCTGATGCCACTCAGTTACGATTTGGTTAATGAAAGGTTTAAGGGAGAATAATTTCACGCTCCTAACTAGCATGTGTAGTGCATGATGTTAACATCCCTCTTGTTTAAGGAATAAAAAAAATTTAGGGAAATACAAATTTCCATTTAAATGTAATACTGTAAATTGTAGTAGATTGTAACTAGATTAATCTGAAAAGAGAAACTGATCTGCCAACATACGGGATTTTATTTAAAAACTTGCCTTATTTTTTATCCCAATTTATTCTTCTTTGTCTTTGGTCTGGTTAAGTATTAGAGAGTTTACCTTAAATTAATTCTTGTAAGACATTTTAAGTACAGGTAACAAGAAAATGAGCAATACTACCTGTAATTGCATTCTGTCGCTTTTCACTGTCTGGTGTATAAAGTTACTCTTCTCGTATCTGACAGTACTTGATCCCTGAACTGTACTGGGTGCTGAAAGTGTCATAGTCTGTCTGGAGTATTCTGGATATTTGGTCCAGTGGTAATAGTATTACTTTTTCTTCTGTTCCCAGGTAAAGGAACAATCGAGGCTAACATGCCTTGATCTTATTTAGCTTAGAGTAAAATCTTCTTTAGCTTCCCTTCTTAAAGTTAACTGTAAATACATACATTTAACTTGTTACATGTTTATGACCTTCTGTTGTTGCAAAAGTTTTTTTCATGGTAAATTTCTGCAAGAGAGCTGGTCAGAGGTTTTTCTTTCAAAAAGAACTTGCCACAAAGTTTTACACAAAATCGTAATTAACCTTGAGGAGCTTTCAAGAAAGATGATATTCCCTTGGAATAGCTTCCTAGGTTCTCCATAGGTGGCTGAAGGTAACTAACTGCTTCAGGGTCTAGGGCTCAGTGGCAGTTTTGCAGCATGGGTGGTATATGGATTCTGCCAGGGTGGAAGAGTGCTTTGTCCTGATGCCGTTTTGGAAAGCCCCCCAGGAGCTCGTGTGCTAGCCAGAGCCCTCAAGCTCCAGGATGTGAGGCTCCCTCCTGCAAAGCAAGACATTTCACAGCTCTTGCCAGTGTTGGGGGTCTTCCAAGTGCCTACCCACAGTGTAGCAGCTCCCAGATGACACCCAGAATCTCTGCTTCCAAGGCAGAAAACATTGTTTTGGACTAGTAAACCTGTACTTGGGCCTTTTAAAGTTTTAATCAGTTACTGTCATGCCTTGGGTGAGTATGGAGTGTGATTTCTAGGCCAAGAATTGAGACATAGGTAGTCTGTCACTTGCAAAGTTTGTACAAGTCATCTCTGGCAAAGTCCAAAGTTAGCACCCTGACCCTTTTATCATCCTACATCAGATCCCTGTTTATAGGACATGAGCTTTCAAGAGTAGTGGTAGATGAAATGACAGATCATTCTCTCTGTCTGCAAATAAGAGTGGTGCCACTTTCAAGACTCCTTAAAATGAAAGCTTGGTTAAGTAACAACAGGGTTCAGTTTCAAAACCTGTATGTGAAAATTGCACTTACTACTCAATTGACTTGCTCCTCATGTTACTTGGTGTTAGATCTGCTGACTTCAGTATCGGAAATAGAATTATATTCCTTGGCCTTGCAAAGCCATCAAAACAGACAGAGTGCAAATGGATTCTGTGAATATAGCTGCTATTCTGTAGTCATAGCTATAACTTAAAAAAAAAAAGTTTTGAAGAGCTGGAATTTGGTTTTAGGTTGGTTTTTAAAAACTCTGCTTTTATTCATTAAGCTGTGGCCTTTTTTGTCTACACCTTCACTCGAAACAGTTCAAACTTAACTTTCTTGCAGTATTACAGGTCTTTGCTTTTTTTTGTCAGAATGAGATTCTGATGATGGTTTTAGTAGAATATCTGGTGAATGATATGCCTGATACAAGGGAAAACGTAGTGTCTTGGTGGCTTAGCAGTTACTTAATTGTGCTCCTGCTTGTGTAAGTCTAATTGGTCCCTTTGCTTTTTTAAAACTTTGGTGCTGACAGGCAGGCAAGTGGAAATAAAAATGAAATATGTTATGCAGGTAACAAATGTACCAGGAAAAAAATGTTGACTGCTGACTATCTTGACTGTGATCTGTGAGGAAGCAGTGCCAGTACCTCATCTGAAACTCTCCTTACTTTTGCAGCTGGTATACCTCGCTCAGTGTTAAAAGACTGGCGCAAAGTAAAGAAGCTGAAGCAAACGGGAGAGTCCTTTTTGCAGGATGATTCTTGTTCTGAAATAGGACCAAATTTGCAAAAATGCAGAGAATGTAGGTTAATAAGAAGCAAGAAAGGAGAAGAACCAACTCATTCACCAGTATTTTGTAGGTTTTACTACTTTCGGCGGTAAGTATGCCTAGCTTCCTGGTAATGTGGTGCTTCAGCTTTTAAAAATAATATTGACAAAGGACTGACATACTTGAAAGCATGTCTGATTTTTTTCTAGCTCAGTCCACCCGATAAAAGAGCATCTATTTTAACAATATTTACATTTGCATTTCTTTCGTGGATTGACTCTATTGCTTTTTAAAGCTTTATAGCAAAGACATCAGAACGTCTGCCTGGTGTACCTTAGGCAAGCAGATAATACTGCACATTACCATTACACAGGTGTCTTAACATTTGAAGTGGGATTTTCAAAAGGCAAGCTTCAGTTTTTCAGGACAAATCATATGACTGCAGAGTTGCGCTTATGTCAGTATATGGTGGGAATGTTCCACAGGGTTTTCTGAGGACAAGAGAGGAGTTGTGACCTTCTTTTTTGCACTTAATGGCCCGTCAAGGAAAACTCGGAAGGAAAAAATTTCCTGGGGTGCAGGAAGCACCAAGAAAGGGTAAAACAGCTTCAGTTTGTGTATGGATCGTGCTGTCAGTATTTATCCAACTTGTTATTGATAAGAAACTGTTTCCTGAATAGGGTTTAATTTTTTATAATGAATCTTCAGTTACAGGACTTGGTAGATCTATAGGAATCATTTCAAGGCTGGACTCTGAATACCTTCTCTGTAAGAATATTTGCTTCCACATTTGGCAGAGTTAGAATTTTGGTTTATTTTCTTCCCCCTATATAAAGGAGAGAACATAAAGGCTTGCCAGCACTTAAAAAAAACAGTATGGAATTGAAAAACTTGAATGTTTTGATTATATTTGGTAAATTTTAGAGCAGTTTAATTATTTTCATTGTGTTTAGATAGTAAGGCTTGAATTGCAAAAGTTTACACTTCTTTTGGAAATTGTTATTGTTTTGAAAGCTGAAAGTTGATAACTCTATCTTGTTCATTTGAATACATATCTAAATGTTCTTTTTGGTACTTCTCAATTCAGGACTCTTTCGCTGGCATAAATTCCTTAACTGTTACATCTGTATACTGACTTACCCTGTTTCAGATAAGATGGAATGAGTAATTGTTACCACTTAAAAATAGGCTAAGTATAAGCCAGGGTTAGTGGAATGGCCCTGGGTAGAGTAACAGGAAAGCCTTTTACAGGTCAGAGTTTAGTGGATACAAAAATGTTAGCTTCTATTGGTGATTTGTTCTGCCTAGAAAAATTTAAATGTAGTGTTTGAGCTCATGTTTTCTCAGTATGGGAGCCATAGGATACAAAAATCTATAAAATATAAGTCAGAGAGTGAATGACTGCTGTCACAGACATTCCAGAAATTGAAAGTGAGGAAGGAAAGTAGGTAGAACCAAACTTTGACCAAAATAAAAAAGGAAAAAAAAAAACCAAACATTTTTCTGTCTGCAGTTTTCAAGGAGTAATAAAGGCTAGAGAGAGAGGTAACAATGAGTGAATGGGATGCAAAAAAAGTTCCTAAAAGATTCGTTTTAGTTTTCATGCTTGCTTATTGATAATTTAAAAACTATTTTAATTAGTAGGATTTGTTTTAAAATTTTAAAATTAAAAAAACATGTAGGTTGATAAGGTGAAAAGAAAACTTCAGTGTAGTAAGATGTAAGCAGCAAGGTAAAGTAGCAAGTAAATTGGAAGTCCCAGAGTATAATGATACATGCACTCAAACTATGTTTTCATTTTTAGGTTGTCTTTTAGTAAGAACGGAGTGGTTAGGATAGATGGTTTCTCCTCTCCTGATCAGTATGATGATGAAGCACTGAGTTTATGGACACATGAAAACTATGAAGATGATGAACTGGACCTTGAAACTTCTAAATACATTCTAGATATCATAGGGGATAAATTTTGTCAGTTGGTAACATCTGAGAAAACAGCCATGTCCTGGGTGAAAAAAGACGGTAAGGAATCCTCAATGCTGTCACGTGTTTTGCAATTTTTCTTGGATGGCCATTGATTCCTTTTGTGTAGCTCTCTTCCCCTGGTTGTTGGATTTTTCTAGGCTGTTTGGTAAGAGGACATGCTGGGAAGGGTTCCTTTCCTCAGTGGGCCAGCCCAGTCACCTTCCTGTGCTGGGTGGCTATGCTAGGCCATGGCCAGGCTCCTGTTGGGTTTGGAGTAGCCTCCATTCTCAGCTTGGCCTCCAGCTCTCCAGCCAGAGCAGCTGGCTCCCAGCCAAGGCCTGTGGCAAGCCAGGTACTGACTGCTGCCAAGAAATGGTGTGTTTCTGTTGTGTCTCCTTCCCAAAACAAAGGAAAAGAGTGGAACAGAGCAGAGCCTGTGCTAACACTGTCGTCTCCTCCCCACCAAAGCCACCGTCCGTCCTTCTGGCCCACAGCAGATGGGCACAGATGGTGGCTCTACTAGTTCCAGACTGTGAGGATGAAGTGGAGCAGAAAACGCATACTAGCTAGGTCTCCTGAACAGGCACCTGCCTCCCGTCCTTTCAGGTTCAGCTGTCCAGCTCACTGGGTTGGCTGCCCTTTAGATAAAACATATCCTGTGGGCAGTCAGGTGAAAAACCCTCTTGAGTGCATGGGGTTAAAACTCTGCTTAAAAAGTTCTTCGTTCTTGCAGCAATATCTTTCTGTATTACTCGAGTCTGTGTTTTCTGAATGCTTTATTTCTTTATAACGTGTTGATAGTAGCACTGAAGAGGATGGTGTGTAATGGACCTAAGGGGGTAGCTCTTGATGACCTGTTCATGATGGATCACTTTGCTCCCCCAACACCCAGTTGTATCTGAGGGGAAACTTATGAATGCTTCATCTATAAAGACCACTAATTTTGTGCTTTGCATTTAAATTTCAGTCCTTTTATTCTGCTTATTTTGTATTTCAGCCAAAATTGCATGGAAGAGAGCAGTGAGAGGAGTCCGTGAGATGTGTGATGCATGTGAAGCCACATTATTTAACATTCATTGGGTCTGCCAAAAATGTGGATTTGTGGTCTGCCTAGATTGTTACAAAGCAAAGGAAAGGAAAAGTTCTAGAGGTCAGTTCTTTATGAACTAGAGTGTTGCATAGGCTGCTTATTCTCATTTGTTGCAGAGCTGCTGATCCACTAGAACTGTCTTTTCTGTAAAGTGTTAAATTACTTCTTGTATGTATTGGTTTCTCTTAGATCTTTTTTGCCTCCTTTTTTGTCAGTAGATATAGAATCAGTCATTCAGAAAGCAACTGCTGTTGGGGTTATTTTAGCTCTTTTTCTGCATTTCAGTCTTTCTGGGTGGATTGTTGTGAATTGCTTGTGCCTTGCTCCTCAAGGTTAAATCTTGTTCTTTAGTTGTGAGGCTGGTGCTCAGTCACACCTCCCTGTTTATGGTAAGACTTCCCTTGATTTGAATGCTTTCTGCATTTGGAAATGTCTTATCATACTGAGGTAACATCCTATTTTACAGTTGTATCATGAATAAAAGAGAGGGAGAAAAAATACTTGGTGTAGTATTTAAAACTAATATTAATGGGAGTTTCATAATCCATAAGCCTACACATGTGTGGTTTGTCCTGTGCTCTAATGGAAGTTCTACTTTAGTCTGGAGAGAGGGAAGTATAACAGGACTGACTTGCAAATCTCTTGATTTCTGGGTGACCCAGCTGGGTTGTAATTGAAAGGAGGAGTTACTTGGAGGATTGATTTGGGCTTGGAGCCCTCGGCTGTGACACTGGTGTGCAGGCTGCTTGGTGGAATGCATTGCCTTACCTGGGAGGCAGGCATTGTGCCCTGGCACAGTTCTGCAGTCAGATGCTGTGCCAGGAACTGATTCAGGGATAATGCTGTTTTGAAAAGCAGTTCCATGTTTGTCATAGTCACATAATGTCACAGATGTGAAACATTAGTCAAATCAAGTTTAACTATTAGGTGTCAAAGCTTTGCCAAATGGAGAGTCACCCATTTTGTCCCTGACTTGCAGTGACAGGCCTCCTACACTGAAGTTTTTAGGGAGCTAATGTCAGTATTTTCTGCACTGAGAACAGTTGTTAATGCTTTAATGCTGGAGGCTGCTTCAGCAGCACTTCACTGGCTGAAGTCTGTGTGTGCGCATGTGTGTGCATCCATCTGACGTGGCTTGGGATATAATCCAAACATTATTTACCCTGGTGGGAACACAGTCAGAGGCTTTTTATAGTATGTGTTAACCAGCCAGGAAAGTTTTAGTAAAATGTCTTAGAAGTTTGAACAAGTAGTATAAAGAAAAGGAGGCTTCTCTTAATTTTTCTTACAAGGAGTACTTTCTCCTTTCTGTTGATTGCAATTCTATGTGTGAAAGCAGAAGTACGACAGCTTCCCTTGCTGTGGGTTAATTTCCGATGCTGGTAGGATGCATGTAAACTGTGTTGCTTCTTTGGCGCTCTCTTTGAAAACATTCAGAAACATTCAGCCATCTCTATATAATAGGACTTTATATTACACCATTTTTTTCTGGAATCAGTAGTAGAGCAGTTGACTATTTAGATGTTTAAGGTGCTACAAAGACTACTGAGTAGCTTACAAATTTAGTATTTATCTGAAGGAACATTTGAAAACATCGTATACCTACTACAGTGTAAAAAAATGCTTTAAATGCGTTAAATGCTTTCTATGGTGTGTTCCTTAATTTAAATTGCTGGAGTGAGCAGACTGATAAAAGGCTTGGAAAAAATGTCTTAAAATTAGCAGTTCAATGGATAGGACATAAGACTGGGGATTGAGAGAGAAATTGTGTTCTTTCTGCCCCAAAATCACATAACAGGCTGGTGACCAGTTGCTTGGCCAGACATTTTTTCTCTCGTTCTTCTTGTGTGTTTTCTTTACATGGCGTATTTCAGGAGAGTCTTCCTTAAACTTTTTAGAAAGCCTCTCTCTCGTACCAGTTTGGCCCTCTCACTGGCACAAATGATTTTCAGCCAGTTTGAGGGTTTCATGGTTGCTTTAATGTGACATAAATCCGTGATGCAACTTCCCTTTCCTTTGTGCCACCAGTACCACTGGTGTAGCTGCGTTGTAAGCTGAATCAGAGAGATGCCTTGGTTAGAAGATCATCTTTTTGGCTTGTCTGGCGAACTTTTGTTGAAAACAGACCCTTCCAACTGAGTGTGGATTGTGTCAAATTAGGTGAGCCATACAATCACAGCCTAATTATGTCTCTTTTCCAGATTCATCAAGGGAGGCTCATGGCCTTAATAGCAACTGTAAAGAATTTCAGCCTATCATAAATTGGCAACTCACTAAATATGATAAAAGGAATACACTTTGAAATTTGGAGGTAATTGGCAAGGGCCTGTGTTACAGATACAACTATTTCAGATTTCAGTATTGTTAAAATTCTTTTCGTTAATGTGAAAAGTAGCTGTTGAAAGTAAGTCCATGTTACACCAGATACCCAGACAGAAGGCCTGTATGTGCAGAGAAGTGTTTCTAACCAAAACCAGTCTGAAAGACCTTAGCTCTGTCTGTATGCAACATAAGGGAAGTAAAACATTGGCAGTACTATTTTGCAGATAAGGAGTTGTACGCCTGGATGAAGTGTGTGAAGGGACAGCCTCATGATCACAAGCACCTGATGCCAACACAGATTATTCCAGGCTCTGGTAAGACCATATGTGAACAAGCAGAAGCTTGTTTTTTCCCAAGTCTTTCTCTGAAGCGAGGCCAGAGTTGTTTGAAGAAACTTCTCATTTTCCATTTAAAAACCTGGGAATTGGGTTAAATTGTTGCAAGAAGGCAAGTGGTTCTGGGCAGTTGCCAGCACTGGGCACAGATGATGATGAGAGTAAGAGGAGTGTGCTGACAGGTGTGTAAAGGGGTTTTGGGGACAGGCAGTGAAGAAATTGAGGGCCTTTTTTGTGATGGATTTTTTTTAGAGCAGAATAAAACAATCAGAACATACTAAATAAATCTAATGTTAGCTGTTAAAATCCTTAAACAGTACTACTGAGGCAACGGATTTATGGAGGTTTGTTTTTCACTATTGTCTATCCCATACCCAAAAACAAAAGAAGGGTTTCAGTTCAGATGATTGAGCAAAATGCAGTGAATGAGCTCATGATAATTGAAAAACTAAGCAGGAATCATAAACCCAGCTAGATTCAGAATTCTGCTTACAACCAAGTAAGTTCTCTGAAGTAGTGCTATTACGTGTGGTGTAGTGGTTCTTAGCATAAAATTTCTGTCAGCATTAATACAGACCAGAAAATAGAAAACTGAAGTATGCCCTTAAATGTACTAAGTAAATTCCCAGGTTATTTTAAGCTGAAAATGCAGAACCAATATTCTGTGTGTTGTTGCACGTTAGTTCAAGTAGAAATGAAGGTTGGGTAGATTTCATAACAAATTGTGACATTTCCCAGAACAGGTTCTAGATTGACACTGGTTTTAATTTTTAATTGTGAAAGTGAACCACTCATCTGGAAACAGCACAATGAAGTCTGCCTACTTAACCTCACTTTTGTTCTTCTGTGCATACCCATTACCAAATAGCCTTCATTTATATGCTTAGATACTGATTTTTTTTTTTGTCAAGACATGGCTCACTTCTGTCTGTAGCTAATGGTTTTATTGAATGAATCAATGATATACCCATTGAACAATGAGAAGTAAATAATTAATAGCTTGCCTGATGTATTCCATGCAATGGGAATGCAGACTAAAGTTTACATTATTCAGAAGAGTAGTGTGCAATTATTTAATTGAACGTCTCTCTGCACAAGCTTAAAGATAAACTGGACAGTCATGTTGGAGTAGTTTTGGGTGGTAAATTCGGCATTTTTAATAGTTTAAAAGATCATAGTGTATGTGTTGTAAAGAGGGTCACAGAGTGATTGACAGCTACTGATGTTTTTTTCTTAATTGTCTTTAGTTTTGACAGATCTTTTAGATGCTATGCACAATATTAGAGAAAAATTTGAAATTAAATCCCATTGTCAGTGTACCACCAAGCAGAACACACAAGCTGGCAAGCTCCCTGCAATGAATGGTGTGTCTCAGGTGAGTCTAAAGTGTGTGTATATATTGAATCTTGTTCAAGTGGTCTGCTCACAGTAGATGTTTGTATTTAAATAGTATCAGTTAAATTTTAGTTTGTCTATGTGGGGGTTAAATGCTGGCCGTGTCTTTGAAATGCATTAAAGTGAAGCTATGTAGTTAAAAATAAATTTGTTCTTTACAGGTTTTGCAGAATGTCCTTAACCACAGTAATAAAATTTCTCTGTGTATGCCTGAGTCTCAACAGCAGAATACTCCTCAAAAGTCTGAGACAAATGGTAACACAAGTCCCAGAAGTGATGTGAGCACAGACAGCAAGTTAACACCGCCTGAATCACAGTCTCCACTGCATTGGCTGGCTGATCTTGCAGAGCAAAAAGCCAGAGAAGAGAAAAAAGGTATATGTTTGAAATTGTCATATCATGTCTGTGGCTTTGGGGGCACTACTGGTACGTTGCAGGTGACACTAAGCTGGGAGTGTGTGTCAATCTGTTGGAAGGTAGGAGGGCTGTACGAAGAGAACTGGAAGAGTTGGATGGATGAGCGGAGTCCAGTGAGATGAAGTTTAACAAATCCAAGTGCTGGGTCCTGCATTTTGGCCACAATAACCCCATGCAATGCTATAGGCTGGGGACGGTGTGACTGCACAGGGGAAAGGGACCTGAGGTACTGGTCAACAGCTGACTGAAAATGAGCCAGCAGTGTGCCCAGGTGGCCAAGAAGGCCAATGGCACCTGGCCTATATCAGGAATAGTGTGGCCAGCAGGACCAGGGAGGTCATTCTTCCCCTGTACTTGGCACTGGTGAGGCTGCACCTTGAGTACTGTATTCAGTTTTGGGCCCCTCAGTTTAGGAAGGACGTTGAGATGCTTGAACGTATCCAAAGGAGGGCAAAGAGGCTGGTGAGGGGCTTGGAACACAAGCCTTATGAGGAATGGCTGAGGGAGCCTGGAGAAAAGGAGACTCAGAGGTGACCTTATCACTCTCTACAACTTCCTGAAAGGTGGTTGTAGTCCAGTGGGGATTGGTCTCTTTTTCCATGCAAAAACTGACAGAATGAGAGGACACAGTCTTAAGCTGCACCAAGGAAAATTTAGCTTGGATGTTAAGAAATTTTTTTTACTGAAAGAGTGATAAAGTACTGGCATTGTCTGCCCAGGGAGGTGGTGGAGTCATCATCCTTGGATGTGTTGAAAAAAAGATTGGATGTGGCACTCAGTGCTGTGGTTTAGTTGGGGTGGTGTTAGGGCATGGGTTGGACTTGATCTTAAAGGTCTCTTCCAAGCTAGTGATTCCGTGTGATTCTGTAGTTGAATTAATAAAAAAAAAGTAACGCCATTTGCTGGTCACAAAAAAAAAAGATAGTGTTCTTTTCTCCACTGATTCCAACCTTGAAACTGCAATACCTTTCCTGGTAGCATCAGAATTGGTCACCAGAAGATCCACAGGTGGAATGTATGTGTGCTGTGGAAGTATTTCCAGCTACAGCATATCTCACTCAGTACAGGTACTCGCTCAGCTGCATGTGTTAGATGCTGAGGAAGGCCTTTGCTTGGTCACATGGTTTGACTGTGTTTTGAAGGATGTACTTCATCCTCTGGTGTGTTTCCGGGTGAGTAAAGCACTAGTGCTGCACAGTCTGTTACCACCACTAGGAAATGCAGGATACTGGTGCTGTTCCTATGTGTGCACCATGATACAACAGTGTAAACTTGAAATGATTATTTTTGTTCTAGAGAACAAAGAATGTCCTTCTGGAAAACATTCAAAGGAAGGGAAGGACCAGGATAATTTGGAGTCCCCAAACTGTAAAAGTTCCCCTCCTGCATCCCAGAACAGCGAGCAGGGCTCAACCTTACGAGATCTGTTAACTACAACAGCAGGCAAACTGCGTCTGGGTTCTACAGATGCTGGCATTGCTTTTGCTCCAGTTTACTCTACAGGAACAACAGTAAGTGTTTACAACATGCACAATTTTTGTTGTTTTTTTTTTTCTTAGAATTTGAAAACCTCTATCAGTCTGTTCTGGCACGTTACAGTTAGACCAGTCTGATAGGTGTATTGCTTTAAATACTTATTCATAATTAAAACTTTAAGTGTGCACACACATTAACATTTTGTTTTTATATATGATGATAACTGATACAACATCAGAAATGTTATTCTCGTTCAAAAGGAATTGCATTAAGTTGCTTTTACATTGTTTAAGCATGCATTTCTTTTCTAACAGAGTGGCAAGAGTGGAAGGACTATGCCAAACATTCTTGATGACATAATTGCTTCAGTAGTAGAAAACAAGATTCCACCAAATAGAGCGTCAAAGATAAATGTAAAATCTGAAATAAAAGATGAGCCAAAGGATGATAAGAAATGTATTCAGGATGACTGCAGTAAACGGTACAGTGATATCCAGTATTCATGGATCTGTGATAAGCATGTTCTGTGGCTCAGAGACCATAAAAACAGCAATAACTGGAAGCTCTTCAAAGAGTGCTGGAAACAAGGAAGAGTAAGTGTTAAGCAGGTCGGTTGGTTAAGTGACGTCAACATGAGCTGTGGGGAGTTGTGTATTAAAGGACAGAAATGCTTAACTCCATGTTTGAAACTGAGGGCAAAAAACGGTTGTCAGGTATAGCCCACAGATGAACGTTGTGTAGTTAAACTTGAGTTAACCAGTAATAATAAATAGGACGTTTCTATTGTGGAATTTCAGATTCCAAAAAGAGGTGACACCTATGGGTGCTGCTGGAGGAAGTGTTAACAGCTCAGTAAGGCCACGGTCTTTCATGTGTGTTCCAGACACATTGGTATTCCAGTTCAGTTAAAGAATTTGTGTACTTGCAGAAGGATAAGTACTGATTTTTAAAAAATATTTTGTTTTACTCTTTACAGCCCGTTTTGGTGTCTGGTATGCATAAGAAAATGAACTTCAGCCTGTGGAAAGCTGAGTCAATCAGTCTGGATTTTGGAAACCAGCAAGCTGATATCTTGAATTGCAAGGACAGTATTATTTCAAACACCAATGTCAAGGAGTTCTGGGATGGTTTTGAAGATGTTTCAAGTATGTTCCTTAAAATGTATTATGATATTGATTCTGAACATGATCAGTGTTAGAAACTGCAGTTAAAAACTATCATTATGGCTCTTGAGGCTTTGAAGACACTTTAAAAAAAAAGCTCTAGGTAATCTGTTTCCAGAGAAAGTGGTGGAAACTTGCATTTTGTATCTCTGCAGAATTAAGGGTGCTCTATTATACTGGTGAGGTCTGACTTAAGAAACTAGACAGAAGTCCTTCTTTATTATCTAGCTTAGTTTGATTTGTATCATTCTTGAGTTTTGAAATAAATTACCTCCTGTTCATGCATGAAATTTCGATTCTTGGCAGGTTTAGAGTTAATGTTTATATTTTAGTTGGATAAAGTAAAAAGCCTACAGTATATTAGTTTTTAGTTATTTTTATGTTACGTACAGAACGGCAGAAAGTAAAAAATGGAGAAACAGCTCTACTAAAACTGAAAGACTGGCCTTCTGGTGAAGATTTCAAGACCATGATGCCAGCAAGGTATTTTGAGTTTAATATTACATGTTCTTAAGTCAATCTTAATATTATTCTATTTAATATTTAAACACAAATTCAATTCTTTTTTTCTTTTTTCCTCCAGATATGAGGACTTATTAAAAAGTTTGCCCTTACCTGAATATTGTAGTCCAGAAGGAAAACTAAATTTGGCTTCTCATCTACCAGGATTTTTTGTCCGCCCAGATTTGGGACCCAGACTATGCAGTGCATATGGTAAGTTTGCCCTACAAGTGCAGCAGGTACCTCTTCCCTTAAACTTGTAGAATATCACACATTACAATGGTTGATACAAAGTTGGGCTTTCTTGAAGGATAATTGTTCACTGAATCTAGGGGAAATACTGACTGACTTGGCTTTCATCTGGGCCATGACAGTCTGTTTGCTTCTCCATTTCTTTCCATCTTTTCTTATACTGTTACAGTATTCTGAAGCATATAAATGGCTACCTGCTGTATAAATGGACAGCAATAGAACTGTCTCTAGTGATGCTATGTGGCAAAATACTTCATGAAATATCATTGTGTTCATAATTCTGGTCATAAATTATTCTTGCCGTATTTCTCATAATTTATTTTGTGTGCTGTAAACTCAAAAGCCTGTTGAGAAAGGTTGATTTCCTCAGACACTTTGTGTGCTCCTTCTTTTGCAAAGAATTTTGTTCAATTCTCTTTTACAAATTACTGTAATAGGACAGGAAATGAGTAGTAATTTGTGACACAATGGCTTCGAATTTAAAAGTTCTCCAAATATCCTGTGAAAGAAGCATATTAACAATAGTGATAATGGCATGGGTCTGAGAACTGTGTCATTAATGCCACTCAGAGGTAATACTGCTTGACATGTGTTCCAAAATGACCATTTGACTTAAGAATGTTCATTTCCACTTCTTAAAACTAAAATTAATTTTCTTCTTTGGGTGTTACTTTGATTAAGAAAACTCTTCCAGCCAGACATAAAAGTGACAGATTTGATAACCTTGTGTACTCATTGTACCTGTATTCTGCCCTGAACAACCTGAAGGGTTGAAGAGGAATGGAACATAGTGGTCAGGAAGTGTCTCTGACTGTTCTTCTGAAATTTTTTGTTCTGACACGAATACTGTGTCGGGACAGGTACCTGGGCTAAGAGAGAATCTCAAGGACTGTTAAAAAGTAGTTTCCTTGTTTAGCAGGTAAACCAAAAATATGTTTTTGTCTATGTCAGTGATGTCAATTATACTTCAGAAATTTCTTCTCCGTTGTTGCCCTTCTGATTTGAATATGCAATACAAACAGATCTTAATTTTATCCTGTAACATAGGTGTGGCTGCTACGAAAGACCATGACATAGGAACTACAAATCTCCATGTTGAAGTTTCTGATGTTGTGAACATCCTTGTTTACGTTGGCATAGCCAAAGGAAATGGAGTACTTTCCAAGTCAGGTAATGTGAAACTCGCTCTCTGTAAGAGGTGTAGATGGACTGAATGTTCTGCCCTTCTAAAATTGACACTGTTCATCAGAAGGCAATGAAATAGCTCCATAAGAACTTGCTGGGAGATTCTTTGTTTCAGGGGTTTGCACACACATTAGTTCTGTATAAAATACACTGCAGTTCGTGAATTATGAAACGGTATTTCAAACTCTTTCCACTTTTTTTACCATTATGTATAATTGATGCACCATTCCTGTGCTGGGACTGGCATAGCTAATGGAAGTGCAGGGTTAAGGATTTTCTCTGTAAGCTGTGTTGGTTCTAACAATTATGTCAGGATGATGTATTTGCCAAACCTTCTGTTTATGTAGCTTCTTCTGGATGCATTGTGCTTACTCTGAATTTGGGTTGTAATGTAATTTTTCAACGCTGGAGAGCTTAAATTGGTGTATGTTAGTCGTATCTATGAGGTTTATTGTTTATGTGAAACAGTCTTTAAATCAATGAAAGAATTTCTCTAATCAGCAAATGTAGATTTTGGATGTGACTCATAGAGCTGCAGTAAGGTTTGTCTTTCATTTGCTTTGTTTTCACTTGTGTGTGCACTGAGTTTATAGCAGCCAACTTGAACATCCTGGGAGAGCTCTGACGGCAACAACAGCTAAACACTGCTTCTGCTGACTGCAGGAAAACACGTTTTTCATATTTTCATTTTTTGGTACTAGCCCCGTTTGGTTTTTTTCAGCTAGGAGATTGTGTTCTGTTGAATTCAGGAAATGTGAAAAAATTAAATGTAAAAATTAATCGTATTTTTAAGGTATTCACAGCGTTCATGTTCTAGTAATGAGTTAAAAACACTGAACAGAAAGATCACCCAGTGGCTTCTGTTGTATTCAGCAAACTTCTATCTGCTCAATCTCACAAAAGAAATTTGAAAGGAAGGTATTTAGTTTCAACAATTTTTCTCCTCACATTTAAAGAATATTTTTGTTGAACCCTAGGAGTTTTGAAGAAGTTGGAAGAGGAAGACTTGGATGACCTTTTAAGGAAGCGGTTGAAAGATTCAAGTGAATTACCTGGTGCTTTATGGCACATTTATGCTGGCAAAGATTCTGACAAGATAAGAGAGTTTCTGCAAAAGGTTAGATTTATTACACGTAATTTATAAATATAGCCTAAGTAATTGGTAAATCAAAGGGAGCTGTCAAAAACCACAAACCCCACCTCGATGTTAGAGAAGGGAGGAAGGCAAAATTATTTCCTTTATAGGACATAAAATAAATTATACTTGACCTGCTGCACTACCAACAAGTAAAATGTGTAACACATATATTCACTTTGTAAGAGTGACAGGTGGCCTGTAACTGAAGGCTCGGGAGGGCATGGAGATTTACTCTTTGCCTGCTGTAATACAAAAGATAATTTGTGGGATGATGTTTTTCTGTCACTGATCCATTATTATATTATTGCTGCTGAATTTTTGGTGAATTTTCCCATGCCAAATCCTGTGACTTCACCACCCAGTGGCCACCAGTCTTTCCCAGGACTCTGTCACATCAGTGAGTGCAAGGAATGTGTCTGGGCTCTTGATGAAGGTGGAAGCAGTGGAATAACGTCTCCAAGGGCATCAAACTTACCTGACCACGTTGCAGATTATCCTTCCAGCAGCATGTGATGACTAAATTAGAACCACATCAGAACCTTTCAAGTTGTTACCTAGGATGAATATCCCTCAATGCATTAAATGTAGGGTTACATCTTGGAAGCAGTTTTCTGTGCTCTGTCCTTAGCACATTTGTGTCTTCTGGAGGGTGGCCTTGATAGATTACACAGAAATGCCAAAGTATAACTGAAGTGATTGCTTGAGGAGCTATCTTTACTGTCTTCTGTGAGGAGAGATCAGATTGGTTTTAACTGGCTGCAGCAAAGGGGTCCATAAACAAGCTTGAGGCTTAAGGGCTCTGTGTGAGCAGGGAAAACCTAAGAAATTTAGCAGTGAAGATTCCCGTTAACAAAAAAAGTGTTTCTGTACCAGGGCAGCTGCCCTCCAGATATTCAAACATCTGCTCTTTGGCGGGCTGAACTGTGGGGAAAAATGAGCACTGGTAAGTAATACAAAGCTAATTCCAGGAGATTATGAATTATACAGCAAGACTTTTTTGTTCATTCAAAAAGTAGATGTTCGTAAGTTAGATGGTGGCTTTTCAGTTCAAAAGAGTTGTGAATTCAAAGGAATAGGTGGACGTGTAGGGGAGTATTCAGCATTTCCTCTTTCAGAGCACTTGTGAAACTGTTGTGAATAGCTGTGAAGCTATTTGAGCAGCAGGTTTAAAACAGAAGCATTTAGGATGTGTAAAGAAGTTTATCATTTGCTACCACAGTTTGCCGTGGTATCCCAAATGAGTTGGGTACCCCCATGTGTTTTAGGTGTTGATAGTATTTGGGAAACACTGAATTGGAGATTAATTGATGAGTAAGCACCGGGACCGTGTTGCTGCTGATGAGATATATAAAATCTTGGTATCTTGTTAGAAGGGTGATAATATTCAAGGAGAGTTTCAAGCTCTGCATCACGATTATATTTGTTTAATAAAAACAAAAAACTATGTTTTTAATGAGATACTTGTTTCATGATTCATGACAGGTGGATTAGGTCTGTGTTCTTTATATGTAATCACTTTTTTCTTTTAGTGACTAGGATTGACTTAATAGCATTTGATTAAGAGTGATACTTGTTCCTCTGTGGCTCACTTGATGAGAAATGGTCGCACAATTCCATTTACGGATGTCAGGAAGTATTTTTATGTGTTCATCATTTTTTTCTGAGTACCTTCATAGGATGGTAGGAAAGCAGCTTCTTATCCCAGTGTAGTTGAGGTTGGAAGGGGCCCCTTGAGGTCCCTCTGTCCATCCCTGTGCTCAAGCAGAGTCACCTGGAACAGGTTTCCCAGGACTACAACTCTTGGCTTTATTGGCTGCTTCTCCTGAGCTCAGGTAGTGATGTTGCTTGTCTCTGTCAAAACTGAAGAAGGTTGTAAGACTGAGGAATTGTCAGCATAGGAACTCCTGAGCTCAGATTTTATTTTCTGGATGAAAGAAATCACATGTAGAGCATGTTGCTTATTAATAAATTACTGTGCTGAATTCTTTAGAGATCTGCATTTTGGAGTGGTAGTGGAGTGGGAGATGTCTTCAGATCAGTGAGATTTCCCAGATCCTTCAGGGTTGTTTTGAATACCTAGGTAGAGTTCTTGTTTGGGTATTGGGAACTGAGTGACGTAGCTTGGTGAGGTGGGTATACATAAAATTTATCAGCAAAAGGTTCCATTCTTTTGGTAATGATTTGGGATCTTTTCTGTACTTAACAGATAGCAAAGGAGCAAGGCCTAGAAGTTTTACCAGAGCAGGATCCAATCCGTGATCAGAGTTGGTATGTGAACAAAAAACTTCGCCAAAGACTTCTTGAAGAATATGGAGTAAAAACCTGCACAGTTATTCAGTTCCTTGGTGATGCTATTATTCTACCAGCAGGAGCGCTTCATCAGGTAATGTACCTTAGGTTAAAGACATACCAGGACATTTGCTGTAAAATAACTTTTTTCCAAAGACATGGATACAGCTGTGCTGAATTGCATCTTATTTTTTATTAGTATCTGTTAGGATGTAGAAATGTAAAATAAGGTATATCTGCTGGTGTAGCTTAGCAAATTGAACGTACAGCAAAATGAATGCCTTAATTATAAGTTCTTTTTTGCTTTACAATTACAAATGACACCATTCTTAACCATTGTTTTCCACTTTTCGTTTCCGTAGCTAATTTCTAAACAAACTGAGTCTGGTTATAGCAGAGTCAGGTTAGTAATTTTTTTCTTCTAAGCCAGAAGTTAACCTAATCAAGGAGGGGCAGAAAGAGCAACTTGAGCAGGTTAAAACACCTGGATGCCAGGTGCCATTGTTTTTGTCTTTAGCTGTAAGAGGATTGTAGTGGGTGATGTAGTGTGTCTGTAACAGATACTTGGTTATTTTCCCATGCCACATCTAAGTTCCTTTTAACACAGAAGGTACATCAATCACAGTCATCATTGTCTCTTCAGCAGCTTTTCTTACTATGAGAATGATACCACTCTTTGCAGCAGCTGAGCTGGTTTAATCTGTAGTTGGGTAAGAAAAGTACTGCCAGTGGGGCAGACCTGGAGAAACAGGATGAATTTGTGTTAGCCTCGGTTGCCCCTGGCACAAAACTGCTTTTAGGCCTTTTTTTTTTCCCTCACAATCTTTAAACTGCTCCTCCTTGGTGAAAAGAGGAAGAAAGCTCAATTGTTTGGATGAGATTTTTGGGCCATTCTAGATTTATTTCTTTCCTGCTCCAGCAGGAAATGAAGCCTGCTGGTTTGCTGTCTTGCCAGCTGTCAAGCATCACTAATGAGGGCACAGACTGTCAAGGAATGAGGAGTATCCCCACCCTGTAGTTGGTTGTAAACCATCCTGATGTTGAAGATCTGTCATTGATCTCCATGTGGGTTCAAGTGAGGCCAAGCCTTTCTGAAGAAGGTGCTGTTTGGTTTCCAGTTTGCAGATCAGCTTCCAGCTGTGGCAGAGAGGAAGCAATGGCTCACCATGTCCCTGTGGCCAGGGCAGTGGGGTTTTCTCTATTGAAGACTGATGGAGGTGTAGTGATGGCAGGGGTTATGTCCCTGCTCGGTCTCTAGCTGTGTCTGTTGGGTGGAGCATTGAAAACAACTGGTACCTTACTCGGACTAGGCTCCTCCTCATCCCACTGAGTTTCTGGGTGGGTTTGACATGGTAGTACGTAGCTCTGGATGGTCGATGTGGATTTGTTTTCTGGCACAGGAAAGAAGAAACCCAGACAGCCCCAAAGAAACCTTGGTGACCCAAATCTAGGGGGGTGTAGGTTGCCTTCTCCTGTACAATGACTCAGGGCCTGATGTTGTTTCACAAATGTGGAGCAACATCTGACATTGCTGCTGTTCTTGGCTCCTGTTAGGTTAAAGAAGTTGGCACTCCTAGAGTTATGTACTGCATCCCCCAGCAGCCTTACTCTGATATCATGAAACAGGAGGGATATATCCCAAATAGAAGAGTGGAAAGGGAACCGAAGGGAAATGTACTGGGAAATCTGTTCTGTATAGCATGTGCCATTATATAAAGGCATATAGAATATAAAACATGAAGCAGTAGGACTGTTCCAGGCTTCCCTGTATTTTATATGTTTAAGGGCCAAAAACAAGACCACTCTTATCTTGATTTCCTTGGCTTTAAACTGCAGGTTGTGTTTGAAGTGGTAGTGTTCTAGCTTCTGGCATCAATCAGTTTATAACATGGTGTTTTTAAATCTTAGTGGGTGAAGCTGAGAACCTTTTCATCTTCAGTAAGAAGTTCCTGTGAATCTTCCACGTAGGAGGAAATAAAAGCATCATGTTCTTTCATGTATGTGCATAGCACTCTGTAGAGATGTGTAAATACTGACCTTAGGGATCAGCACCAACGCATCAGAGATACAAAGCACATTTAAAAACTGAAAAATAAGTCTGCACAAGAATGCATACCATGTTAAGTTTACACATTCTGTTTCAGATTTACACGCAGTTTTAATTATGAAAACTGGTTAAGAGTTTATGCTAAATTTGGTGGTAAATTAACATTTTTATTTGCTCACGAGTAGTGTTATGGAGCAGAAGTCTGAGGGCTGGAGCTAGGGAGCCTGGCTGCCTGTGGTCACTGTGTAAATGTAGTTGTGACACTTCCATTCTGGAGCCAGTTATAATTGTTGGCATACTGCTGCTTCTGACTGCTGGTCTAGAATTTACTGCCGTAACATGGAGGACGTTGTGCATATTTCTTCTGTATATTGTTTTCCCACCCCTCACCCCCCTTCTCTCCTCCCCAGGTTCTATGGATTCATGTCCGGCTTTTAAAGTGAGTTATTCTTAACATTTTCTGGCAACATATAGCGTTCCTCTTGATTCCTAGCATTCTCCCCCTCCCTGTGTACTTGCAGACAGCAGTCACGTCTTTCTTGTGATGACTGCAGCAGGCAAAGTCAGACTGTTCCCGGGTGGGATGAGAGGGACAGCCTCTCCTGTGAGCTGTGATGGGCAGGGCAGCCTTGTCAGCTCATCTTGTAGAGAGAATTGCTCTCTTGGGAGAAGAATTGAGAAATAGATACAATGTTGGACTGGTTACCTCTGCAGATGCTTCCCTGAATCTTCGGTGAGGGGCATCTCTTTCCTTCTTGGCTGTACAGGTTGGGAGCTCAGCAGTGTCCTGTCTTGCTAATAGTTTGGCTTTGTTCCCTCTGTGGCACTTGTGAGAGGGAGCCCATGAGCTGTCCTTGGAACCTCCCCAGCTAAAAAAGGGTGTTGGTACTGTTCTTTTGAAAGATTCACTCTTTCTGCTGCTCCACTGTGGGTTAGGCTGTATCATAGACATCTCTAGGGATGGCCTCCCCGGATTTAACTTGATGGCTCCAAATCGGTAAAATACTTAAACTAAAAATAAAAAGCTAGAAATACTGGAGTCAGTAATTGAAATGTAGTGTCCAAGCACCCTGCAAAACTTGTTCATAGTGGAGCAAGTTATTATAATGTTTTTTATTATAGAGGCATTATCTTGATTTAACAGCAGGATTATATATTGTAAAATAACATGCTTGGAGGTAATGTGACATCCTGGCAATGTTCCAACAAGGATTGTAGGATAAAGGTCTGAGTGTTGCATATGCTAAGCTCTCGGAGTTCAGCCTTGCAGGAAGTGGCTAATCCTGCAGCCATCAGGATGGATGGGTGGCCCTTTCTTCCCTGGTCACTCACCTTTCTATGTCCCAGCCCAAGTCTGAGGCTTTTCCAGCACTGCAGCTGCCTCCCAGGCCCTGCTGGAAAACGTCTGTTCTGTGTGGGCTGGGCTGTTCTCAGTTCAGCTGGAAGTGGCACAGGTGTGGGAGTGCTGCACTCCTTGCCCCACAGACCTCAGGGGAATCGTTGCTAAACGTTTTTATGTGTGTGTCACTGGATCAGCTTGTGTTATAAATATTACATTTATATATAAATGACAGCCTGGGGGCTGTCAGTGGGGCATGCTGAGTACCAGACCAGCCAGGCAAAATCTGTCCCCGCAAACTTTCATACAGGTAAGATAGGCCCTGTAAGGGAGGGAGAAGAAGGCTTAAGGCACAGCTGAATTAAAGTTCTGAGGGACTCAAATGTTTCCTATTCTGCCATGGAGGGATAGGGAGTCAGTAAAACCTTGTCTTAGTGTGGAGAAAGTGAATGAGTGGTGTGGAATTTGCATGGGCTGGCAATAAAACCAAGGGCAGGTAAAGACTTGAAAGAGGTGGGAAGGCAGAGGGCTGGAGCTGCCAGCAGCAACAATGCAGAGTCACCTCACCCCAAGCTCTAGGAAATTCTCTGAGTGCTGGTGGGAGCCTCTTGGTGGTACTTCTGCAGCTGCTGCCTCACTCCAGGTTTTCTGCTGTTTGCAGATTGTGTGGCATCAACAAACCCTCCTCATGTCCAGAATTACTTCTGTTCTGATTAATTCTCAGGTGAGACCAGCACTGCTGCTGCTGAGCCATCAAAAGCCTTGTGTGCAGCATGACTGCTGAGCTGGGGGGTTACCTGCTGGGATTTCAGCTGTAAGGGGCGAGCTGCTTTGTAAAATCAGACTTGGGCAGGAGTTTGGGAGAAGAAAGTAATTTTTAAATTAAGTCCTGTTCCTCAGCTGTGTAGACCCCAGTGGTTTAATTCAATGTCAGGTACCATAATGGAAATTTTAGAGTATTCATTTAGAAAATCTAGATTTTGCTAGCTTTCACTTGAATATATGCGGATCTCTGTCAGTCTTGAGCAGGGTGGGATGGGTGTTTCATGGCTGAGGGTCTGCCTCCCCACCCTCAGGCTTTGGGAATTCGAATTGATGTTACACAGCTGTGAGGAGCTGTTGGCGTTTGGGGAAAAGACTTGCTGAATTACAAATTACAGTGTAATTTGTAAGGGTTTGGGGGTAAAAACGCAAATGTTTCTGAAGGGAACAAACTGGAGTTGGTCGTTGAGTCACAGTGAGGAAGCAATTTCTCTTTCACTTGTCACCCAGGTATGACCTGAGTGGCAGGAGATGGTGTCTGTTCCTCGGTAGTTATCTTATGCCAGTAAGAAGAAACGTTCAGAGAAAAAAGAAAGTGCTCTTTTCCCCCTACTTCTCAGCCTCCCCCTTTCTCTGTTCATAATTGTTTCTTTCAAGTATTTCCACTGGCAGTTCCTTTGCCGTGAATGTGCCAGTTTCCAGCACGTATGTGCGTGACCCAAGGAACCAGGTCCTGCAGGGCAGGGCTGCTCCCAGGGTCCAGCAGATCCAGTGCCTGCACAATGCTAGGGAGGCTGTGGTGGCAGCAGCAGCAGTGCCTGTGCAGCTGCTAAAGGGAGGAACAGCACATCAGTGTGGAATTAATGCTGGAGCCAACTGCGAGAAGCGCCGGTACACAGACAGCTGTGCAGCACTGAAAATACCTTTTGCCAGAAGCCAACTTGGCTAAGTAAAGCACACAGTTTTTCTCTACCTGTAAATATGCCCATTGGTCCGATAAGGCTGTGGTTAAGGTATCTCAAAAACCACTCTTTCCTCAGGTACCTCTGCCAAAGAATAACCCCAAATACTAATTATCAGTCTCTTCTTGTTGTTTTGGATAGGTGCAAAATTTTCACAGCTGTGTTCAAGTAACGGAAGACTTTGTGTCTCCAGAACATCTTGTACAGTCATTTCACTTAACGCAGGAGCTGAGGCTGTCAAAGGAAGAAATCAATTATGATGATAAACTGCAGGTAGGAAATGAATGCTGCTCTGGAAACAGCTGGGAAGGCAGGGTGTGCTCAGGCTCATTGAAATGCCGAGCAGTGTGTGGAGCTCCTTCCTTGCTGCTGTTCACACAGAATAACAATGAGCAGCAGCATGGATGCCAGGGCTGTAAATGACTCTCCCTTGAGCTGCTGGCTTTACTACACATTACATTTTAAAATGTGTAAAAAGCTGTTCCTTTTGCACGGGCTTGATGAAGCCTTTCTTTTTTCTATCCACGAAGTTTAGGGCTCAGTCCTAAACTTTTCAGAGTCCCTCAGGTCGTAGGCCTTACTAAAATCTGTCTTACGCTCTTGCAGGTTAAAAATATTTTGTATCATGCAGTTAAAGAAATGGTGAGAGCTTTGAAGATTCACGAAAGTGAAATGGAAGATACAGATGAGAGCTGAGCACACTCTGCTTTTTGGAGGTAGCATCACCCAGAGGTTATTTCACCTGATCTATGAACGCTATACACACTAATTTAAGCTTCACAAACCATCGGTGCCAAGAAAACACAGTCATCGTATTTACTTGTTAATCACACTGCGACGGGGTAGAGCTTTGTATCACAGCCACTGTGATTCCATGTTCCATCCACTTGCAAACAGTTGAGCAGCGTTCTGCTGTCTGTATTATACTGTACATGAAGTTTGTGAAATGTCAAAGATTTAAGATGATGTATTTATTTTTGGAAATAACAACAAAATTCTACGCTATATTGTTGATCAAATGTAAATGTGACCTGTACAGTTTGCTAAAAAAATACAGACCTTTTTCACTACATTGAGACAGTTACTGTGAGAGTAGGACACCAACACCAGCTATTGCCTGCATTTGGGATCTTGCTGAGTCCGCACAGCAGTCATGTCATAATCTGAAAATTACTGCCAAATAATTGTAAACTTTGTAAAATATAAAGTATATAAAGTAGATGTTAAATACAGACACTTCAGTATTTTATTGAAGCTATTCAGTGTACAATTAAACGTTTTCAAAAGGTGTAATTTATTTAAAAATTGTCTCATTTTGGTAAAATTTATGTGAACTTTTAAAGCTTAAATATTAAACTTAATATGCTATGTAAATATATACATATATACATTCAATGATGTATTTTTTTAAAACATTTGCTTGCTTTAATTTGTTAAAGGTGTAAGTGTTACACATGCTTTGTACATTGAACTTGAAAGGGGTTTTACATTTTCCATTAAAATGACTTTGTCAGACGTCCTGGTGTGGATTTGTTGTTCTTTGCGCTGGTGCCAGGGCAGCCGAGTGCTGCCCTCTGCGGGCCGCAGCTGGGACTGTGGGAGCGGCGCTGGGAGGCGCCTTTGCCACTCACCTCCTTCCCTTTAGGAATCAGCACTTGCGCTGCAGGAAGGGGAAAGGCTTCTGTAGAATGATTACTTCGTAACATCTTGCCTTTACTTCAAGTAATACTACAAAATAATGGATGTTTTCAAAATATACTTTTGGGTTTTTTATTTAATAATGATAAATGTTAGCAGTTGATCAGAATTCTAGGTTTTGGAGGGAGTTTGAAAAGCTTCACAAGAAGTATGCTTTAAGTTATTAAAACTATTCAGATACTTTGATTACCAAATATTAGGCAGAGCCAGTGGCCAGCTCATGAAGTGTCCAAAAGGGGATAATAATTAGCCTGGTTACTGCTCCCAGTCTGATACATCTGTCTGGGTTTGGGGTCACCAAAAACCCCAAACCCCATGTAAGTTACTTTTGCACTTTATTATTTTGAAAGCTAATTTCTTATTCCAAAAGTAAGAATATTTAGTTGGCTTGAAAACTTGCAATCTGTCAAGTTGCAGAGAAATATGAGGGAGTTAAAGGTGCAGCACTTACCAATTGCTTCTCAGCTTTGTCCCTTGTTCTATCCATTATCATATTTATTATTCCCTGCAGCCTTAGCACACTGGCTGAAAGTGGAGAATCTGCTAGTGTACATTTCCTTAATGAGAAATAGACTCTAGCTGTACATACTTTAAGTTTTTCTTTTAAGTATATTGTTTTAAGTGTTTCCTTCTTCAATCGAGTTTTTGTGAGGTACTTATAACACGTGAAATTTCTGGAGGCTGCTGAAATTATCATTTCCACTGCAGAGAGTCCCATTGCCCTTGACTCTTTTCCTGCAACCAAGAGCAGTTGTTGGGCCTGGGCCATGGCTGCCATCACTGTTCACCCATGCTGGTCTGTCTTGGGCAGCTGAGTGGGAAGGCAGGGGTTGGTGTCCCCTGAGTTACTGTCCAAAGCTCTCATGTTACCATGTCTGCCCTAGCCAAAGCCATGGGTTTTCTGCTCTGCCTCTTCTCCAATGCCTGTACAGCTGGCAGCACCTGTGCCTTAAGGTCTGAGCTTTGTTACCACCCTTTGGGCCCCACTGACAGCTGCCCCTGCCACCCCAGAAGTGCTTAGAGACCTAGGCAGGGATCCCTGGCACCTGCCTGTCAGGCTGAAGATGTTCTTCCCTCCTTAGGGAGAACTGGAAGAGCGACTGAACAGTGCCAGAAGTTGTTAAAGTTCACAGGTTCTCCAAATACTACTAAAAGACACCAAAAAAATTGTATAAGTACTTAGCATAGCACATTCTGCTTACTCAGTATCTTAAGGTTTCTGGCTCTGTTACAACAAAGCCAAGCTCCCTGCTCCCTACAGGAAATGGGAGCTGGAAGTGGGGCTGGCATTGTGCCCGTGGCTGTAAGCATGACCTAAGGTGTTCATAGCTCATGTCTGACACCAGAGAAGGGTTTGTAGGAAGATGGTTTTTTTCAGGTTAGTTTTTCTCTCTTGACCATTTCCATGTTATGTGAGGTGCTACTGGGCATGTTTTTCCCATCTTCCTTTGCTAAAGACTCTTAGGGGCTTTTCTGCTCTACAATTTCAACTATTTTAATACAGCCAAAAGTATTCAGTGAGATCAGTTGAAGCTGTTTGAATGCAGGAATGCACCTGCTAGAACATGGATATGAAATACTGTGTGTCATCTTTTGCCACCTTCCCATTGAGCACAAGCTCTGTTGTTTGTCTGCTTTGCTCTCCATGAAACTCCTTTTTACTTTCCTGTCCTTTGAAAGATCACACCTCAAGAGTCATCAAAACTGTGAGCCCTGCTCCCCACACCTTTCCAGCTCCTTATCGTCGTCTCCATCTTTAGCACTCCTGTACAATAGCCACAAGCAGTTTCTTTCCTGTTGTAACTGCAGAGGTACTTAAAGAAGAGTAAGTTTTTAGCAAAGAATGAAGCAGGGCTGTGATGACCTGAAGTATTTCAGCACAGATGGCTGCTCTGTTTATGGTTTAGAAGAAGCAGAAATTGCTGGCAGGGAAGTGGTGGTCCCTGTTATGGAGGTCAGACATAGGGGTTTAGAACAGTCTGATGTGCAAATCTATTTATTCTACACCCCCGGGTTCATGCCAAGTTGCTCAGATCTGTGTGTGCAGGCCTACCCCCATCTGATCAGCACTACATTCTCATGCTCTCTGACCTTTTTGGTGGGTGGTAATTTTGTTTGTACCCTCTCCTGTGACATCCTGTCAAGCCTGCTCTCACAGCTGACAGCCTTCCCTGCCCTGTGCCTGTAACTGGGAATTTCCCTTCCTTCCTCCCACAGCTACTATTGCCCGTTCTGCTACTTTCCAGAGCAGGATGGTTGTGCTGTCCCCCACATCTATGCTGGATGAACTGCCTCACCCAGTTGAGATTGCTGGAGTAGGGCTTTGCTGTGCTTTTCACCTCCTAACCCCCAGCTTTGATTCAATGTCAGCTCTGCACTGGGCTCCTGCTTTCCACACTTTGACATGTGCTTTGTTGGCTGGAGTGCTGTGTCTCCTTCCTGCTGTGGTGTTGCCATGGTCCATGTGCCCCAGCAGGCAGCAGAGCACTCAGGGGTGTGGGGAGTCCTCAGGTGCAGTGGCCACTGCCACATTCTTTTCTTCCCATCTCAGCAGGGTGGCCTAGGAAACTGTTCAAGGAGTAAATGCCCTGTGGCGTCAGCAGCACACACAAACGAACCTCTGTACTTTTTAAATTTGTTCTCGTTGGTTTTGAAAAGGAAGTCACTATCTATAAATAGCTGGTAGGAAAATCTTGCCTCATAGCAAACTGAAGATGTGATTTACCTGATGTGTTGTGTGCAAATAGTTGCATTTGAAACATGCACTACACTTTCTAAAGGTAAGTGGAAGCCTGAGCGATTTCTGGTGTTATGTATCAAAGTGAACATTGGTACCTTCCAACCATGGCAGGGCTTTACATTCTTGTCCCAGGTGCCTCTTTCTTTTTCCAGTCCCTAGGTCTACCTTAGTGAAAATAGTGTAGGGTTTAGTAGCTCTGATGCAGGAAATCCTGTGTTCTCACAACTCTAAGGATTTCATATTGTTTGATCTCAATAATATCTTAAGTCCCGCAGCAAATGGGTCTGGGGAACACTTCAAATGATTACAAGACAAAAGCCCTGAGTAAGGTGCAGTTACTTCTGGTAAAACAAACCAGAAGAACCAGAGAGAAACCAGAAACCAGAGAAAGGACGTGGAGGAAAAGATGGCCATAGCTCTTGATTCTTTAGGGAACAATGAACTTTTAATACAATTGAACTGCACAGTCCTCATACTCAGGCAGAAAGTTGTGGCAAATGATGTCCAGCCTGTACCTGACTTCTGGCAGCCATGCCGCTTGCTCTGATTTCTCTTCAAAGTTTGATTTTGTTTTCTACTCTCTTTTTAGCCCAGCTCAGTACAGGATGTTATTAGCTGTTGTGGCTGTATTTGCTTTTCTCCATGTACAGAGCTGGGTTGGAAGGAATCTCTGAAGATCCAACCTTTTGTAGGAAAGGGAGTCTAGATGAGGAGTAGCTCCTGTCACTGAAAGTAGGTCACCAAGAACTGCAAATGGCTAAAGAGCTGCTGCTGAGAGGACAGTAGAAAGGAGTTCACTACCAGACCTCCTGAACATGGAAATGCTCTCAGAGGAAGCAGTCACAAAATCCTTTTTCCCCCTTTTAATAAAAGCAAAATGTAAAACCAAACACTTCTGTGCTTTGGTTTTAGCCATAATTTTAAGTAGCAACTGGTAGTGGTGAAGTCTGCATATTTTATTCTCAAGAGACTCCCCATTGCTTCCCAATTGCCTTTCTCTGGTTTCTCTTTCTGTGGTGATACAGCCAGAGATTGGCTAATTACAGTTTCTTTCGGTATCGCATATGTTGGCAATATTCAACAGGGCCAGTATTTCTATGTGCCAAGACAAGGGTGGTTTCTGTGGTTAAAGCAAAGTCTATGAATAGAAGTCAGTGTCTGGATGTGTATTTAAAACTGGTTCTTGGTGAGACACTTTGAAATAAGGGACCACAGGATTCTTTAATTCTGTCCATTATAAAACAATGCAGACCAGACTCAGCACCCCTGAGAATGTTTCTGTGTGCTGTGCCAGGCTTTGGTGACATGGCGTGTGACAACCAGTCACACGTGGCTCTCTGAAGATCGGTCACCTTCTGCATACCTGCACCACGCCTCTTTACTCTCTCCAGGCACGGGCATTGAGCCCATCAGTTTGGCAGTGACAAAAGGGGGGACATGGCCAGAGGGAAGAGGTCCCCGCGGCTTGGTAGGGCCCGAGCCGGGCGCCGGGCTCCCACCAGGTGGCGGCCGGTGGCAGCGAGCGGAGTGGGATCTGGCTGGACACTGGACACCGGCTGCAACACAGCGGAACCGCGCCTGGGCACACCCCACTCAGAAGTTTAATAACTTCAAACAGTTTTAAATTGTTATGACAAATCAATTGTTGACAGCCATGGGAGAAGAATTTCCTTAGGTTTATTGCTATGAATCTGTAAAACCTGTCCTCTAGTGGTGAGTATTCTCGGTACAACCTACCTTTCTTCCAATGCACTAATTGCTTAGCTCTGGATTCAGACTGAAGAATCCCTTACTTAAAAAAATTCAGCATCACTCACAAGAGTGGAACACGCCCGTGCTCAGCCTTACTGCCTGGAGTTGGGATTCAGCAGCAGTCATGTTGAGTAGGCACACTGCAAGAGCAAACAAACATTTGCATTGCAGGAGAGAGAGAAGTTTTACCACATTCAAAAGTGGCAGTATGGAGTTTTGTCCCTACTTGGCCATCCTTCCCACAGAGAAGCAGCTCCTTTCAGACCTGGTGTTTTGTTTATGCAACTATACATGAAGGGACAATTTAGTTTTAAAATCAAGAAGGTAGAGCTTGCAATTCCCACACTCCCACCTCTGAAGAATCCTGACTTCAACAGATGTAAAAACTGCTTCCTTCTCCTATAGCTGCCATTTGTAGATGCCACCAACATGTCTGTCTTGTAGTTAACAACCCTGAGCTACCACCCCAGCAGTGGCATGAGGTAGGTGCTTAAATAATTTTATTTCCATCTTGTGAGCACATGCTATTTTCTTTGCTTTACTTACATGACTCTATAGAAACACCATGCTCCTCTGCCTTACTTGGAATAGTCAGGCAGGTAGGGTCCAGCAGAGACTGGGCCTTGCTCTTTGGTGGGAGCAGTGAGCTGGGCCTGACCTGGAACAAGTCACCTCATCACAGATGGAGAGGGCTATTTGCGAGGCTGCTCCAACTGAAAAATAACTTTTTTATTTTCCGAGCAGTACTAGATTCCAGCTACAATTCAGCACAAGGCACCTCCTCTAATGAAGTTGCCTTACCTCTTTTTCTATAGATCTTTTCTAACCTCCAGTCCCTATGCTCCTTCAAGCACAGAAGACGCCAGGTATACTGAGGTAAGGGGAGAATTTGCACAGCAGTAAGATGTTCTTGCTGCATTTCCAAGTCTATTCTGGAAGAAAAAAGCATTCTTAGAAAGCACGTTTAGCTTTTAACAGCAAGTATAACTTAAAATGGCATAGCTTGCAATACTGAACACTTCACTAATCAGGAACAGCAGAAGGTAATTAATGCTTCCACTACACACTGGAACACCCCTTAGTAAAGCCCCAGCTGAGCTTCAGGGCAGCGACTAAGCCATACTGGAAGGGACGGGTGTGAGGAGACTGCGTGGCCCTGCTCAGACCCAGCATCTTCAGAGAGTATGCACAGTCCTCCTCAGACCCATCACCCTTGGAGGGTGTACACGGCCCTGCTCAGACTCAGCACCCTCAGCGCTGTTCCTACAGCTCCTGCTGGGCTGTGCCCCAACAAATCCACGAAGCTGCTCCGCTGAACACTCCAGCACTCTGCAGGGCTGGAACCCAGCTGTCAGCAAGGTCACTCCACAGGTGGGCAAGGCCCTCTGAATTCATCCCACCTTTCTTGAATTTGCTGGATGATGAACACGGAAGCTCAGCTGTATGTGTATCCTAACACGTAGTAGAAATTCTTAATTTGTTCTTTATACTTGGCAACATTTGTACAGATGTAACAGACAGTGTCAAAACACTTGGTTTTTATTTTCCTATCCTTTTTGAATCAGGTTAAACTGTAAACAGTTTCTTTTTTAATCAAATACTGCCAGCTAGAATTACTTCCATTCATGCATCACTGAAAAGAAAAAGGGTATTTTACCTTAAGTTTAGATTTTTCATTTTAAACCATGTCACTTTATACAGAAACCAGTAGCTAGATTCAATGCACCCTGATTAGTTATGTAAACAGATAACTCCCTAAAAAACCCACATTGACACATTGAATAAGTTGGTTCCTTCACAGAATGGAAATTAAAATCTCTCCTGACTTGAGGTTAATGTGGTCAGGAACACAGAGTGTGGCACATAAATCCATCTAGGAGGTGTATAAATTGCACTTTATCTGAATTAACAAAGTTATGCATAATGAAATGCAGAGTTTAAATTCATTCTAGAAAGCATTTATCAATATGAAGTGGCAGCTGACTGGCAACTGTAACAGTTAGGTCCTGTGCCATCATTTATGGCATTATAGACAACTATTACTTATGGCATACTTTAAAATCCTGAAGGATTGTATTACTTGAAACATTCTCCAGGAAGTAATTTGGTTTGAAACACTGGGAGAAAGACTAAAGACCCCACCATCTTATACCAACTATGGTACCTTTAACTTCCATGAAGTAAATCAGGTATGATGTGTATTTCACAGTAACAAAGTTGCTCAATGCCTTTTCTCCAACACTAGTATTGTGGTAAATGTTTCTGTCCTCAGATCACCACTGTCCTGGTGGCTTTCCCTTTTCTGAAGTTTGGGTAACTACACTGAACACTTTTCCTGGGTTTTAACTATTCATCAGTCCTTTCAGTATATCGTCGGAGAGTTCCAATAGCGGGAGTTCAGGGGATGGGATGTCCAGGGGGGGAAGACTGGGTATTGGAATGTCCTTTGCCTTCCCAGCAGTTGTTGCAAACTTCTGCCAAGTTGCAGCTGAAGAAGCAGATTCTGAGTGCTGCTGCAGACCCCACAACTCTGACTTCTCGACAAAGTCAGTGTCTACATCCAACTCCTTGTCTACTGGAGATTTTTGGAGTCTAGCTCTTTCTGCTTTTAACTGCTTATTCTCTCTCCTTAATCTCTCATTTTCAGCTACAACAGATTCTATGAGCTGCTTCAAATCTGCAATTTTGGTTGCCTGCTCTTCTATTATTGTTTTGTCATCTTTTGGCGCTTTACTCCCAATACATGCTTCCACTGGCTCCTTTTTTTTCTGAAGCAGAAACAAAAGTGTGTCTGGGTCCCTGTCAAAAACACCTCGAATATCCTGTGAATGTTTCTCTGTGGAAGATCTATATTTCTGAGCAACAGGAACCAGTACGTTTTGATCATCAGAGTCTTCAGCAGATAGCTTGCAAGAAGTCTGAAGATGTGCAACTGCTTCCTTGTCAGCACTCTGCTGGGCTTTCAGCTTTTCCTCCCTCTTTGCCCTTTTCCACCTCTCCTGGATGAGCAGTAACTGTTTCATATGACTATCCCTTTGTAATTCCAGTGATAGTTGAGCCTGAGTAAGAAGAAGATTAAACAATTTAGTTGGTGATCCCTAATCCCACCCAAATATTCACACACACTGAATTACATGTGTGTAAATATTTACATAAACAGCATCACCACATGCCCGAGGGGGGAGCTTTTGTTATTCAGACATTAAATCCAACAGGAAGTGCTCTCTGCTTGTACAGTGCAACAGATTCAGATATGTCAAATTTATCATAACTACTGGTCTTTTTGTTTGTATAACCATTGACCAGGCTACAATACCTCTGGGCAGAGGCACTCAGAGTGTAACTGACCTATGACCAACACTAAGAAGGAAGAGATTCACTTGGCATGCACAGCCACTCTGGCTTAACAATGCTAACTTTTTGTATGGTTCTATGATGGCATCTCTGTAGACATACCAATAACACCCAAAATGAAACAGCAGATTGCTCCAAGGCCAGGTGTGTTCCCAAATGATTCAGTCATATTTAATGAAGGAAGTGGCACAGCAGTTATTAACTCACCTGTGTGAATGACCATTTTTCTACAAGAATGACCTGTTGGAGCAAAGACAGATGTCTGATCTCCAAGGGTTATTTGATTTAATAATATTGGCTAAATTCAAAATCTGCTGGTACAAAAGTCCTGGGCAGACTACACTATTGCATTCATGGATAAACTTGTGCAATGAATAAAAAAATGGGTCAGGGCTGTTGTTCTAGAGATGCTCCATATAAACTTGGAAGAACTCTCTATGAAGATTAGTATTACCACACTTGTGAAACTCCTGGTGCAGTTGCCAAGGGTTCAGAAAATTTTGCTGAGGCTAATGCCCAGGAGGGGTGTGATCAGACACAATGGGACATATGGGCACACCACAGGGCTGTGGCTGGTTCTGGCATCTGCCGCGCTCTGGTCTCACCTGCTCCGACTGGGTCAGCTTCATCGCATCTCTAAGGTACCCTGCAGGACAGAACATCCATCAGCACTTATGGCACGGCTGAAAAACCTGAATGCTTCCAGAAAAGCTAAGAAAAGCCTTCAGACCTGTGTGCTCAATCCCCACAGAAAGGCAGCAGTCTAGAGGGAAATTATTTACCAAGTTACAGTGGCTGGAAACACCTGCTGTTTTTCAGAAGTCTGAAAAAATTACTGTAAGATCTTGTAATACGCAGTAAACCTTTCCCATGGTATCCTGTTGGCTTGGGTCACTCCAGTCTGTTTTTAGAACAGCGGCAATTTCCAGAAGGACTTTGAGCATATCATACTAGTGCTGAAAATGACAATGTATGAGAAATTCTCAACCAAATTTAGAATGATGCAAGACAATGGCATAGAACCACCAGACAAAGAAAAGCAAGAAATATTTAGTGTATTTTTGGGTTTTGTCTTGGCATACGAAGTGAAAGAAAACAAATAGTATGCATTTTAGAATGTAAGTGCAATTCCTCATCACTTTGAGTATTCATAAATACCAAAGAAACTATTAGTTTCTCACTTTATGGGGTTTTCTAGTATTTATGAATGGAGTGAGAACAGCTGCTCTGAACATGGTAACCTAGATACCAGCCACTTACTTTGTCTCCACACAAGCCCTGTCACTGAAAATGTCCTGCTTTTGCACCAGTTCAGACCTCCTTTCTTCTTCTGCCAAGTAGCTGCAGACTGTCAGAGAGCTGAGGGACTCTAGCACAAAAAGTTACGCAGGACTATTTAAATGGACAGGTAAATGCACAAGATCTCACAGGGGAGAGGCTGTCCCTGCAGTGTTGAGGGATGTGATGCAATCTGCTGTTTTGCTTGAGTTCTGGGGACCTCATCACCTGTTCTTAGCTGCCTTGATGCAGACATTAGGAAAAGGAAGTTTTGTAAGCAAACATTTGTTCTTTACCAACAGAGCAACCTTTACCACTGTGACCTCGCCTATGAAAGCAGTAAAGAAAATGCAAAGTATACAGTGAAACTGGCTTAGAGCAGCTACAAAACTTCAGTCTGTGCATACCACAAGGCGTTGGCTTCATCTTCAGTCAAGAACTGCCTTCACAGTCATAATCACTCCCAATCTAAATAACTTTGGAAATGTCTGACTTCAGCTGCTCATATGAGAAAAAAAAAAGTTTTCAAAAGGGTTCTTGATCTGGACTGAAAAACAAACTCACATTTTAAAAATAAAAATTTTGCAAGTAACAAGACATTCTACTTACAGCAGGACTAATTGAGGCCAACTCCTGACCCTGTGTAGGACACCCTAAGAATCCCATGTGCCCGAGAGAGCTGTCCAAACACTTCTTGAACTCAAGACGGGTGCAAGCAAATCTAAAAACTGATTTTAAGAGCTGAAATGTGAGAAATAACCTACTCACCAGCAGCTTTTTTGTGACAAGAAATTGCTTCTTCGTATTTCCCTGCTGCCAACAGGCGGTCTGCTTTTCTGCTTTGCTGGTGAGCCTTAAAATTAAGAAAAGAACATGACATCAATGAGGGTTAACCAAGAAATAGTTATACCTGTCTTAAAAGTAACCAGTACATCTGAAAAACCTGTACTGATTCCAGTTCTCAGGCTTTTAGACTCAGATCTTCACTCCCTTCCAATCTTTGTAATTGAACTTCTTCAGTACTACTTTACAAGAGTCTGTTCTGGAAAGAACTGAAGTTTGTTAATGCAGCAAAACTGGCGTGTATACAACAAAATATTTCTGAAGTTGCTCCTCAGAAAGCACATGTTCTCCTTTCCAGGCAGGTACTTACCATAGTGATGTAAAAAGAACATTAGGCCATAAGAAGCTATGAAAAGTTGTAAGTATTTTGGAACAAACTGCATAGCAGAATGCAAGATATTTGAATTGTACTACATCTTACAGCTGATTTGGCATTTTCTGCTGCCCCATGCCCAAGACATTTTGCCTCCTGGGTGAATAACTTGCTCTTTTTTTTGTCTGCAGCTTACACCAATTAATGGTAGCAGCACAGCCATAGTAAAAAGTATCAAAGCCACGTTGTTGTTGTACAACAGTTAAATCTATACTAGTATTTGTAAACCAGCAACACAGACTAAGGTTGCTGCTGAAAGCAAGTATTTGATGCAAGTATTTGCATATGCTCATTGAGAAACTATTGCATAACCAGCACTGCAACATTCATGAAAGCAAGTCTTTTTTGTCATTACTACAAGACATGGATTTTATGGCCCTTCCTCCAAGACAAGCTGTGTAATGTGAAAGGCTACAAGTGCTAGCTGGTGAGACTAGCAGTTACACACACTGTTCAGGACTGCTTTAGTATATGTTGAGCTTAAAGTAAACAGACATCAGGTACTGATACTTACACAGTACTGATATTAACATTCATTTAAAATACAAGTCCCAAAAGGCAGGTCAGTTTGTCATTTTTGTCTGCCAAGTGGAGTTATGCCCTATAGTATTATAGCAAGTTCAGTGTTCTACCAGAATCTTAGCAGATCTGACACCACAGAAGAGAATGACTTGTACAGAAAACACCTGTTTGGGCAACAGCTGTCATTAAGCAATCCCTGGCAGTTACATCACTCCATGAAGTCATCTGGCTTTCCTAAAAGTGATTTCATATGCTAATATGGTATGTTCTTAAAATACCTAAAACACAACTCCTTGATTCTTCACAAGAAATATTCTTTGTTATACTCCTCTTCCTCACCTTCACTGAATCCTCAGAGCATTGTCAGCACTTCCTATTTCTTATACCCCGAGGTTAAATAATCTCAGAAGAGGAAGAGTTTTTCTATTGGAAAATCATCTGGTTTATGGTCTTTCTCTCTGGACTCCTGCAAATTACATATGCCAGAAAGATAACATATTTCCCATTGACAAGAACAAACAGTATCAGCACAGATAGAGTCATGTCCTTGGTTATTCCTGGCAGCTTGTCCCATTACAAATCAGCTACGTCATGGACATAAAAACACCTGAACTAGTTCTTTGCAAAACAATTTTTCAGTAAATTGATATTGACACAGCTGCTTCTGCAAACTGCATGGGCAGGTCTGAAAAAAACAGGGAAAGAGGAAACAGAATAGCCAGAGACAGAAGAGCTAAGAAAGCAATTCAACAAGTCAGAGGACAAGTTTCGTTTACTAGTTTCTACATATAAGAATTTGAGAATTGTTTTCAAAGATTATTCATGTATGTTTTAAACAGCTGGAGTATGATCTTATTCAAATCACTTAAGTTCTTATTTGTTTGAGCAATTAAATTATTTCCATTCTCAATTAACTTCCAGTGAAGCTGAAGGGAGTCTGAAGAAGTTGGGCTGAACTGTGAATAAAATTAGGAAAACAACAGTCCGTAGATGCTGGCAAAACCAAAACCTAGGGTCCTCTGATGACAAGGTCACAATGCCTTTCTTGCCCTTGTATCAAAATATACATGTCAGCCCATCTTACTCTGATGCAACAACATCATCCTAATGGAAACAACAGGAGCCACACCAGAAAAATAACAGTTTTAAGCACAGCCCTGTGTGAGAAAACTAGCTGTTTTGCAGCCAGTCATAGGCAAGGAATTCCTATTTTTCTATCTTTTCCTGACAGGTTGACAAGAAAATACTTGCTCACTTATTCTAACCCGTGTTTGTTCCAATTAGTTGATTGTGGAAAGACCAAGGAATTTCTCCCACTTTCATGGTAGCTTATTTATCAACAAACAATTCAAAGAAATTAGTGGTGCTGTTTCCTAGCAACAAGTGATGAAGCTGCAATAGAAGTAGATGCTTACTAGCCATTTTCATGGATGAGCTTCTACATCTTGTCTACTCTGATGGTTTATTCTTAGTGCTCAGTTACACTCAGCCAGGCAGCTTCCAACCATGGTTAGAATATCTATTTTGAACTCAGAGTGGTCTGTATCCCATTATAAAACTGGCAATGGAAGAACTGGTCCTCTTTCATAAAGAGAAGATTACCCTCAAGTTTATCCCTGGTCTGATGTCATGCTAGAGGAAGGTATTTACACAACAGCTCTGGAGCTGTAATGGCGGTTCCCAGCAGATTCAAGCAGGATTGCTTTGACTTTGGTCTTGCTTCTGTGATTACAGAAACACCTGCTGCTTGACTGTGGTAGGTTTATAGATCTGATTTCTCTTTCCTCTTCCACTTGCAGTGCTGGAAATTAATGTAGGATGGAGTGTAAAAATAATTATAATTTATTAACAAGCTGTAGAATTGAGAAGGGGAAGCAGGTTGACAATTACTTTCAGATGTCCCTCCCAGTCCTGATGAGTAGGAATTCCCAGTAGGCAAATGGACAGATATAACAACTTGACTCTTGTAAGAGGAAGCAGGTGTCAGTAAAGGATGGCCAAGCTAAAAAGTTTCCTTACCTTGCTCCAATATATTTGGTACTTGAGAGATTTGTGTAAGCCTTACTGTGTGACTTGAAGCAGTCTGGACTAACTGCAGAAGGTAAGGTAGATGTTTTCTCACACAGTTTCTAAATGTAGTTGAGATGCTGAGAGATGACACTTGCTTTAGCAAGTTTGTACTGCTATTCTAGGGAAGTGTTCTTATTTGATCCTTCCACCTGACTAGCCCAAATAATTGCCTATGTAATCTCTGAATAGCAGAATAAACCCCTCTAGAACAGCAATGAGAGTCTCTTCTTTACCTACAGCTTTCTTTAACCAAAATTCAACACTCCACTTCTTTGTTGTTTTTTTTCCTACTATAGACTAGATAATGATGTGACTGTAGGCTGCGAGAAATGAAGCCTTAAGGCCCACTTGCCAGATTTATTACTGTTCCCTCAAAGGAAAAAATAACAATGTTTCCTTTCTAGACATAGCGTACTGTTACAACTTAAAGGGCTACCACAGTATGATTCTGGCTTAGGTTGCAGGGATAAGGAGGGTAAGCTTTCCATACAATTATAGTTGATGGCTAGCTAGTTGTGGAAAGGAGCATAACGGGAAAAAACCTGTTTGAGTCAATAGTATTTTTAAAAGGCAGATGTAGTAGTACTTATTTTCAGAGTAGGCCTACTATCCTCTCCTAAGAGCAGTCATTTGCAACAGTGGTCCTGTAGCTGATACAAGCATGTTTTGTTTTTCTCTGTTCCACTAATGGGAACAGCTCTTCACTGGACAAAGCCTTGCATAAGATGTTAAGCTTACAGCCTTCTTTGTATATTACAAAGGACTCAACAGAAAATTATGTATTTTAATGGAATTATGGAGCACAGATTGCAGCACTTTACTTAAAGTGACAAAGGCAGGAAAAACCCAGCTGCTAAAATGATGGGTCCTGATGAAACTGCAAAGAAGTTTCTGTTTGTAAATGTTTTAAGTGAAACCACTGTTTGATGGTGCTATCATCTATTTTATGTTATGGACTGTGCATACCAGTTATTCTTGCTGGAAAAGATTAATACCTGAGCTCTCCTACTGCTGAAAACAAGAAGAAAGAGTTTCTTTGAGAGATGAGGGATCTATTTTAGGATTTGTTTCCTTAAGCGATATAGGTCTGATTTCTATTTTGAACAGTCAAAGCACACATTGCACTGCTTCTCTATTATTCAGAAGAGTGCTAAGTGTTTTCCATGTAGTTGTTTACAGCAGCACCCACAAAGGGTAGGATGAGGTGGTGCACCATGGTTCTTCTCACCCCACACACACTCTGTCAGAGGCTACACCAACAGAAGCCTCTTTCAAACTCATTCTTACCAGGAAATGGTGAATTTAGAAAGGTTTGAATGTGTATGTCCTTATATGCAATGAAAAAATGTAATGAAGAGAGAATACAAGTGTAAAACCTGATCTGAGAGGTCCAAGAATAAACTATGGCCATTCCATTTATTTTAAAAAGTGCAACCTTGATCAGGGTGACAATGGAAAATGCTTGTATTTACTGGCAGTTGCACTAAAAGTAAAAATAATAAAGAGTTGTACTGTAACTTATGCTAAATAATGAGAATATATTTGCAGTAAAACTGAAGAAATGGTAATGATGTAGCTTTACCAAGAGAAGCAAGCGCCCATTTTTTAATACTTGTATTCTGTAGAGAAAGATGACTAAAGATCAACCAAAAAATGGCAGAACCCATGATGGCTGTTCAACCAAGACCACTAGTTACATGTTAGCTCAATTTTCTGTTTTTGAAAGCCTGTAGCAAGGTTGACAGAACAATGACTCAACTGTGTAAATTATAGGTTAGTGTTCCTGTAGAGCAAAGCAAGTATGTGACACTATCATGAGAATATTAATGCTGAGAATATAGACTCCTCACTCACTTTGAATTGTAAAGATGTTAAAGTTCAACTTGCATGTAAGCAACAGTATTAGACTTTAAATGTATGGGCAGACAAGCAACTAGTTGTTTAGGCAACCCCCATCAATTGACTGAAAAGCTCTAATTGACTATGCGTGTGTTCCCAACATATTCCAAATTTCAGATAAAATGGTTAGTCTGAGTTCCTCATCATGCAAATGCAATTAAAAGACCTGGAATGAGCCCAACTTGCATTACATACTGCTCAGGTTAGGTGGAGTCTTCAAAACAGCATACAGGCAGAGCTGCAGCCCTTTCCCTGATCACCTGCACCTTCATTAAGGTGTGGTATCCTTTTACCTACTGCATAGTCAAATCAAGCTCATTCAGCTCCTTTTTCATCCATTTAGTACGATAAAAGTACTAAATGCCTCAACTTGTTTTTCAGAGCCATTTTCAGACTCACAGAATGAATTAGGTTGGAAAAGACAGTGAGACTGAGCTCAGCCTATGACTGAACACCACTGTGTCAACTAGACCATAGCACTGAGGCTATCAAAAGCTTTGTCTAGTCTTTCCTTATCCAGGGACAGTGACTCCACCACCTCCCCAGGCATTCTGTGTCCCTACAGCTCTCAGCTGCCTTCGCAATGTTCTTCTTGTCCCTGTATATATAATGTGTCACAACTGATGCTAGTCAAGTCTTGCTAACTGGAGGCTACAAGCTAAGTGAGAACTAGTCCATTGCCGTGATAAACAAAACCAGTCTAGGCTTCTGTATGTAGCCCTAAACCACAAGGCTCAAGCTGTTACAGCAACTGAGCTACCTCTCAATAGGAGCATCTGAACCATTACAAGAAATTGTCCAGTAAACAAGCTTCCAAGAGCAACAGTTTCAAAATAAGTGGGGCAGAAAGGCTTCAGCTGTGCCTTCAGTCTGTCTCACCAGGCTTCTCTGAGATGGCTTCATTTGGGTCTTTAAACTGCAGGTCATGCTTACTCAGAGCTGAACTCTGTGGCTTGATGACAGGCATGTAATGGCAGTGTGACACAGCAGAAAGGCACTGCTGGTAGGTACCAAACAGCACAGGTACAGTGAGGAAATAATACCTGTCAACCACCCATCACTTAGCAAATTATATTCTTGACTGGGAGCTGCTGCAAGTTGTTTTATGTGCCACAAGGAACAGTTTTGTGTTGTGCTTTTACAGCAGTTATATGCCTGCACACAACATTGTCGAGCTTTTCTAAGGTGGCTATTAAGCTATTACTTATCTGGCTGTTAAGCTGAGTATCTGATGCACCTCCAGTCACTTTACTCAGATATGCTGCTATGTCTATGGATTCACACCCTTCGGTTCTCCCACCACCGTGGTAAAAAAAACCTTTGTGTTAGGCATGTCTATCTAGTGATACTTCCCCTTTTGTTATCTTACAAGCTTGTTCTCTCTAATTTGAGTTCAGAATTGAGTGCATCTGCCTTTTTTTGGTTTTATTTTACACTGGAAGATCAAGTATAGCAGCTGTCAGGTTAAGATTGAAAAAAAATCCAAGAAAACAAATGGGGTTCCATGGATGTTTCTGCAGATTAACATAATATTCCTGGTTTTCCAATGAAAATGACAGAAGTGCAGCTGGCATTAAGTCTCAAACACATTAACATGTGTTGTTTAAATTCTCTGGTCTCTAGTATAAACTTTCGTAGATGTTTCCTATTTTCTCCTCTTTCACTTCCACGTCGCATATTTATTCTGCTTGTCATTTTGCCTTTGTGTGGATGTAGTATTACCTCACTTTGAAATAATTCGTTAAAGTAAACCACTGATTGGCTTGCAATGGAATGGTTGCTACCAATGACTAGCAGCATTAATATTAAAAGCTTTCATTATATAAGATTCTTGGAATACACATTTTGTGCTATTCTCACTCCAGCTATTGTTCTATGCCTTCTGGTTTCCACTTAAACAGCAGCTCTTCAAGCTGGATCCTTTATGCTTCAGGAAACTTGGAGGTGATAGATAGTCACCAGATTTTGGACTGTATTTTATTACAAACCACACAAATACTACTACCTTGCAGGAAGAATAAAAGGTAGAGGTGGTATGGCTCCTTAGCTACAGGACAATACTGAACTGTTAAAGTAGAATCTGCAGAATTATGAAGTCCTCCTGAGGTTAATACTATTTGCCTCACTTTTACTGTGTTACTTTCAAGCTTCTGACAGTCAGTAGCGTGTGGTTGTGCTCCTTGACTTGTAACTTTTGCTCCTACATCTAACGGTAAAATTATGTCTGGATGTGGGATCAAAATTCTTTGCCTAAATCAGATGGCAGTAGGAATTGCCCCTATGATAAGCAGCACAGAGAAGCTCTCAAGATGCTCTGTAAAAACATGCAGTGTTCATAGAAGACTTATCTTCATGCTTTTACAGTGTAAGTTTTAACTTGTAAAAACAATGTTGAGATGTTTTTGGGTCTGGATTATGTGCGAAATAAATAATCAGCTGGGCTAGGTACCTGCTATATGGCTGCCTGCTGGTGCAGGGACTGCACTTAGTTCATGCTGGTTTTAAGTTCCATGGCATAACCTAAAAATTTGATTTGTGAGGTTGAAGAAGACTCAGTTCCATAAAGATAAAATACTATTTTAGGGAAATGTATCTTTCAGAAATTTCAGAAAAAGAGCATAATTGAAGCCACGAGAATATATTCAAGTGTAAGGGGTGGGATGTGGGGTGGGGTTTTCTGTTTGTTTTGGTTTGGTTTTTTGTTTGTTTTTGTTGGTTTTTTTTTGTTTGTTTGTTTTTGGTTTTTTGTTTTTCGGTTTTTTTGTTTGGGTTAGAGATCAAATCAACTGTCCAGGAAAATGAGGACCATATCCATCTTTCCAGTAACTAAGACGAGATGCTCCAATTCACAATTAATGAACAATTTTTACAAGACAAAGCATGATTCAAGTACCGTGGTAAATTCTTATGAAAAGCCTTAACTGATGAAAAATCAGTTCTGTGAAAATTGGCAAGCCGTGATATATTGGAAGAGGGAAAATATCTTGTATATAAGCTATTCATAGTAATTAAATAAGACTAATGATTACTGTATCCAAATTCACTTTGTAGTTTAGGCGTTGGGTGATTTGGTGGCTTTGGTTGGTTTTCCCTATTTTTTGTTAGCTTTATTTTCCTCACTGGCATCTTTGGGAAAAGCTGTGCTTTTCCAATTCACAGGGATTAGATTTAAGAGAAGAAATTTATGGAAAAAGAGAGTGCAATAGGTAACATTGGATAGTATCAAAAACTTAAAAGAACATTCTTATTTTGGAAGTTGGCACCTTCCCTGAATGTTGTCAATCTAAAGCTCCACAGTGGAGAGGAGCTGTGAACAGAAGAGTTTTGCAAAATTTTAGTTACTCCTTCCTGTTCATGTCCTTGTAAAAATGTAGGCATGTTCTAACCATGATACTGTACACATTCAATTCTCTCATCATGAGGAGCTTCCACGGTGCTTGACACAACCTGAATGGACATGTCACTTTTCTGTATATGATGATCCATGACTATATTGCACAGCAGTTTCAAGAAGTTTTTGTATTTCAGGACACTCTCAGACAGTAGGAACATATTCACAGGCAAATTCATAATTTTGTTTATGAAAGTGTGTAAAGCAACTCTTTTTCCTGTATCATCCATTACACAGAGGTGTCTTGACCTTATTGTCAGCCTGGACCTAGACAGACATGGTAACTGCACACTCCTACTGTGGTCGCAAGATCATAAATCCTGCTTTAGCCACAGTCATGTCACTCCTACAACCCTTCTAAGTGGTCTCAGTAAGAAACATTATTGGCTGGTGATATTGCCAAAAAAGTTGCTACCTTCAGACATTCACTAGTGAATATACAATTATAATTTTCTCTTTAGAATCTTATGCACTAGACCTACTTTTTAAAAAGGTTTTTACAACATCTGTGAAATAGCTATAGTTTAGCCCTCCTGTATTACCATGCCATAAGTTTGCCTGACTTTAACCTCATGATATCAACAGGTTACAAGAGCTTTCCTGCTGTTCCTTATTTCAATTAGTCTTTCAGTAGACAGAGTAAAAAGTGGGATAATGTGATGCTAATGTACTCAGAGTGGTTCTGCACCATTGCACAACCTACAGATCTAAATAGACCATCTTCCTACTACACTGCCAGCCCTAATTCCATACGTGGTCTGCAATGACAGTTGTATAAGTCTTTCGAAACTAGGGAGAGCAATCCAGAAATACCTGACTGACTCTGTAGGCAAGAATTTATCAGGGCTGATGCCATCCTGGCATAAGTAAACTTTGATTAAAACCTAAACTGACACAAGTCTCTGAGGTTTGCATGGCAATCTCTAAACAATTCCTGGATCAAACTCATTCCTGGAAGCAATACAGCTGTATTCTCAGCGTGCTACCTCTGGTTAACTGGACTGTTGGACTAAAGCTTGTTTTCTAAGGGAATACTCTGTGTATCATTATATAGCCAAGATACAGCTTTGGTAAAATCCACAAGGCAGCAGAGAATTAACTCTTCTTGACCTAGATCTTGTCTATAGGACAGAGACCCATAGACCTGCCAATTTAGACTGTTTAACATCTGATTAGTTTTTGTGAAGAAGCATTTTTTAGACCATCTGTGTTTCAGTTCAGATTCCTTAGAAATTTCGTTTAAGCAGAGCAATTTAGGTTTAAGGTGATTCAAGGTTTTAAAACATTTCACCTTCTGAAATTAAAGGAAGCACTTAGCCAGTACTGGGCCCTGACAAGCCTGTAAAACTCTTGAAACTCTCATGGATGTGGCCTGTGTCATCTAGACCTTTCCTCTAGACGCTTCTTTCCTGAACTTCCTTGTCCCTCGCTTTTGCAACGCGATGTCCCCACACACCCCTCCAATCTAAACAAGCTGCGACATGCACCCCTGGGTGGTTTCCCTCTCGCCGAGCTACCGGGCACGGAGCAGCGCTGTCCGCGGTGCGACCGGTGCACCCTCCTCCCTCTCCGGAGCCGCCTACGGCCCGGGACGGCCGCTGGGCCCCGCTCCCGTCTGGGCAGGGCCTGACACGAGACCTGAACAGGTGTTCGAGGCTGGGGGGAAAGAAGGGCGGCAAGATTCAGGTTCAGATTGCGCCTCTCCGCCTGGTTACCTAGGGGAAGGAGCCGAGGAGCGTCACCCTCTCCCCGCTGTCTGAGCGGCGCGAGCAGCGGCGGCACCGGCTGACCCGACGCGCCCCCCTTCCCTTCCACTCCCCGCGCTCACCAGGTTGAGGGGCCCCTCCATCACTTCCATGGGCGGTGGGGGCTGCGGGCACATGGGCAAGGGGCACTCGCCGGTGTCCCCGGCCCGGCCTGGCCCGGCGCGTCCTCGCCCCAGCACGGGGTGTAAACACGGCGGCAGCTTCCGCCCTGCCCGCGAGAGCCGGACACCGCCTCGCGAGACTACGGAACCGCGTCGTCGGGGCAACGGGCGCCGCGCGCGCCTCCGGCCCTGAGGGCAGAATGAGGTATCTGTAAGGAAGTCAGGAATAGAGCAGGATTTGTTCACTGTTCCCATGAGGGTGTGCCAGTCAGTGAGGCTGCAGAAAAATAAAGAAAAACATCACCTTCCTTGCTTCTCCGAGGAGTTAAGCCTTAAAATGGGGAAGAAAAAAAGAAGAGAGAAGGAAATCTTGGAATCATAGGGTATGCTGAGTAGGAAGGGACCCATCAGGATCATCGAATCCAATTCCTGGCCCTGCCAGGATACCTTAAGAATCACACCATGTGCCCAAGAGTGTTGTCCAAATGCTCCTTGAGCTCTGTCAGGCTTGGGGCTGTGACCACTGCCGTGGGGAGCCTTTTCCAGTGCCCAACCTCCCTCTGGGGTAAGAACCTTTTCCTGACATCCAACCTAAACTTCCCCTAATTAACCTCCTGCTTTTTTCTCGAGTCCTCTCAGTGGTCACGAGAGTGAAGAGATGAATGCCTGCTCCTCTCTTTCATCTCATAAGGATGTCGCAGACCGCAATGAGGGTTCCTCTCAGCCTCCTTCAGGCTAAACAAACCAAGTGACCTCAGCTACTCCTTCGGCATTGCTGTTTACGATCTCGATTTAAAGTATTTCAGCACTAATGGTTGTACTGTAAGGATAATTAGTCTTACAGAGATTTCTAATCCAAGTTTGTGGCCATGTATGCATGTTTATCTCAACTTTAGTATAGTTTTTGACAGTCTTCTGTACCATCACTGTATAGGAAGTGATGAAGTATGATCTAGATAAACAGACAGAGATGGACTGAAAACTGGCTGAGCGGCCAGGCTCAGATGGCTTGCTTTCATTATGACCAGTGCCAGAATTCCACTGGTGTCCAGTGACTAATGACATACCCCAAGATATGATACTGGGTCATATATTATTTAATGCCTTCATTATCAGTATTACTTAATGTCTTGCACCATCCTCCTCCGTGGAAGACATTAAGTAATACTGATGATGAGCCTGCTGGGGCTTTGCTGAGGGAAAGAATGGGGTGTCAGTAGGGAAAAGTGCCCCCAGCATGGCCCATAGAGGTTCTTAATGCAACGCCAGTTAAATAAGTGCCTTTTGCAATGCAGCACAGAGAAGATGTAAAGAAACACACATTAAAATATGAATGTCTAGTTAAAACGTTGCCTAGGAATAAGTAACATGGCTCTCAAAGAGTAGAAAATAGTTATGTTCAAGTTTCATCATATTCTGTGCAGTATCAAGTCAGCATTCTGAGGTCTTTAATAAATTTCAGAAGGATAGAATTCAAAATAATACCTGTAAGCCAATATAGGGCTGAAACTGACATGTAAAATTTACGTATAGTTGTACAGATGTCAGAAGCTAGCTGCTATACTGTCAATCTGAAACCTCTAAAGCTCTGCACCCAGTCACTGCCACACAGAAGTTGAAAAACTAGCATCAAGACCAGCACTGGGTGAGTTTAATTGAAATGCTTTAAAAATATAACTATCTTGCTCACTTTTTGGCTATATAATTGCTATTTTTCTCTGAGTTCAAGTTATTGTGATAGCTCTTTCTTCCAGAGGGTGCTCACTGATGGGAATAGAGCAAAATGTGAGGGTAATAAAAAAGGCTATGCTACTAAATGCTTCTATCCCATAAGAGCTCAAAAAACACTTCAGAAGTTCTGGGTAGAGGCTTAAGGGACAGACACCAAGGGCTGTAATGAGGGGTGAGTGGGATTCCTGTGGGGAAAAGTTCCCCAGCAGACTCATGAAGCAGTAAAAGTGAAAGGGCTCCTCATGGCTTTTCATTGTGGAATTGGAGTGCATGGAAACAGGTGATAATGGCAATGGTACTAAAATTGCCATATCATCATGTATGTACTAACATCACAGTAGTGTCAATTCTCCCACATAACAAGTGATGGAATATGAGGAAATGGCCTCAAATTGCACCCAGGGAGGTTTGGATTTGATATTAGGAAAATTCATTCACTGAAAGGGCTGTCAGGCATTTGGTACAAGCTACCCAGTGATGGAATAGCAGTCCCTGGAAGTATTAAAAAAACTTGTAGATGTGGTACTTAGGGTTTATTGGTGGACCTGGCAGTTTTAGGGTAATGCCTAGATTTGACCTTTTCCAACCTCAATGATTCTGTGATTAATTATTCAAAATACACTGAGAGGGACCAGTGAAGCAGGGCACTGAATATGGTGAGAGTCGTGGTCCACACAACTTTGTGCTTTGTGAAGACCAGAGAAGGATTGTGTGTAGCTTTGTCACGTGGAACAAAGGGTGGCATGAGTTCATATAATAGTCTGAAAGGGGAAAGAAGGCAAGAGAAAAAAGGGAGAGAGAAGAGAAGGTAGGGCTGAAGCTGAGACATCCAGAAGATAAGAAGTGAAAAAGCTAATTAGCAGCAAGTAAGGAAAGTCCAGAGTTCCCTCTGTGCCCTTTGTAGCTGCAATCTTCAGACATCAGTGGCGTCTGCCAGTCTCTGAGGGAGACCAGATGGCCTGGTATACCATAGCACTCAACTATGCCTGTGCTATAGGGACTAGCTCTGCAACATGGAAGTGCTGGGGGGAGTTTTCCTTCTAACATATGTGGTTAGACAAGATAGTCTCTTCTGTCAAGGAGCTTCCTAAAGACACCTTGCTAGTTCCCATTTTCATTTGCAAGAATTTATCACTTGGTTTCATTATATATCAGCAAGTCAGATCCCATGTAGTCCAAAGGGGTTTTGATCTAGAGCCCATTGATTGAATAGAAGATAGGTGAAATTGTCCTGTATCAGTTGTTAAAGGCTTAGTTTGGCCTGGGTGAGGGAGAAAGGGTAGTTGGCACTTCACTGTCAGCATTTACACTCAGACATGAGGTGATAAAACTGAATTGCTTCATTGCACTGAACCATTGTGTTTCCTACCTAAAGCTAAAGCTTATGGATACACACTCATGAAAAAGTAATATTTAGCTGTTATCTGTAGAAGTATTGTACCCATTTTGACCATCCCACTTGGTCACTGTACCTCTTCAAAGTGACAAGCCCTTCTCTAATCCTTAGCCCTCTGCAGCCTGACCTTTTCCTCTCTCTTCTGGTAGTGCTACAAAAGAAAAAGCTTGCCAAAGGTCTTTACATTTGAGCATAAAGCTTGGTTGCTCAGTTGCTGTCACGATCTGCTATTAATACAGAGCGGGGGTTGTGATGGTTTGTTTGATCTCAAAGGTGCAAACAGGCAAAATGCAGGGGACAAAATCAGTTTATTCAACAACAGCGATGCATTTTCATTAAATGCCAACAACTCAGTTGCGATAGAGGGGAGAGGTATAGGAAACAAAGTATAGAGAGAGAAAAAGAAAAAGAAGGGGATGGGAAAATTGCTACCAACAGACAAGACGGACGTCCTCACGGGCCAGCCGATAGATGAGTCTTCATCCGTGGGGAGTACTCAGGGTCTTCTCCAGAGGGTCGCTCTTTTATTGTCCCTCTCCAAAGCTAGTGGCTTCTGGCCAAAAAGTGGGAAGATTTATGGACCATTGTGTGGTGCTGCAGGAGACAGGTGCAGTCAGGCAGTACATGCAGTCTCCACTTGGTACAACACAATCTCTGGTTGGTGCCACAATAGCACAGTCCAGTGAACACAATACACCAGCACACAGTCACCTGACAAGTATCCATCTTGGCCAGGCCAGATGTCCAGAGTCAGCCTGGGTGGGGGTCCTCAAGGTCTCCTTGAGGCAGTCGAGAGGCAAACTTCGAAGGGAAACTTCGGACCGACCCTTACAGTTGCTAATGAAGTTATGCTGAATTAAATGTGTCACAATTTACTGATTTTCTTGCGTCTAAACATCAGATCTAACACTTAGCTAGCTGATTATCCTTTTCCATACTGCATTAATCCAGAGGCAAATGTTGATGATCTTGTTAAATACTATGTAGAATGAGATTTTCAATGCCCTGGAAGTTAAATTGCATACTGTCAAGCTGTTATTTCTAACCTCTTGACTAACTTTTTTTCATCTTTTGTGGTGGAACTGAAGATTTTAATTAATTTATTTATTCAAACTGTATTCCTCATCTATTTGTGTATAATCTTTAGTTTTGCATAAAATATTTGACCTGTGACAGGTAATTGCATAGCTGGTTTTTGCTGTATGCTTACCAGTTATCCGTAAGTCAATACCAATTTGCTAAAACAGATCATTAGATCAAACACTTGTAGAAATGAAACAAACTAGTTCTGAGAAATGCTTTCCATTACTCCTGCTGCTGGCTGAGGAAAGGCAATTTAATTTATTGCATTTTAAGAGACAGTCAATGTTCATTTCAAGTCCCATTATCTTCAGTGGAAAAAGGAGAAAGATGCTGGGCCAATTTACTTCTTGTGGAATGTGGGCTAAAGGATTAAGGGATATTGTATCAACAGAATAAAGGTTTTAGGGGCTGTGTTTTTGAGTCAAGCCAGTGTGTGGATAGGTAGTACTTTTTGGCTTTAGAAAAATGAGAATATCATTGTTCCCTGGTCCTTCAAGAAGCATCATGTTGCAATGTCCTGAAGTGGCTGCATAAAGCAAGTAAAACCTGTGACCTCGTCTTTGTAAAATTAGCTTTAATGTAATTATTGTTTATACGCAATGTAATGTAATGATGTTATTGCTACTTAAAAAAAACCTAAATTTATATGGAAGTGTTTTTCTTTACTTAGAGAATAGTCTTGGGGTACTTTGTGGATTTTTGTCCAAAATACCAAGATCTTGGAATGCTGAATGTCACATATTCATTCGAGATGGCATGCCAACCTCAGCTGCACTGGACTGAAAATGGCTACTGTTTTCTGCCAAGTCTATAGAGTTGATCCAAAAGATAAAAAGTTGCCCTCCAGAAAAAAACAAAACTATAGTAAATACTACATTATCTGCAAATTTATCAACGAATGCAGATTGATTATTTCTTTTCATTATCACCTTTCTGTGTTTTGCATGTTTTGCTCCTCCCAAGGGACTGCATGGGAATAGCATGTTGACTATAAGTATAAATTAAATGTTTGTCTAAAAGAAGAGCTATTAAAATGTAATCCTGGGCAGGATGTGCCTGTCAGCAGGAAGCTTCCTAAAATACCCTGTGTTTTAAGAGTGGAATTTTAGAGTAGGAGGGAAGTGTAGAATTGCTATTTACCTGTCTGATGCTGCTTTTGACACACATGATGAGCCAGCTTCATTTGACTGTCACCTCCTTAGGAGGCAGAATTCCTCGGCCCACACTTTGCTTAGCATTGGCTACTTCTTTATTTAGTCTTTGTGTCTTTGCATTTTATCTGGACTGTGCATTTTCAGTGAAGCTCCAGTTAAAGACAGGCTTCTCAGTCACGGCATTGTAGGAGGGCCCACAGAGCCTCCCACACAGTGCCTTCCTCAAAGAGAGATAGGGATGTCTGTTTCTTTGAAGAAGCACTTTTGAAACAAAAGGGATTCCCCTATGCCTCTGACAATTTTTTTTTCCCACCACACATGTACAGAGCCATCAAATTGATGGGCCTCCTTCCATCTGTCAGATTTTTCAGAATAACCAGATTTTAGGATTTCCCCCCTAGGAAATGCTGCATGTGCTGTGTCTCTCTGGGTTGTCTCTGGGGAATGCCTGAGAGGATATGTGGGCAAGGCAGTGTAAAGGAGGGCTTTGACAACCAAGGCTGAAGGAACCTCATTCAGAGGACTGGGAGGTTCAGGACAGTGCAATCTTGGAGAAGGTGTAAACTAAATCAAAACCTTTTCCAGTTGCCTTTACCCCTTTTGTGTCTATTTGGATTTTTGCCTTCTCAAGGTCTTCAGTGACCTTTTCCTTTATAATGATATGTGGCCAGCAATAAGAACCAAAAGAGCAATTAAAATGGGCAGAAAACTTGCAATTACAATGCCTTGGCATGAGAACTTAAGCGCAGCTTAGAAATCAGCAACCACAGTTTGGCACTTTTCTTAGCTACCAGAGCAACTGACAGAATTTGCAATCAGTCAGATTTGCAGGGAGGAAAAAACTGGTGAGTTTAAAAACAAGAACATGGCAAGACCATGTCTGAATAAATTTCCAGTCGTCTGTACATAGACCATTTATTGAGAAAGATAAGGAAAACTAAATTTTCATAATCCTGATTACATGCAGAGGATTGACCCAGATGCATGATTTTAGCTGTATTTATTATATTTAAACACAATGAATGCCTTCACATGTGTTTACTGAAATGAGGATCTACAACCACCAAAATGCCTCTTAAATATTCCTGTTTAAAAAGAAACTATTGGATTCATGCATATTAAGAAGTAATGTATATGGCTGTGTTGCTCTAGAATTAATTAGGTCTCTAGTTTTAGAGTCGAGAAGATATTTTCTCATTGCTTGCAGAATAAAGTAGTTAAATCCTCTGCTTAGATCTGAAAGTAGTTTTGCCCACAGCAATCAAACTAATATTTTCTTTATAGCTCATTCTCTCTGTAAGCCTTATGCTGATTTCATTAGACTTTAGATCAGGTTCCAAGTAACTAATTATATTTATAGTGTGATTTCTTTGCTCAGAATAAATAATTTAGTTAAAGGAGGTGGTGGGAATGGTGAAAGGTTAAGTAGTATTCCTTTGCATTACCTTGTCCAGCTCCAAAATACCAGGAAAACTGTTTGGTTTTTTGTTCATAAGCCCTCAGTATTAACCTGAGCAGCAACCTTCCTGTTTTCAGTATTTTGTGAGAGCATAGTGATAAGCAGTTGATATACTGACTTTTTCTTTTATATTGAGTAGGGCTGATATTTTTGGCATCAAAAATTTTTTGGCAGTCAAAAAGAATTGGCCATCTGAAAGTGATGAGAAGTAAAAATGTGAGGATTTCCATGTTTTTCACGTATGTTTCATTGCCCCAAGTCTCTTCCTAACATTTCTTAATACAGCTGTATTGTAAAGCCACCACCCTCCCTTTCATCACTTTCCTACCCTTGCCACAAATCCTGTCTCACCTATAACCCACAGGCCATCCACTATCTCCTCAACCTAGACCTGCTGCTCCACTCATGCTCATCTTCGAAAGGGTCTGTGCCGCATCTGTGCTTCTGTTACTGCCTCCTAAATGCCGCCACAGGCTTCTCTCAGCTGGCCCTAACCACAAACATAAAAGACCCTTTCAGCTTTGGTTTCTGGGATTTAAAAATCTTGGATAAAAGTAGGTTTGTTTAGCAGCTTTACTTTGCTAAAGGATATGAAGGTTTCATTCTTGCATCACTAGCACTGATTCTGTTTCTCTAAACTGGCTCTCTTATCCTGACTCCACAGCTGTGTTTCTCTGGACCATACATTATTACTTTCCTTGCCCTTAGAAACTGACGCATTTTCAACATACTGTGAACATCACATATCCAGAGCACTCAGTCAAAAAATTTCTGAATTCTTTTGTTTTTCCTCTCTGAAACTGTAATGCAAAGAAATAGGCCCATTTCAAGTTCACTTTCTGACAAAAGGTCTGGTATTTGACACAAATCTGTAGACTACAAAGATCTATTGGGTCATTAAATGCTGGATCGTGTTAACATTCTAGTGGAAGTCTGCAGAATTTTGAAGGCCTGAGCCATAGCATCATGCTCTGATCTAAAGTTTACTGAGAACCTTAAGTTACCTACTTTTTTTTTTTTCCTGGTATGTTTCCATTCCTGAGAAAAGCAAGAGCTGCAAGACTGGCTTACATATACTCATTCACTTAATCAAGTGAGAATGAATCAAACCTTTCCAGACAATTTTGTTTGAAGTGTCTGCACTTTTCTCTGTATCGCATGAGGTGCCAACACCAGTGGGAGTTTGCCTGAGGTAAGAGCTGTGGGTTTGGATGTATTCTTCCATTTTTATTAGGCCTTACACTCACAGGAATTTTGTGCTTTTTAATCTTGTAATTGTACAAAACTTATCTGGGTATGGAGGAAAATAACTTTCGTGAATTGCTTTAATTATTCTCATAGCTGTTCACATTAGGTTTTATGAGCTAGTCACACTTAAAAAATTCCAAACCCACTTTTATAGCAAGAAGGTGTTTAATTAAATTCTTGTGCCATATATCTAACCAGTAATAAACCAGTAGCTCAGCTGAGCTACCAAGATACATCAGTATTGTGTGCTTCTTCCCATTTGGTCCTTAATTTCATTGTATCCATTTATGCATTTTAATTTCCTTTTCTGCCTTTATTATCTGTATGCTTTTCTTTAAAATCTTTTATATGGAATGAATCTAGCAAAAAACAAATTGTCAAAAAAGATAAAATCCAGCTAGGTATGTTAAATATTTATTGCTCTTAATATTCAGAGTATCACTGCAGAATTGAGTAGTATTTATTTGCAGTGCAGTAGCACTGAGATTTCCCATGCTGGTAAGCATAATTAAGGCAATCTTACACTCTCTGTAATCTTTCAAAACAAGAAAAGGGATTGGAAGTGAGACCAGGACATGAAGAAGCAAACAGCATTTTGGAAAGGTGTTGTAGCAAGTACTATGCAATGCATTCGTTTGTGAATAAAATTAATTTTGCAGTTAAGCAGGACTTGTATGCTACTTCACATAATCAAAATTAGATCCAGTAACATCTGCTATCTTGGCATAAGAGTCTACCAAAAGAATAGTTATATGATGACTGTCTCCCTTTTATTTTTATATATAAGGTACAAACAAATGAAAGAAGAGACCTGTTTAGTCTGTACCATGGGACTGTAATTCTATGCAAGAATAGTCATAGATTATTACACTGGAAGTTTTGACTTAGCACCTCTATCTATTTCTAGGAGCGCTAAATTCTTTGGAATAAGTTTTTCAATACAGGTTAATAGTTGAAATGTTTTGTTGCAGTCTTTTAGCTACTCCCTCCAGAACTGGTTTTTAGAATTCATCATTTAGCTTCTCAAGGGTCATCTAACTCTCGTGAGGTGGAGTTTTACTCTGAATAAATAACTTGTTTGTTATACAGAGCAATGCTCAAAATCGTAAGTTGGATCTTTCAGTTATGGGAGTGGAGAGATGGATGTTCAATGCAGACATAAGACAGCATAAGCAGCTACCATCTGAAATTTTACTAGAATGGGAAATGTAAGTAGGTGAATACAATTAGGTCTCTCACAGCTTCAAACGCAGCAGTGAAAAGACAGTTCAGTGTTTTATTTCCTGTCTGTCAGTTAAAAGTGCAATATAGAATTATGGCTAAATACTAGTATCAAATTTTCATATGGTCATCTAAACAACGGGCATAATGCTGAAAAGAGAGCTGCTGTCTGTAGCAGTAAAGGCACATTCTCTGGTGTTCCAGAGTGAAACCATCTTACATTTGTAGATCTAGAGTGTGACCATGAACCCTCATCTGTCTCTGCACACCTCCTGCAAAGCCATGAAAGTGTAATTTAGGTAAAAATTAACAGGCCAAGTGCATTCCATGTGCCTGACACCTTGCTGCTCAAGTCAGAGCAAGGTTTTAAATAAACTGGGCTAATTCTCCTCAACTGCAGTGGGAAATAATGTTTTTTTTTATTCCCTACATCATCTTTTGGTAAAGGCCCTTGTGCAGAGTATATGTTAGTCCATGCTTTTTAAAGAATGAGACAACTTGCAATATAAAAACTCAGAGCATTCATATCAGAATGCTATCTAGTTACAGACACTGGAATACTTTTGATGGATTTAATATTTAGCCTTTGGCTGGAAGGCAATTTTAAAAGAACCAACTAGTTAAACTTGAGATACTTCTATTTCCTCATAAGATTTACTTCTCCTTAATCTTTAACTCCATAGTGAGTTTCTCTAACCATCAATACAACAGTACAGCAATATTGCCTCATCAGTCATGATTTACTTAATGTTTTCTGAATTTAGAAATATTTGATTAAAATTTAATGTGAACATATCATATCATGCCACATATATTATTGCATCCATTAATCAGGTAACCATAATAATGAAATGTCGGAAGATTGGATGAAAAAGGAGCTGAAATCTTTGATATATGTTTGGCATGGGTTTGTGAGTGATTAACGAAAAGATGCCCAGTCAATTGTGTAAAGCTTCATTAATATACATTTACAATAATCTATGTACTGTATCATCAGATATTTTTAACCTTAGTTAAACTTGATTTTTTAATTTACTGAATGACACTAAATATTAATAATCCTGAAAAATATATAGTATTCTATTAACTCTCATAATGCCAGAATGATTCATAATGTGTCCTAATGCTTTTGTAGCAAACTATGTACTAAAAATATGGTCAGAGTTAATGGATCAATTTTATTAAAGGTGGAAAAACAAATGCTTTATGCATGGCTCTATAAACCTCAAAGTACACAATCATATTAAAATAAATGTAAGTTGGTGTTTCCATCTCCTTTTTTAATATGTGAAGTTATATATGATCTAATCTAGCAAAGCATCTAGTCCAGTTTTAGAGGAGATATTGATAACAGTAACACCTGGGTTCATACTCATAAGTATTTTGCTAAACATATGAAAACTTTCTATATTAAAAATAAAAAATCCAAACCAAAATTGAAATCCTTAGGCTTCAGCTCATGAAGCAGGATTAGATCATGTTCTTCAGGTAAACTTTGAGAAACACGTCATTATTTTCTTGGTATTTGTGAAAAGAAACCATTAAAGCAATAATCCTACAGCCTAGATCCATGTAGGAAGTTTTTTATTGTGTGATGGATCTTGTTGGGGCTGTTTGTCATGGCAGGAGTGCACATGTGGCTCTTGAGTCGTGTGTGGTCTTGCATTCAGGGCTGGACACAGAACAGATCAGAACACACATGCTTCATTGTTCCCAATGATTTGCAGTGTGTGTGTCCCTCCTTGTATACCACATGGAGCATGCTTGCAGTGTGCCCTGGAGGTACCACTTGAAAAGCTGTAGCTGTTACACGTCTGATATTTGTCTCGTGTCTTCTCTCACTTTTGGTGATAATTCAATTTATTTAGTTTTCATATATTGATTACTGTGAATCATAGAGAACACAATCTTTTTTTTTTTCACTGTAGCTGCAGATAGCTAAGTACATGTGTATACTACAACAACTTCAGAAAACAGATCTCTTCAGAATAGTTTCAGAACAGTATTGCCATTTGTCTCTTAACGTGGTCTGTGATTTTGAAATATGTTTGGTTAGAAGCTGGATGCTGGTCTCTAAACTGAAATATTATCTCTTTTGAAGGTTGCTCGGAGAGCACTGGTTTGTGTCGTTGATCTGTATAAGCACTGTGCAGTATATTGGCATCTAGTTTATTTTTTTATCCCACAATGTCTTGTCTTCAGCCAATTTAAGTATGCTTTCTTCAGTAGTGTCTGTGGTTAGACAGAAAAGTTCGGTCAGAAGATTGTCGTGATGTACGGGAAGATAGGGCCCCGCTCCTCCAGTTGGGTTAACCAATAAGAGATTAGTGATGACGTCAGCAGACCGTAGTCATATAAGAGCACGCGAAGAGGAAATAAACGCCATTTCGCCATCTACCATATTGGTGTCTGTGAGTGATTGGCCCGAACGACCTGTAATTGAGTCATCGTATCCTTCTCGAGCCGGGTCGCCTTGCCTCACGAGAGGTAACAAATGGTGCTGAAACCCGGGAACCGCCCCCCAACACACGGGAAGGTGCGGCCAGGAGATTGGGAGTCTCGCTGGACGAGTGAAGGACAGCCAGAGCGGCGAGACCGACTTCAGCGGGGAGGACGCTCCTGTACCGACAAGATGGAAGTCCTCGTCAAGGTAGTGTTACAACTGCATAAGCAATGGGGCATTGACTGCAAGTCTAAAGACTTTGAGTGTGCAGTTATGCGGCTATTACAGATAGGCGCCATTGATCGCCCGGTGGAGATTCTCCACCCGGAGTACTGGGAAAAATGCACCAAGGCACTCGCGGACGATGTTATGTGCTCAGGCTCTGGCAAAAGCCTCAAATCATGGGGGAGGGTGACGCAGGCACTGCAAAAGGCGCTGCAAGAGCAAGAAATCTGGAAGGCGGCTCAGAATTGCCTACGTGTCACTCCTAAGTAGGGAGTCGGAGCGACCACACAGACCATGTCTGATGGTCATTCTGTTGAGCCTTCTGATCCACCATACAATGATAAAGAGCAGCCCCCTTTTTCTTCGTGGTCCCCTAGTCCTGCCCGCGATTTATCCCCAAAACAGGGGCAGTGGCTAAATGACGAGATTGTTAGTAAGACTGGGAACTCTGCTGACAGGCTAGACCCTAGGGAGGCTTTGGGCAGACCCCCACCCTATGCTCCACAAAATGGCGCCAGTCGGAATGAAGAAGGGCGGGATGTAGAGTCTTGGCCAGCCAACCATGCGGGC